>CACVBM020000210.1:0-333904 GCA_902728155.2 Microthlaspi erraticum | reverse complement strand
TCAGTCTTCTGAGACCTCCTGGGGAAATCAAGAGGCAGTTAGCTCCTCTTGTACAGGTTATTGCCTTTATCTCCTTTTGCATTTTCCTTATTTGTTCAGAACCAAAATTGTTTCTTTTTGCAGAAAATGGCTGATTTGCTACCCATTTACCTCATTATTGTGGCGTTTCTGTGTACTGTGGGAGCCATTGCTTTGGCCTTATTCCATATCTACAAGCACCTCTTGAATTACACTGAACCAATTTATCAGAGATATATTGTGCGCATCGTCTTCATGGTCCCGGTCAGTATTACCATTTCCAAGAGCTCGCTTCTGTTTGTCTATCCTGATCTGTGAATTCCATTTTCGTGTTGAATTAACATGTTCGTGGTTTGTTTTTGGCACCACAGGTCTATGCCTTGATGTCATTCTTAGCTCTTGTGTTGCCCAAAAGCTCCATCTATTTTAACTCCATCCGAGAAGTGTGAGTGTTTCTCTGAATTTTTCATATTCGCTACTTTAGCATGAATTGTGCTTACTCATTGAGCCTTGAGAATAGATAGCGAACCTTTAGAACTCAGTTATATCCTTTGGTGTCAACAAATGCAGACCTGTTGGTTTACGTTCCTAAGGCTTCGTTTGTGATATCTTTTTATGTTTCAGTTATGAAGCGTGGGTGATTTATAATTTTCTATCGCTGTGTTTGGCATGGGTTGGAGGCCCAGGTTCTGTGGTTATAAGCTTAACTGGTCGCTCTCTGAAGCCATCGTGGCATCTCATGACATGTTGCTTCCCACCACTTCCATTAGACGGGTTAGTTTCCAAAATGAACCTACCTTCTCTGTGCTTAAATTGGTGTCATTGGCATGTTTCTTCGATTTCTCCTACGATCTTTCACAATATTTGTATAAATTCTTGATAAAACTATGCTGAGAGATATTAATGGACGAGTGTTTGTCAATCATTTGGTTGCATGCATATTATCATCATTATGATTTCAGTTTCAGTTTCAGCATGTATAAACTCGTGTATGTGCTCTATGACAACTGCCTTAGCTAACATGTATGGGCTCATACCTGATTATGTTTTGACATAGGCGTTTTATTCGGCGGTGCAAGCAAGGTTGTCTGCAATTTGTAATTCTAAAGCCAATCCTAGTTGCTGTCACACTTGTGCTCTACGCAAAACGGAAATACAAGGATGGAAATTTCAGCCCTGATCAGTCATATCTCTATCTTACCATCATCTATACTATATCGTACACAGTGGCCTTGTACGCACTGGTCCTCTTTTATGTGGCATGCAAAGATCTGCTTCAGCCATTCAATCCAGTCCCAAAGTTTGTGATTATAAAGTCTGTTGTCTTCTTAACCTATTGGCAGGTAACGTTTCTCATTCTCTTGCTATCACTAAATTTTGGCATTAACTTCTGCCCTTTGCTGGTTTTCACAGACTTTTAACAATGTCCTTGACCTCTTTGTGTTACAGGGTGTTCTTGTTTTCCTTTTTGCTAAGTCTGGATATATAAGGGATGAAGAAGAAGCAGCTCTCTTCCAGAATTTCATTATATGCGTGGAGATGCTTATAGCTGCAGCTGCTCATTTCTATGCATTCCCATACAAGGAATATGCAGGTGCCAATGTTGGAGGAGCTCACAGTTTCTCTGGAAGCCTAGCACATGCTGTTCAACTAAATGATTTCTACCATGACACTGTTCACCAGGTAACCGATTCGTTTGTAAAAACATCTCTATTTAAGTAAATTACTATGTGTCCCTTTGTTGCGGTGATGAGTAGTTGCGATTTTGTTACAGTTTGCCCCTGCGTATCACGATTATGTGCTCTACAATCATAATGATGGTGGTGAAGGGACAACGAAGTACCGAGCACGAACATTTGTGCCAACTGGTCAGGAAATGGATGCTGTCAGAAAGAACAAACACCTGTTCGGAAACAAGATGGATGGTGTTTCGGTCTCGAGTCACTCCTCTTCAGGACCAAGCACACCGAAAGCCTCCGGTGTGGCTGATCCTGCACGCCCGGAGACAATGAAATCTTCTTTGCTCGTCGATGCCTCAGACTCTGCTTCCACGATGTATGACATGTCGCTCATGGACATTGATATATCGAGCTACCCAAGCAAGGTCCCTTCTGCTAATGTAAGTGCAGGACCTAAATAGTGAGGAAGATGATTTGATATCTACCATTAACAACAGTAACAAAAGTGTTAGATTCAGTAGTCTCTCAGAGTCTGTTTTGCTAAGCAGGAAAATGTTAGTTCATTGTTGTTCTTATGAGTCTTCCACTGGCATTTCCTTTGCACAGCTTGTTACTTGTTCTTGCTTTGGTTCACAATCTTTGGTTTGTAGATATGAAATGATTATGGAATTTTGGTTACAGTAACTCAAAAAGTTGTGATCATTTGGTGAGGAATTAGAAAGAGTTAGATAGAGTTTGGAGCTATGTGTATTGTGTTTTGTATGTTGTTTGGAGCGGTTAGGCCATCTCTTCCCTTTTATGTTCCTTTTCAGACCGCAAATCTTATATAATTTTTTTTGTCTGTGTGCTATTTATGCTAACATTTTATCAATTATAGGTTAGACCCAAATTTGGTTTTTCTGTTATGCTTAGTTGCTTACATAAACAATTTTAGTAAACTGAAAATATTGATACACCTAAGACCCCAGCAACAAAAGATACGATAAAAATTCGTTGGATCAACATGTCAATATCATTATGTCATTCCAAATTTTGTTTAATCAATCAAATCCGCAACATGTAAATGTTTAATCTACATACATCTACTTTTTAAATTTTTGCTTTAACTATAAGCAGAACGTGAACTTTGAACTTTCTATTGATTTTTTTTCACTTGTTGGGAAGTTAGATTAAAGTCTCACCTACATACGTGTATTTGTTTATCTATTTGATTTGACGAGACTTTTTATTTTATAGTTTAAAAAAAATATGAATAATGAGACCGAGACGCCATTAAAAGCAGAGTAGTAAAAGTAGTAGTGGTACGTCAAAAGTTAGATAGGGCAAAGGCAAAAGCCAGGCCAACAATATTAAAAGCAACAACGTGAAGCACTTGAAGCGAGATTGAGATTTGTCCAACGAAAATACTGTTCGTTGACGGCGGTTCTTGTCGCGGCGGCTGAGTATTTACAAGCCGTCACCGGAATCTGCTCCAAGAAAGATTCCGATGAGCATGAACAGTAGCAGCGGCGGCGTTTGGCAGAGCAACAACGGTTACTATGGGTATGGCTACGGAGGAGGAGGTTACGTGGAGAAGAGACAGCTGTTCCTTAAGAGCTACCAGTTCTCGAGGAAACAGAGCTTAACGGAGAAGATCAAGAGATCTGTGAGGAGAGTGGTGAAGAAAGTGGTTTGGATGAGGTTGAAATCCGCTCGGAGGCTGAAACGCGTGGTTTGGTCGCGTGTCAAAACGGCGTTTTTCAACCGCCGTAGACGTTTCTTTCGTCTTCTGCACCCAAACAAGAAGACTTCCTCCTCCTACTGCTTCTACTAGAAGTCTCTTTTCTCTTTCTCTGTTCCTTCGTTTGTGTGTGCATAGTTCGTTGCGTGCTTAAAATTGAGTTAATTGTCTTGTTACTTGTTAATCACTAGATTAATGAACTTGGAGGGTTGGTTATATACTTTTATATGCGATGATTACATTTCCGATTTCAATCAGATATTTTGGTAAAAGAGTAATCAAAACTTGTTTTGGTATCCGAAAGATCATGCAAGAAACGTGAACCTAGCGTAGATTCAATTCATGCTCATATGTAATTTAATAATCGTAGTCATTAGTCACATAACGTCATAACGTAAGCGAGTCAGGTTCCTTTTTTCTCGTGTCGCTTTCTTCAACAAGTCAGTGATAGTATACGTTACCAATGAGTTCCATTATTTTATCAAGATAATAAGCGTTATTGGGCTTATTCTGGGCCTATCGTGGGTCCATATAGTTTTTAGTGGACCTGTATACTCGAGTTGAGAAGTTCACGCGCACCATAAGCACGTTTCGCTTACGCGCTTGGCTTTCAAGAGAAAGTTGGCAAATTCGCCTACAAGTAATAAACCAATTGATTCGCCAAAATATGCATTGTTTTTACTCAACTTACTTTGCTAATCTACAAACTGAACCAATTGAGTTGAGCAGAAGAGAAAAAAGTAACAAACTTGATTGTTTCAAGAAAAAAATATTAGAATAAGAACTGGTAGAAGAAGAAATATAGACAAAATATATTTTATTTTGGTTGATGTACATTAGTGATGTACATTAAGGTTGGAAAATAAGAAAATCAAACTGAAAGCCAAAGCCGGATTTGAACTGAAAAAGGGATAGCTTAACCGGATACATTGTTCGGCTGAAGTATTTTAGAAACAAATAATTGGGTACAAAATAGACTAGCAACCTACTTATTCCTCGTCACCAGTTCAATCATTGTTGATTAACGTGTTTACAAATATTTCTGGACCTTTGTTTCTTTCTTATTATTCTTCTCTCCTTGTTAATGTTAATGTCACATTTGTCAGAACTGCCCAAATAATCACAGATTTTAGAAGACTCTTTTCAACCACCTCTAATTTTGTTCAAAAATAATGAATTAGAAGACTTCCAAATTCCAATCATTGGACATGTCTTCTTATATATTCCCTTGATTTCCTTTCTAGCTAAAGTGGAAAAACATTAAAAATCTTTGGTAATTACATAATCAGATTTTTTATTGAAACGACTAACTTTCAAATCTCATTTGAAAACGAAACCTGATTTTCCTTTGTTCCAACCACATAACAAAACTTCCGTAGTTAATATTAGATTGAAACAAAATTGTACATATTTACCTAAATCAGCATAATTTGTTATCAAAATGTTCACATGACAGATTTTGTATTTGAAGAAATTTCTCTATATTAGTTTAAAATATTAAATAGTGGAAACTGAAATGGGGCAAACCAAAATTCTTGTCGGATTATATTTTAGCATTTCAAAATGCAACTAAAAGGGAACATGATTTTTTCTTGCCCATTTCCGCAAAACCACATCTCGGATATTCAGTTGCCCATCTGTAACTAATTCACACATGACCCCAAAACAAGGATTTGTCTTCTATTTGAAGAGCATCATAGTCACAGCATTAACCGCGTAGGTCAATCCATATACAGAGCATCTTGCTTATGTGGTTAAACAAGAGCTGCCCATTTAAGCAGATTTGACATATCTTTTGGGGTTTTAAATGAAAAAAATGAAGAATAAATCCATGTGCTTTAAGAATCTTTCTCACTCTTTCGACCCTTTTAAATACACGTCTCTTCACCATCATCATCATTATAGTGTCTCCTTATCTCTATACCCTTTCAAGCAAAAGAAGAAAGAAAAGAAAACTCATTCCTTCAATCTCTCTGTTTTGTTCTTGACCTCCATTGGACACTGACTCTGTATTCCTCTAAGACAACAACAAAACCCTATCGTCAAAAGAACCGGAGATGCTGCAAAGTGTAGGCAAATACCGGTGGAGACAGTCATGTCGGTACAAGAAGCTAACTGACCAACATGAGAAGTTGACAACAGCAACAACAAGGTCGGGTAAAAGGCAGAACTTGGGGAAGAAGAACGAGATTCGAGCAAAAGGGTTTAGACTAAACCGATCAAGGAAGCTGGTTCTTAAGGCATTAGCTTTGCCTAGAAGGATCTTTAACCTTTATGTGCGTATCACAAATAAGATGAACAGAGAAGGTTTATATCCTAATCTTGTTTTTTCTTCTCATTGGGGTTTCCCTGTTCAGATGAATTCAAGAGGTGGGTTCCGCTAGAGAGAAGAGCTTTTGATTCTGATTAAATAATAAAAGTGTGATACATAGAAATGTATAGCCAATGATTACATTACATACATACGATGTTCGATCTTGTAAGTTGTGTTGTTTTCCCGTTTGGAGAATAACAGAAACAAGAGTTCAAATTCTTTCTTTTAATAGTTCAGTTGAGCAAGTAGAAGAGTGATTAATATAATTAAATTCACATCAATCTTGGTGAATGATTATGTCAAGTTGGTAAAACAAATTTAGAAAGGAAGAGGAACTGAAATCATAACGGACACAAGAAGTTTACAAAATATTTTAACTTAACAAACAGAATGTGATGATTTGAGAGTTGAGACTAAACCATCCTTTTCATTTTATAAACATAAAGAAATGGATAGAGTAACTATCAAGATTTTTTCAGACAATAAACTAACTTATTCTGTTGAAAATTATATAAAGAAACTAACTTTATGGTCAGTAAGGTTTTACTTTTGTGATATTTTTGAGAATTTCCCTTTTAGTTTTGTGGTATTTTTGGAAACAAAAATCAGTTATTTATGGTATTTTTGGAAGATTTAAGGTCCTCCACATCTATGAAAGATTTGTGAAAGCCCACTTCTGCATATTATGAAGAGTAGTTTTATGAGGAGATAAGAACAAATTAAGGAAGATGTGGTGGGGCGTGAAACGGCTAGAGAGTATGAGAAACTTACGCCAAACAGAAATAGGGAGATTTACGTTGTTTATATTTAACAAAAAGAATCTTGTATAAATGCTAAATGTTGTGGACATTTTTATTTTTTTACTTTGCTTAAATTAGAGTGACAAAATGCATGTGACAAAGATCTATCTATGTTTGGAATAAGAATCCACCTATGCGAGTAACAACAAGAATTTGGCTTCAATGCGAGTGACAAAAATCCAGCTATGTTTGGATACAGAAAGCATGAAAGAGATGTAGAAAGAAGAAACTAGACCTAGATCTGGCTACGTGTCACCGTATACTATTTTGATTTATCGTTGTATGATTTCAGTAAGATTGATGTGGAAGGAAAAGAGCGGACCCATAGATTCTTACAGCAATGTGTGCTTCAAGACAGGATTCCATAATTTGTATCAAAATGTTCAAAGAAATACTGGCTCTAGAGATTAGTTATGAGAAGTCTATTTGTTGAAACTGGTTTCATTGTAATCAATGGGTAAAAAAAAAGTTATATCTACAAAAATTTGAAAAAAAAAAACAAAAGTTACAAGCATTATTTTTGCTTTAGCTTAGAAGTTTACATTATTATGTTCATCATATGTATATCAATACATTAAACCATTAATTGGTATGGTCTGAAACCTACATTCATTTCTTGGGTGGGAATTTGCCCTTAACCTTCTGAATCTCTTGTGGTCCCATGCCGAAAGCCTTGGCAAGCAATTCATCAGGAATGGGAGGGTTAGAGCCAAACAGAGACGGTCCAACGACTTGAGTCCCTGGAAGCTGACTATCGAAAGCAGCGATGACGGAAGCAGGAGCGTTGTTAGGGTTCTGTTGGAAATGGAGGAGAGCTCTAGGGAAGACGAAGACATCTCCTTTGTTGAGGTATTTGGAGATGAGCTTTCCCGTGGTCGTCAAGAAACCGACAAAGATACGGCCTTCGAGGACGAAGATAGCTTCGGAGGCACGGGGGTGAAGATGCGGCGGGTTGAGTCCGCCTGGTGAGTAGTCGATCCTAGAGATAGAGACACCCATGGTGTTAAGGCCAGGGATTTTCTCAACGTTGGCTCCTGTCACAGTTGACCCCATTGAGGAGTTGCTGGTGGATGCAGCTTGGGCTATGCCTACGAAGTAGAAGTCCTCTGGTGTTATTTGTGATGGGTCTTTGCATGGGTACCCGTTGACTTTCGGACCTTTAAGATCAGCAACGCAAAGATCTTGAAGCATGGTTGTTTCGGCGAAGGCCGTGTGGGCGGCCACAAGAAAGACGGTAAGAAAAAGATAGGTCATGGAAGTTGCCATTGTTGTTGGTTGTTGTTGAGAAAATGTTTGTTGCTTGAGAAAATCCTTTGACCTTGTTTCACAATTTATACATCTATAATAAAGAAGATATAACCAATGAAGAAGAGATAAATATGGAGGGGCCATATATAGCCTTGTTAATTTTTCTTTTCTTTTCTTTTTTGCCATAATTAGGTTTAGGTGTTGGGATCGTTGGTTACTGGTGATTAAAAAGGGTTAATCTGTTGGAGACAGTAATTAGCCTATAGTTAGTTATAGGATGACATTCGTCACACACACACAAAATTCCTTCAAACTCTATTAATCACCAAACTCGAAATGATTAAAACGGACAATGATTTGGTTGATTATATGGTTTGTAACTCATGAGGTTTGTTTGGTTCAATTGAATCTAAACCGGGAAGGCACTCCAAAACAGTAAACCGTCTAGAGACTAGAGGTGAACCAAAATCATGTTTCTCTATCCATGCATTGGCATGATCATAAGACATTATATAAAAATGATTTGGGGTCAAGTAAAGTACAAGCTAGAGAGAATATGGGACTAAAATATATTATAATAATAATTTTGCAGGATTAAACAACTTCGTTCTTCAATAATGTTCCAAGTAGAGTCAGTCCATAAAATGATGGTTGAATACCAACTAAGCAAATTCCCAAAAACCGCAAATAAATTATTCAGAAGAATATATGAAAATAAACATGCATCTACGCACGTAGATACTGTATTCTCTTGATTATTGAATTAACAAATGCTGATCAAAGACAAACGCAACTGCTTCAACATAAATTTCCAACCTGTCATTTCTTGTCTTCACATGTTTCTTATAACTTTTCCTCTTCCTTGTTCATTCTCCAAAAACTCCATTAATCCACTTTTTCCTCTTTCTTGGCTCAATCCATCATGACTGTTAAGGTAAACATCCTAAGTACTAGTTTGTTTTCAGCTCAAACTCGACACCAAATGATTTCATCTCTTTCTTTCTGTATGGTCTTGTGCAGAAAGTTGAGATCAAGGTGGATATAAACTGTGGGAAATGCAATAGCGCAATCATGGAAACAGTCACAGAGATAGAAGGTAATGAGAACAAAAGTAAATCAGTGCTCTAACATATCCTATTTATTGAACATGAGATTTTGACGCAGGTGTGAATCATATCTCATTAGATGAGGAAAAAAGCATACTTACGGTGGTGGGGACAATGGATCCGATATGCGTAGCAGGGAGACTAAAGAAGATTAAACAGAAACCAGTAATCATCAGCGTTGGACCACCACCAAAACCACCGGAACCTCCAAAGCCTCTACCAGCGCCTGAACCACCAAAGCCTGTGTGCAATTGCAAGCCTATGGATTCTTACTGCGGGAGTTGTGATATTGTGTCTGTTACTACCTATGAAAGTGGAAGCGGCTGCACCATTGTTTGAAAAGTCCTGTTTTTCTTACCTTAGTATTATCCCCTGTGTTTCACCATAACTTGTATGTCAAGAATTTAGGCCAAGACTCTAATTTCTCATATTATTATGCCTTTTTTTTGTAATATCAAATATGGATTTCTGTTGTTTCGCCTCCCCTGTTTTTAACTAATAGCTTTTGATGCAAGTTAAACAAGACATAAGAGTAAGATAATTACATATGAGAGACTCTTATCCCCAATACAAAAAAAGATTGAGGATATTGGTCGTTCTTCGCTTGATGTGTGTAAAATATCTGAAAAGAGAAAGATTCATAGACCTTTCCTGATCTGAAAACTGATAGCATTTCTGCTCCTGAAATCATTCAGGTTCTTATCACATAAGCACCTAAGATTTCAGGAACATTGCTCTGTTTTGTCACATGGAGACTACTTAATGTGTCATATTGAGACCTGATTGATATTGCAATGAAATGGATGCTACAGCGACAACAACAATCAAATAATACCTTTAGAGTTGTTTGTTCGTTCGTAGCCTTAAAAGTTTCGTTAAACCCTAGAAAGAATCCGAGATTTTTCCTCCCAAGTAACCGAAAGAAAATGCTCACAGAATAGATTAGCGAACGAATGTCCAGTAACTTCACTGAGCCCAGCCCACTGAATTTTCTGTATTACAAGAAGGACACATTTGTAAGATCTTGCAAAATGGACGAATTTGAATACTTCAAATTACATCAGTCAATCTTTTAGCTGTTTTTATTCCTAGAGTAGTGGATCCAAAGACAAATGTCTGTTTATTAGATTCAAATTCGAGCCTGTATACTTTGAATTTTTTTGACACATTTTTGGGTATAGGGTCCGTATGCACTTATAGTAGAGAGTGAGGGACCATAATACAAAAAAGTAGAAATCGAAGCAAGTGGACGACCACGGCGTAAGATGAACATGTGATGATGTGCATCAGACCAAGAACATATTTTCTCCATCTCCCACGCACACTTGTTTTTTTCTTATTTTTGTTGCCTTTCTTCAACTAGCTAGACTCTCTTTACTTCTCCCACGCACACTTGTATCTCTTTATTAAATGATCATCTAAACTAAATTTTAGGGTTGTCTTTTACTATTATATATAAAAACGTATTGTTAAAACCAGATCTACCTTTTTCTTTTTTTTTGTTTGATATAGATAATAGATCTATCTATATCTTTGTCAAAAACTTAAAATCTACATTTATCAGAGTTTAAGCATTCTTGTGGTGAATCTGGTGATTATACGACACCCATTAGCATGAGCTATAACTAAATATAAATATGATGAAGCAACTCAAGTTAATAAATGTTATAAAAAAAAACACTTAGATTAATAAAACCTAAAGTCCTAGAGACAAACCTACTTACCATATACTATTGGTGTAATTGGCATCAATGGCTGGTTGCGTCAAAATGAATCAAAACAATTATATCGGTGCTCAATAAAAAGAATGTTTCAAACCTATATGATGTCGTAGACCTTAATTACATAACAATCATCACTGGTAGGTATCAAAGTGTTTTTGCATCTCCCAAGGGGTATGACTTTCCCCAACTTCCCATTACACCATCAACACTTGTTTCTTTCACACATGCTTCTTCCCAAAGTGGAAAGCCGAGTTGGGAGATATCATCATAATTCTTAAGGGTTCGTTATGCAACTCATATTGACGTCAACGTTAGTTCAAAGTATAATGATTCTGTTTTATTTTCTAACAAAAAAAAAGAAAGTAATTCTCTCTTAGCAACATGGACTGATCTCTTTAACAAAAAAAACATGGACTGATTTCAAATTGCTATAACAGATAATGTAGAGATAAGAATTACAAATTACTAAAAATACAGCTTATGTCATATACTTCAATTTTCCTTATATACTAACAAAATTTGACGAAAATTTTTAGTAGCTAACAAATGTGTTAACGTATTACAGTCAAATATCGTTTTCTAGAAACCAACTAGCTAGTTCTTGAATATATGTATACTATTATTGTAATCAGCTTAATATATTCATCGTCCACTTGAAATTGCTGTAACGAGAAATCTTGAGATGGACATATCAGGCTCTAGGCCAATAGAAATCACAGCCTAAATATCCATCCCATGGACCCATTTTCTCCATGTGCTAAACACATCAAAGTAATTATATATCTGTTTTTGTCGTTGTTATGATGCTGAGCGGCTTAAGTGTGAACTAAGATCTAGCAAACAAAAAATATGGTCTCTGTCTTTGTCATATAATAACAGACTGAATTAATTTTAAATTTAAAATTCGGAAATAAACTCCAGCCGTGAATCCAGCCATGAAACTCTTTTCCATTTTTTTTTAATATATATTTTGGTTAGTGAATTATACAAAGAATTCCATTTCACTACTTTGCTCCTTCTTCGTTTATTTCTCCTCTTTTTGTTTGTTTGTTGCTTCTTTAACTCAGAAAAGCTCATTCTTTTTCTACAAAGATCGATTCTTTCTTTTAACACACTCCGTGTTTGCATTTAAAGATTGTTCCTTTCTTCTTTATATCTCTCACTCACTCCCAGAGATTTGTTTTTTCTTCTTCTGCTTTCACTCTGCTCTTCTAGTGAGAGAGTGAGAGAGAGAATGGAGAAACTTTTGTTAATAGGGTTTATTGTGGCGGGGCTGATACTGGGAGCTCAAGCAAACGAGTATTTAGATTTCAATGTGACAGAAGTAGATCGCATTGAGGAGCTAGAGTTTGGATTCTCCAAATATAGCTCCAATTTGAACCCTTTATTGGTTGGTCTCACCCTTATCAGAGGAGCTGATTCAGGAGCTGGTACTCTCTCTCTCTGCTCTGCTTCTGTCATTAGATCTCTCTTTTATGAGTTTTTTCAGATGTCAAAAAGGAAAGAAAAAAGGGTACAAAAATGGTTGCTTTTGCATTTCTTTTTGTTTCTTCATTAATTCACTTCAACTACATTCTTCTCAGCTTGTCTCTCTGTTGTACACTTGCAGACTTAACTTGGTCTTATCTTTCGTTTACTGTTATGCATTCTTCAAGATTCCTTTCATCTTTTCCCCTGTTTTTTTTTTAACTCAAAAGCGGAATTTTAGATGCAGTGAATGTTATGTTGTGATGTATCCTTGGAAAAACAGAACAGTAATTGAATCTGGATTTGTTTTACTTGGTCGTGTCTTAAAACAGTTTGTTTGGATGGAACACTGCCTGGATATCACTTGCACCGTGGACATGGATCTGGAGCTAATAGCTGGCTCATTCAACTGGAGGTATAGTTGAATGATTTCTTGTCTATGAAAGCTACTCTTTTAGAGTCTTCATTATTAATGTGTTGCAACTGAACAAATGTGAAACAGGGAGGAGGATGGTGCAACAACATAAGGACCTGTGTATACCGGAAGAAGACTCGACGTGGATCCTCTAACTACATGGAGAAACAGCTTCAGTTTACTGGAATACTTAGTGATAAAGCTCAAGAAAATCCTGGTTTCTCCTCAATCTTGGCTTTAAGTTTTGTTCATGTGTTAGTAAATGTAATGTAACTTTGAGACTCATTGATCCTCATTGTCATGTGCTTGTCTTTTGCAGACTTCTTCAACTGGAATAGAGTTAAGCTTCGTTACTGTGATGGCGCTTCTTTCAGTGGAGATGGTCAGAATCAGGTTTGAATCAATATACTTTTCAGAGAATAGAGTTAATGTCTGACTCATTTATGAGTTTTGGAACAACTTGCTAGTTTCTAGGCCTTTAGGACAACACTTCGTTTGGTCTTAGTTCTGTAGATTTGAGCAGGTTTTGGATTTATGTAACATCTTTTGAAACTTTTTTCAGGCTGCACAGCTTCAGTTTAGAGGAGAGCGTATCTGGAGAGCAGCGATAGATGATTTGAAGGCGAAAGGAATGCGATACGCTAACCAGGTTTTGACACTTGAACCTTCTCTTAGTCTACCCCTCAGGATCAAAAGCAAGAAGTGGTTTTAATTTTAACTGTTTGATATAATTCTGTCAGGCACTACTCTCTGGATGCTCTGCTGGTGGTTTAGCAGCAATTTTACGGTGTGATGAGTTTAGGAACTATTTCCCTGGATCCACCAAAGTCAAGTGCTTAAGTGATGCTGGCTTGTTCTTGGACACGTTAGTTTGCTTCTCCTCCCAACTCAAAGCTTTGTTCCTTTTTCACTCGAGTTAGTAACTGGTATTATTGTCTGGTTTGTTTGTTTCTGTTAATTATATAGAGCCGATGTTTCTGGTGGGCGCACTATCAGAAACTTATACAATGGTATAGTAGAATTGCAGGTGAAATTTACTCTCTCTTCACTTATACATCTTCAAGAAATCCCAAAAGGCTCTTACTTTACATTCAAAGAAAGAAACTTTTAGAAGTCTTCTTGACAAAATCTGTGGTTTTACCATTTACAGAGCGTGAAGAACAACCTGCCACGTATATGCACAAACCATCTCGATCCAACCTCGGTAATCTTTTTGTTTCTTCTTCTTTCTCTCAACCTAATGCTGTTGTAAACTTGTAAACTGGAGATTAACCATTCGATTTTGTTACAGTGTTTCTTCCCACAAAATCTGATCAGTCAGATAAAAACTCCACTTTTCATTGTCAACGCAGCATATGATACATGGCAGGTTAGTTTCTTTTTCTCTTCCGGAAACACAAAATTGCTTGTGTGTAGAAGAACCTGATGATTTAAACTGACAAGTCTTTGTAATGGGGTTGTGATCAGATTCAAAGCAGTATAGCTCCAACGTCAGCGGATCCTAGTGGATTTTGGCATGACTGTAGACTAAACCATGAAAAATGTACTCCTGCACAAATGCGGTTCTTGCAAGGTTTGTTGCTCTTTACATCATAAAACTTGTGTGGATGTTCATATTTTACTAAGTGTAGGATCACTCTTGAATCATTTCATCTTTAAACAGGATTCAGGGATCAAATGCTGAGAGTAGTGAGGGGCTTCTCAATGTCTAGACAGAATGGACTGTTCATCAATTCTTGCTTTGCTCACTGCCAAACGGAGAGGCAAGACACTTGGTTCGCCGATGATTCTCCTGTCATCAAGAAAAAGGTAAAAAAGCTCAAATCTTTTGCCCACACAAAGCGAAAGGCTGTTTCCGGATCTTGCTCCTCTTGTGAAAGTTGAGATCTTGACTTGTTATGTGTAATGCAGGCGGTGGCTATAGCCGTTGGAGATTGGTACTTCGACAGAGCGGAAGTGAAGTTAGTAGATTGCCCATACCCATGTGACAAGAGCTGCCACAACTTGGTGTTCAGATGATTGATTAATTCTGTTCTTTATTCTTCTTATATACACACATTAGAAAGCTTTTCTTTCAAACGGAGAAGGCTTTGTATCTTTACTATTACCAATGCCTCATTGGATAAATGTATGATTGACTGTGTTCTTGAAAAAACCATAATTTGCTCATAAGAGACTAAAATGTAATCAATCAACAGAGAAATGACTCTTGTTTTGTTTGTTTCCCTCTCTTTGCACTGCAAGTAGAATTGGAAATGTCAACATTGGTCCTCACAAAGAATTCAGGCTAGCTATTATTAATGCAGATAGAGATAATGGATACGAATAAACAATATAATAAAGAGTAAGGAAGGGATAAAGAATGAGAAAGTGAAAAAGAGGAGAGAATATACAGAGTGTGTTGACACTTGACACCCTGGTTTTAGGGTGAGAGACAGCTATCTAGTGTTCCCCACTTTTGTGTGTGTGTATGTGTGAGTGCTTTTTTCCACCTATCGTTTCCTTTTTAAGCTCTCTCTCCAGTCAAACTAAACTTCTTCAACAACAACTCTCTGAAAATAATAATCTCAAAGTTTTTTTCAAGTTGAACCCCTGTCCATTACTTTTTTTTCTTCTCATTCCTTCCTGAATCTTCTTTCATGGCTTCTGATTCTCAGACCGCAACTGCAGTTACTTCTGAAAAGGTAAGCTACCTCAGAAATTCTCTCTCTGTTCCATAGAATCTTATTACATATGTTTATACTCATCTATGTCTGTCTGTATGTACATGTACTTTCAGAGTGATACTTATAGATAGATATGACAGTTACAAATATCTTGATTCCTGCAACTATGAAAGTTAGGATAGAGTCAAGAGATAAGATTTGGTTTGTACATCTTTCACTGTGTTGGAATGTTAAACCTGGTTTTAATCCTCTTATTCTGTAAGATTTTGGAGAATTCTGGAGCAATAATTAGAAGGAAAAAGAATTGATCTTTTTTAGAAAGTTGTAGATAATAGCACATGGATGTTAAAGTAACCATCTTTTTCTGTCGTTTTCTAGAAAACATCTTTATGTTTTAAAGTATGTAACTAGTTCAATGATATAAACGAAGCAAGATTTAAAACATTGTTTCTTGTCTCTATCCGGTGCAGCCATTAGAGAACAAGGTGAGCGAGGAAGCTAAGTTGATAGAGAAAGAGATTGTTTTGCCGGGAACCGCAGATGTGGTGAAAGATGAACCGGTTTCAGATTCAAACCTGACGGTTACGAACGAGGATCAAAATCCTGCTGGTGAACCGGAGAAAGAGTCACCTGCAGTTGTGGAGGAGGTTGCAGCAGTTGTGAAAGCAGAGGAATCTACAGAGAAAGGCAAAGATGAAAGTGGTGAGAAGGTAGCTGAGCCAGTGGAACTTAAAGAACCAACTCTTGTGAAGGAGGTTGTTGAAGAGCTTAATGTTGAAGCTGCCGATGAGAAGAAAGTAGCTGAACAAGTGGAGTTTAAAGAAACAATCCTTGTGAAGGAGATTGTTGGAGAGGTTAATGTCGCACCTGTTGATGAGGAGAAAGCAGAAGAGAGAGGGGAAGATGAAAATGGTGAGAAGAAGGTAGCTGAACAACAAGTGGAGCTTAAAGAACCTATTCTTGTGAAAGATGTTAATGTTGAAGCTGCTGATACGGAGAAACCAGAAGAGAAACAAACCGTGGAGAGTGTTGTTGTTGAAGAAGACAACAAGGAGGTGGTTGATGTTTCTGAATCAACAGATGAAGCCGGAGGCAAACCAGTTGATGTTCAATCTGTTAGCGATGTATCTGCAGAGACTACAGAAGTTAACATCAGAGACGTTGAGGTTCTTGAAGTGGAGCCAAAGGTTGAGACTCAGCCTGAGAAAGCAAAGGAAGTGGCACCAGAAGTTGAATTAGTAAAGGCAGAGGAAGAACCTGAAACAACCGAAGAAGCTAAGGTTGAGGGAGCTGAATCTGGTTCTGCTTCGTGCCCTGAAGAAATTGTACCGACAAAACAAGATTCAGACACTGCACCCAAAAAGGAGGCTGAAGAAGACGCTTCTTCTCAGACTGGTGTCATTGAGAAGGCTATTACTGAAGAGAAGCATGTTGTGGACGAACCATCAAAGGATGAAGAAGCTTCTGAATCTGTTTCTGCTTTGAGCCCTGAGAAAGTTGTACCGACAAGCGAAGATTCAGACACAAACACCAAAAAGGAGACTGAAGGAGGAGACATTTCTTCTCCTGCTGATGATGTCATTGAGAAGGCCATTACTGAAGAGAAGCATGTATTGGAAGACACCTCAAAGGATGAGAACGCAAGTGAAGCCAAAGATGTCGTTACTAAACTACCTACAGAAGATGAGAACATCAAGAAAGATTCTGAAACACCTGCTGCTGAAGATGGCAAGAGCGAAGAGACTTTGAAAGAAACTGATACAGAGTCAAGAGAGAAAGAAGATTCAGAGAACAAACAAGAAGAAACAGTAACAGAAAAAGTAGCTGAGGTTATAGAGGCAGCACCAGTTGTTGAAGGGAGTGATGAGACAAAACAGCAACCAGAAGTCACAACCAAAGAAGCTCCTGTGAAGCCAAAAAATTCGAACAGCATTATGTCAAAGGTGAAGCAATCTCTTGTGAAGGCAAAGAAAGCAATCATTGGAAAATCTCCAAGCTCTAAGACTATGTCAAGTGAAGAAGCTAAAGGAGAAATCAAAGTCAAGTGATCATAAAGAGTTATGTGTTCCTTAAAAGTTTTCAAAGGTACTTTTTACTTATTTTGTTGGCTTTTTTGCTTCGTGTGGGGAAAAAAAAACAGAACATTCTTTTTATCTTTGTTTTTTTATGCGTTTGTGTGGTTTATAACTTATATCTGTAAACCTACAAAGATTTGCCTTTGTGTTATGGATGTGTTTTGAGAAATTTCTTCATTATTATCATCATGGACTCAACTCTATTTATTCATCAACATAACATTCCATAAACAAAACACTATATATATCATTCAAAACTCAAGATGGTTCTGTGAGGTTTTTTGGAGGGAAAATGTCAAAGCTATGACCCTTGCTTGTTTAAGCGCTACTTTAAAAATGGGCCCTTAATGGGCTTAGAATGTGTCCCAAACAAGATCCAATAACAAATGTAAAGAATGGATCCAAATACTAAGACCTATGTCGGTAGCATCGTTTTTGTTTGTCAATGAGTTTTTCCTGTCAACCATTTGTTTGTTGTCATTTTCTGTCAAAGATAAAAGCAATACCAGCGAATGTAGACACCGAAACAACAACAACAACCAAAAAAAGAATACGAAATCTAGAAATCTCGAAATATTATTAAAGTCAAGTTTGCATAGAGGAATCGACAAATAGTTTTGGAGACAGATATTAGCACTTATCTTATAGCCAAAAAAGAAGAAGAACATAACTACTTTGATTAGGACATCATATATATAAAGTAAACCTATTAATATGTGTGGTGTCATTTCGATGCCATGGTTATGCGTTGGTGTCGGCCATAATAATTTATAAATAAAAATAAAGTAAAAATATATAATTTAATTATGGTTGTTTAATGAAAGAGTGTTGAAGTGTGAGTGTCAAGAAAGCAACTTTATGAAAAAAAGAACATATGCTATTATGCTGACAGATGAAGCCAGAGTAGAATGATCCACACCAAGTCACTAATTTCGAAAGATTATTAGTCACTAAGGATCTCAATATATCGTTATTTTACAACTTTCTTGCTTTGCTCCAAAGATTATTCCTGACAGCTAAACTTTGTTGTCATTAACGTATTTGAATATTGATTGGTTAATTATAAACTTTATACACTAGTTTTCTTTTGATAAACGGAAGTTGGAATGAATCCAAAACTAGTTCAACATTCATACAAATTATTAGTACAAATACAATATATAGGATACGTATTATTGGTTGTCCGAACAATAAGTATAATGCAGGACAAATTTTCTAATCAAAATATCAAATGGTTACTTTAAACGCAATACTAATTTATGTAAACAAGTTATTATCAGTCAGAACAATTTTCTTTTTAATATTGAAAAAAAGTTGCATATGTATCCAGCCATGTTAACTGCATCTATAATCTTGAAACGATACAGTGCATGCAAACTGAGAAATGAAAAGACCAAAGTCGTAGAGTAAAGTACTTAAGCATGTGAGTGGTTCACGTGTCACCATTCTGTTGGTAGAAGGTGTGAGAGTTATATCTATCCATACCTCTCGCCGACCTCCACGGCGGAGATTGTACCGGCCCACACTCATATTCCCACGACAATATTGGTTTTGAGTAATGTTTTGGGTTGTGTTGTGCTACGTGTATCTTATCTGTTAAGCCACTTAACTTTCTGACAAGTACCATGAATTTTAGTCAAATCTAAGCTTTCATTTGGTCGTAATCTTAAAAGTTGTAAAACCAAACGCAAACAATTGTTTGTTTTCTCTTCTGTCAACAAAAAAAAAATCCAAGAACCGTATATTTTATTTTCAAATAATATTTATCGCGCTTTTAACATTGAATCTTATATAAACAGTATATTGTATACTTTCATTACATGAATGCCTTTTAGAATTGAACTTCGCCACGAGTTGATAAATAAAAATTCCACTCTTCCAAAAAAGAAAAAAGAACTCTACTGAGTTAAATATGGTACCAATTCCAAATTTACGAAAATGTGTCGATGTGATTTGGCGTCAATAGCTACCAAATATTACTGTAGGATTTCATTATAAGAACAAATCTAGTGGTTTCATTTGAGAAAGAATAACAAACATAGATTTGTTAAATCTTTGAAGTTGAGAGAATTGTTAAATTTATAAAAAGTTTTTTTTTAAGTTTTGTTGAGAAATTGTATATTCATAAATCTATTAAAATGTTTAATTATAATGATTTGGAGAATCTAAGATTTATACAAAGTATTTTGAAAGTTTTTATGAATTTAAATGTTTAAAATTCATATCCCAATAATAAGAATTTTAATGGATTCATGAAATTATTAAAACACAAACTTTTTGATTAACAAAGAATTTTGATTAGAATTTAAAAGTCATCAAACCAATAAGCTAATTATATATATATATATAGATATCAGATGACACAAAAATCTGAAGTATATAATGTGAATGAATCCTATACCATTAAATTTATGAAACCATCAATCTTAGAGTCATTCATTACTTGATTTGTTTGAAGTAATGTGTTAGACACCTCACTACCCCCAAAGGAAAGTAAAAATAAATAAAATCAATAAGATTTCCCAAAAGAGAAAGATTAAAAAGATACACATATTACTCCAAAGGAAAAGGGGAAACAAATACAGATTACTGAGTATGTACAACGTGGCTTGGCTCATAAAATATTTCTAAAGTCGGGTCTTTATATAGCGACATATATCAAGCAGAGTAAACCAGTCCACAATTATCATTTATCAAGATAAATTATACTCTGATTTAGTGATTAAGCATAAAAAATTTCTTAATAACTTGAAGAGCTTGAAAATGAGCACAGCCACTTTCGTAGAAATTCTTCTGGCTATTTTCTTGCCTCCTCTCGGCGTCTTTCTCAAATTTGGTTGCGAGGTATAAATTTTAGATTATCTTCATTTTTACTACTTATATAGTTCTTTAATCTTATGATTTTAAAATTTCGACAACGTATCTTGTTTTTCTTTTTTGCAGGCTGAGTTTTGGATATGTTTGATTTTGACGATATTTGGTTATATTCCCGGGATCATTTACGCTCTTTATGCCATCACCAAGGACTGATTGTTGTTCCCATATCCTCTGATCTGTCTCCTTGTAAGTTTTCTCTCTCGACGATCTCTTCTCCCCTCAATATATATTAATATAATCACATAGACATACATGTAAATCGTGATGGCCACAGAAAGTAATGACCACAAACCGGTCTAGTTTCGAACTTTCGATAGAAAAAATCATATAGTTACGTAACGTTATGAGATGTTTTTCATTTTTGATTGTATTTTTACTAGTACAAGGAATTTGCTGACCATAGTTTATTTTTTTACATTTGTTGTTATCTTGTAGGAGGAGCAGCTGTTTCGTCGTGTTCTCTCTCTTGGACTGATTCATCATTTATTTATGTAATTTAATTATTATTGTTGTACCTGCACTGTTATATAATGATATGAAGAAGCGATCGTTGGTTTATGTGAATGTGAGGAACTGGTTTATTTCGTTTATAAGTATTGGTAAAATGTTGGAAATGGAGTAGATTAGGATTTTGGACCACTATTAAAAAAAGTTAAACCCAGATATATGTATCACTCCATGGTCACATATCTCGTATCACGATGACCAACAATTTTGCACCATATATGCTAAACTCACGTGGTTCACGAGAGATACAACACAATCGTCATCATACATCCCACTCGTAGTTAGTAATCAACTATTGATATATTCGATATAGACGTTTTTGTTTATAAAATACAAATAACTGAAATCGAGCATACGGTGAATAGTGACTAGGATTCCTGGATGCATACCGAATGCAGCGTCCAAAGTATTGTCGCTCGTTGTGCTTTGAGAGAGGTTTCTGTTCGATACCATCGAATGGATATCTTCTAATTATCGGGTAGAATATAGCTTATAATGTCACAAATTTGTAGCAAAATGGGGAAGATGCATCAAAATTGTATTTTTCACCATCTCTGTTTACGCCGACCGTCATTTTCTAGAGTAGTTCTTATTTTCCGAGGATGGAGTTGTCTTGGTAATTTTTTTTAGTTGTTGATATTGTCCCTAAATTTGTGCTTGTTACTAGATATCTATTTATGTCAAGAATATGTATTATATAAATTTTTAATTCCAATGGTTGACTTGACACAGCCACAAAATACTAAATCACACATATCATGATCTTTGAGATACTTACTTTTCGGAAACGGATACACAACAAATAGTGGATCAAAGTAGATAAAAATTATTTAGGTTACATGCGTATCATGTGCCACAGCACTACAATAACAGTCTTTACATGTTTATCCTTCTCACTACCATATTACGTCGACGTGACATCAACGATAAATTTAATGAAATATGTTAATCAACATCTACTTTTGTTTGTAACGGCGTAATCATTTGTTATATATTTGATTGTAAATTTGTAATGGTATATGTATATATGAATACGACATATGTGAATGTAACTTTCTAAACATCGTAGACGGTCTCAAATCTCAATATTATAATGTCTACGAGATATTTTTTATGTATATCATATGAAGCTGACTCTTTGATTAAAATGTTGAAAATAATAAAAATACATGTATTAATACGGTCGACATCACTCAACACGTGAACACGGTACTGTGACGCGCAAAAAAAAACTTTTTTTCCTTACACTCTTTTCAACAGTTTAACGCTAATCAGTAATTACGAAATATTAGGAAACTAACAAATAAAATAGGGAAATTTGGCAAAATACTCCAGAAAAGAGAAGAGTTGTCCATCTACTCTTTTTTTGCCAAATCTTGTCCACTTACCCTTAATTAAATTTTAAATCCAATTTTAACCCTCAAATTACGTTTTCATGATTTTTTCAAATAAATAAATAATTAATAAATGAAATTAAATGATTAGTGTAATAAACAAATAAATAATTAATTATTTAAGAAAAGAAAAATATATTTCAAAGCAAGTAATCTAGTTCCTTTTGCCTCACCAACAACGAAATTCCACCATTTGATTGCACTCAGTCTCCATATGTTATATAGATATGCAACAGAATAACCTGAGAAAAATAGATTAAAACAAATAATCTAAAAGAAAATTATATAAATGATAAGAAAAAGCAAAAAAGAAGAAGAAGAACGTGATGAGAATTCTTTTTTTTCTTCTGGCAAAGTAGATTAAGGAAATATAGTTTTTGAAGATATTTTCTAATATTTAGTTACCATTTTTACTATATTTTTTAGATTCTCGTAGAAGTTGAATTCTATCATTTCGTAGAAAAATGTGTTTAATGTAGATTATAGTTTCTACAAACAGTAGAAGACATTGTTTTCAGGAGAACACAAAGTCTACAAATAGTAGAAGATAGTATTTTGTGTAGAACACGAATTCTCCAAATAGTGGAAGAAATTGTTTATGATAGAATATAGATTCTAGAGATGGTAGAAAACAATGTGTAGGTTAGAATATAGGTTCTACCAACGGTAGAAAACCGTATACAACGTAGAACAAATGTTCTACAACTCTACCAACTCGTAGAGTATAGAGTATTTAGTAGAAAGCAAATTCTACGATGGTAGATGGCTGAACAGTTGGTAGATTTTATGTTCTACGAGGGATAGATGTGAGAGTCTCTAGTAGAAGACAAATTCTACTTTGAATAATGAATTTGGTAGATGCAAATTTTATTTATTTTTCTGAGGTTCAAATTTCAAAAACAAATTGTGAAAATATTCTCTAAACCTTAGAATCATTTTACTTAATTTATTTAATTTTTTAAAACTTTTAAATATATTTATATCATATTTCTAGCATATGTAAGGGTATTAGAGTCCAGATTTGATAAATTTCAAAAAAAGTGTAAGGGGACAATAGTTCTCTCTTTTGGGGGTATATTCACAAATCTCCTAATAAAATATCCGTGTCTAGCATTTTAGCTTAAAGAAGAAGGAAAACAAATAAGAAAAAGCTAAGCAATACGTGGCTCATAAATATCTCAAAAGTGGGTCTATATAATACATGACGGAGAGAGCAAGGAAGATAACACACTTTGAAGCTTTAATAATTTTCTCAGAAACTTGAAAAGAGCTTAGAGATGGGAACAGCTACTTTCATTGATATTCTTCTCGCTATCCTCTTGCCTCCTCTTGGCGTCTTCCTCAGATATGGCTGCGGGGTAATTACCTTTTTTTTTTCTTTTTCTTGTTACCTGTTCTTCTCATTAGTTTTATAATTTTATA
The DNA here is from genome assembly GCA_902728155.2 of Microthlaspi erraticum. Lineage (NCBI taxonomy): Eukaryota > Viridiplantae > Streptophyta > Magnoliopsida > Brassicales > Brassicaceae > Microthlaspi > Microthlaspi erraticum. Next base: position 310,472 of record CACVBM020000210.1, on the reverse strand, counting down.
ATTAGGTTTCTTTCACATAATTCACAAAAATAAAAGTTGATTGGGATTTTTGTATTTTGTTGCAGGTTGAGTTTTGGATATGTTTGGTTTTGACGCTGTTTGGGTATCTTCCTGGGATCCTCTATGCCCTTTATGTCCTCACCAAATGATTTACCACCATCGATCCTCTCTTCATCTCCTTGTAAGCTCTCTCTCTCTCTCTCTCTCTCTCTATATATATATATATATATATATATATATATATACATACATGTGATCGATGGCCATGGAACTAGATTAGTTTTAGATTAGGAGTAAGATTTTTTTTTGTTAGGAAGTTAAGTAAATTTGTTAGGTGGTGAAAACCTACATTGTAGACTCTGTTAATTCTGATAATTTGGGTTTAAAACAAATAAAACCCTAAAGATCTGTAAAAGAAAATAGCTAAACTAAAATTTAGCAAAAGTTGGTTATGAAAAACCCATCCAGGGGCCGAGTCTGTTTCAAGCGTAAGGCATAAAAACATATTATTGATCTAAATTTAGTACGATTTTGTTGATAAAAGTTTCTGAGATAAACATGTACTGGTATCGATAAATATCTAGGTAAAAATATAATGTGAATTTCGACTCGTTCTTCAACAGATTTTTTTTTGTGAATTTTATTTTATTTTCTTCATCTGATTTTTATTGTTGCATTGTTGTAAATTAATTATCAATTTCTGACCAGAATTTAATTGTTATTTTGTGTAGGAAACAGCTGTTTCGTCGTGTTCTCCTCTCCTTGTGACTCATTCATCTTTTCTCTTCAGGATTTATGTTTTTTTTTTTACTTTTTACCTTTGAGTAAATTTAATCATCATTGTTGTGCTTGCTTTGTTATATAATCTCTGTCGATATAAAAAAGAGATCTTTGGATTGTGTGAAGTATTTGCTTATTCGATTTTCAATTAGCTATCACTTACAAACTGAAAAATTGTTTGCCTTTTTGGTGGATCATTTGGACCACCAATTTAAATAAACCTTACGTTATATAAGTCCATTGTCACACGCATCAATTCATCACCAATAAATTGGCCCCATTACTTGGCACCATTTGCCACAGCCACGAGCAACACAGCGCATTTTCATTTTTCACCAAGAAGTTGTTTTGACCCATTTTTGATATATCTACCTATAATATCTTAAGAAAATAATCCAATCGAATAAATCAAATTTTGACTATATAAATTAACAATATCTAAGTTTTCCCGTGTACAATTTGTCTCAGTGGTCACGGACGAGTCTGAAAATTGTGAGTCACTATCCAAATGGCGGATAACTAAGAAGCCACTCGTCGATTCCATCTTTTTTGAAGTCTTTACTAAGAATGAAGCCAAATATTAACAAAACCAAAGGGCAATGTGATACGAAGAAAACTAAACCACAAAGAAACATCATATTATAAATCAAAGCATATAAGACAACAAAATCATGATATGATGTTACGTATACATTTGCTTGACCTCCCATTTGTACAAGCATTCAAATTTAAGTCCAGCCTCAAGAACAATCCAAAAGTTCTCTCTTCCCTCTAAAACTCTAAATATACAACTTGCCAAGAGATCATCCATAAGCACAAAGACCCTCCATTTCTGCTTACTCTTTGAACTGCCATTCTCTTCGGCACATGGGGCAATGAGCTTGACTCGTCTGCGAATTCACCCATTTCAATATACAGTGAAGATGAAACGCGTGGTTGCAAGCTCCCCAAACTACCCTAACACCAAAACAAAACGGTCCATAAGACATTGGTAGTTTTGTTTTGTTTTTATCACCACCACAAGTAAATAAAACAGCTAAGCAATCTTGCAGACTTGCAGTACGCATCAGAGATTGTGTCCTACGCTACAATAATGAAAGTGAAGGACGTGAAAGCTGAGAAACTTTACTTAGAGGACAATCATCTCCAGGGAGTTTGCAATCAGGACAACAACCATCAAAAGCCATCCGACATATCCCACATGTCTCGTCTTGAGCATCCCATGTCCATGAAGCAACTGCATGCCATCTGTTCCCCAAATAAAACAACCCGTTAAATCAAAAGCAACTCCGCATTGTAAGAGCTTATGTGTTGAAGCTGAGATTATATAAAGATAACACGATAAGCTAAAAGGAAGAGGAACTTACTCTGTTTTTTTCGGTGTGCAGGACATAAGTATCATAGAAAGTCAAGAACAACAATTCCTTTTGTACTATCTTTAATTGTGCAACAAAGTCCATTTTGAACAAACCTAGTCTAATTTATAAGCATTACTTAGGCCGCTAACAAGATTACTCACAAAATAACTATTGGTAAGTCAAAACAAGCAACTAATAGATTTCAACTACATGAAAAATCCAATGGTAGATGCAAACAATGATCAAACTCAGTAAAGCTACAACACAATAATAATGGACTTGGATTATTTACATATCAGAAAGAACATAATGTTCTGAGTGATCACCAAAGCTACATCTTAATGCAGCTCACAATGAAGTAAACTGAGAAGGTGAAGCAAAAAAAAGGATACGCAAGATCTTGACTTTCATAGCTTCCTCCTGAATAAACAAAAAACCTTTCACTCAGTTCCACAAGACACTGTTTACACTCTAAGACATATAAAGCATACATAAACCACTAGTGTGTAGTTCCAGATTTTCTATATGCCTTACATTAATAATAAAAAAAATGGATTTTGCATCTAAAAAGCTCACAAATTAGTCGCTATTTTAATATCGAAAGCGACAATTTGGAGTGTAAGTAATCAGAAAATCCATCGGGAAAGCGTTAAATCTGCAGAATTCAATTATCTCACAAATTGATCTTACCCAAAGCTTCAAGCCTCAGGGATTCGAGTTCGAGAATCGCTTCTGCAATCCTCCAACTTTGGTTCCAATGCGTGCCCTTACTTAATCGTCTCTGCTCTTCTCTCGATGATCTTCTCCTCCAAAATTCGATCGCGAAGATCTTTCTCTCCGAGAGATTCACTCACAATCTCTCTGGTTCAATTCCACACATCTAACCGATTCTGCAACTTAAACCGATATTCTGGTTTATTAATTTTGGTTCAGTTAGCTTCCACTTGGACCTCTTGGGTATTAACTTAAACAAATGGGCCTGGGTTGGGTTTCCTGTAATTTTCATTTTTTATGCCTTTATTATAACCATTAACCAAAAATCTATTTAAAAATGTTCTTAGAAGAAAACCTTTTTTTTTTTTTTTTTTTTTTTTTTTTTTGTAAAATACAAAATATAACAAAGCTTTGTTGTAAAGACATGCATATCAAATGCTAGTCCAAAAGGAAAAATATATTTTGAAAAGATTTACACTTGTTCAAAGGTAATGACTGACTGTCTTAACTCTTAACAAGTAACAACCTGTATGAATGTTATCCAAAATACATCACCATATATTTAGAAAAACAAGTTTTGTTGTTATCCAAAAATAATTCATATTTGACAAATGGGAAATAAAATCTTACTTGGGCCAGTTTTTAAAATATCCTTGAAAATGTTTTTTTCTAATTAAAAAAAATACCTTAACAGATAGTGAATGTATTCAACAACCTGTCATTATTTTTTACTTTAAAATCCCAAAACGAAATCTATTTTTTAATAGATCTAATTAGTCTAAAACGATATTTACAAAGAAACAAATCACACATAATTGTATTAATGTGGTCTAGATTTTGTACCATATGATTTGACTGTTACTACATATAAAACTTTTTGCTCCAAACAGTATTATTGAATAATAAAAATAAATGCCATTGCCCAAAAAAGATATAATATTTGAATAGATTTTGTTATATTGTATGGCTTATTAGCAATACATAAATACATGTATTTATTCATCAATTGACCAAATCTAGAATCCACCTATAAAAATGCATTCATATTTCAAGATTTTCCAGAAATATTATTGAATAATAAAAATAAATCCTGTTGCCCAAAAAGATATATTATTTGAACGGATTTTTACTACAGTGCATTTCTTATCAGCAAAAAACAAATACATGTATCTATTCATCAATTGACCAATTCTAGAATCTACCTTTAACAATGAAATATTATGTTCATAATTCAAGATTTGTCAGTATCTCCTTCACTAGACGCTTTTTTCCCAACTAATATTAGTAAAACTAAAAGATATATTAATTATGAACAATTCTAATCTTTTTGTTCCCAACTAATATTTCTCATTATTTGTTAAACATTGGACTTTCGATAATGTCGAACTTATTACCAAGTGCGATCTTATAAAAGGGTGAGATATATGACTATGACGTTTTGAGAAGTATCTCTATTCTTTAGTCCGCGGTAACTTTACAAGTCAAATAAACCACATTCAAAGGCTCCAATAAGGAAAAATAATAACAGAATTGCATTAAAAAAGAAACTTTGACCTACTTGTAAACCAAATCTTAAAAATTATTCCAAATATTCGCAAGTATTTGTTTTTACTAACGTGATCCGGTTTATATATATCAAAAGAAAAAAAAGATTCAAAAAGTTGTTGGCTGTTATGTAATAATTATTATATTTTCTTTGACTAACTACAAATTAAAAAAAAAAAAGTGTAATCAAAATATTTTTCTTCGTGCCCCTTCTTCACTATATAACACAACACATCCAGGAACTCAATTCACAACTCCCATTCATTCAAAAACAAAAAAAAGCAAACAAACACAAAAATAAGAAGAGAGAAAATCCATCATGACAAGGAAGAAGGTGAAACTTGCTTTCATTTCCAATGATTCTTCGAGGAAGGCGACCTTTAAGAAAAGAAAGAAAGGTTTGATGAAGAATTTTACATACATATCCACGATTTACTTTTATTCAGAAATTACACAAGTTTTAGCAAACCACATTCAAGTTTAATATATAACCGTGAATTATTCTTTCTATTTTTTTTCTCTTACAAAAAAAAAGGTTTGATGAAGAAAGTGAACGAGCTCTCGACACTATGCGGTATCACTGCTTGTGCCATCATCTACAGTCCATACGACTCCAACCCCGAGGTGTGGCCATCGAACGCCGGTGTGCAAAGGGTAATCTCGGAATTCCGGACGTTGCCGGAGATGGACCAACACAAGAAAATGGTGGACCAAGAGACCTTTCTCAGGCAAAGGATAGCCAAAGCTTCCGAGCACTTGAAGAGGCAGAGAAAGGACAACAGGGAGCTGGAGATGACTGAAGTCATGTTCCAATGTTTGGTCGGAAACATGGGGATGTTTCATCTGAATATCATGGATCTTAATGATTTAGGTTATTTGATTGATCAATATCTTAAAGATGTTAACCGCAGGATCGAGATCATGCGGAATGCTGGTATGGAGATCGGAGAATCTTCCAATGCTGCGGCTGAGGCTGAGGCTCCTGCTGAAGGGACTGACTCTGGCTTGATGGCGATTGTACCGGCTGCAACCACTCCAGCTACTACGGTTCACGAGGTGGGTGCTTCCTCCTCATCCGCGGCTGCCATGGCTTTCTTTAACCCTATTCAGCAGCAACATCACCAGCCTCAGCCTCAACACTTCCGTCTTCCGGCGGCTCCACATGCTGGCTTCTATGAGCAACCACGGGGTCTCAATCTGAATCAGAGTCATCTTCAGAACCAACAACAATGGTTTATGGAAATGATGAACCATCCTGAGCAAATGAGTTATGCGGCTGAGCAAATGGGTTTTCCGTTCATGGATGATAACCAACACCACCGCAACCACCACCACCACCACCACCAACCCCAGCAGCAGCAGCAGAACTCCGGCGAGTCTTCCGCCGCTCCGACCACCGTCAGCTCAAGCAGCATCGTCCCTGTTACGAGTCCTAACTTTACCAATAATATTTGGTTCCGTTAGGGTTTCGAGGGTGGCCGTTCACATTTCTAATAAGCTATATAAGATTTTCTCAAGTGTTTTTGTTTTTCTGGTTGTTACACATTTTCATTTCAATTTACTTTCTTTATGTTGTCGTTTGTCATGATTATTGTCAGAAACTCTGAATGTTCAAGTTTTTTTTTGTTTTTGTTAAACGGCTTAATTCTTACCGTTTTTAATGTTATGGATTTGTGATACTCTCGTTTTTATTGTTTGTCATTGTTGGTTTGTTTATTTATTTATTTTTTCAAAAAGAGATTTGCATTATCTTTTTAATTAATGTTAAATTTCGCTAATAAAATATTGATGGAAAATAATAAGGAGAAATTCATGAGAAAGCTTATTATGTCCGCTTGTCTTGGTGAGAACATGTGAGATTTAATTTGGTTATGAACGATAATGATCGTCGTAACTTGTGTGACTTTATTGATCAATATCTCAGTACGTGATCTTTTTCATCGTAAAAATGTAACCATAAACAATCAACGTTTTTAAAACCGGTGAAACTTCCTCAATGGCTATGACCAGAGATATAACACCAACCGCTATGGCTGCAGCAGGCTCCTCCTCCTTTCTAAACCCCTCAGTCTTGAACTCTTCTCAACTAACCAAAGAGGTCCTAGTCCATAATCTCTTCAAACCACGGATCATAGCGACCAAGAAGTTTATCAGGTTTGTGTTTGCGATCGACATCCATGTATTTTATTTTCATATAGTCAATATCAACATCTATATATTGTTACTCGATTGTGTCTCACGAAGAAGAAGTTTACTATCCAAATCAAAATCAGAATCAGAAAGAATTGTTCGTTGAGGAGATGAAGAAACATTCTTAGCAAACAGGCTTTCCTTGGAATGAAAGAAAACATCACCATCGGTTTTTAAAGCATCTTCGTCGATTTGGGCGCTAGTGCTAGCAATGTTTTTCCTTTGACAAATGGTTTTGACTTTTGAGTTACAAATGTTTGATTTGTTATGTATTATATCTTTTTTTAGTTCATCCAGTGTTATGTCTTCTCTATATCAGGTCAGAGAAAATTAGTGGCAAATTTGTTATTGCCAACAATTGTAGTGGCAAATTATGAGTTTATAATCAGAGTCTAGAATTTTGTGTTTGTTCGTCGTTTAATTTGGTAACATTAATCTTTAACCGCAAAAAGCAACTTTGTTTCGCAAATTCTTCACAAATATAGGAAAGTAGAAATTTTCGTTCTATAATTTGATGAGTGACACAATTGGAAATCATTGTGATCCGTTCGTTAATTTAAAACTTTACATGGTTTGATTCTGTCACGTGTAAGAAACATTTTACACTACCAACCAGTTTCATCTTTGGATTCGGCCTAACTTATTTTCTATGTAGCACGGAAGTCTCATCGGAGATGTTTTCCATTTCGGAATCAGAATCGCAATCAGAAGTTCGCTTTCATGACACTTTCTAAAAAAACCCTAGAAAAATATTTTCGAAGTTTACGATCTTATGATTCCGTTTTGAAAACATCGTAAATAAAAAATTATAATACTTTTATATCTTCCTGATTTTGTAAGTTATACAAAAGCGACAATTAATATAACACATGTTTACTTTGACATTTTTGGCATTTGCAAAGTCTAATTTTTATCTTTAGCTATAACACAAAATCTTTAAAAAATTGATTTAAATACATGTGAAATGCTGAGAGTGATTATTTCTAACTAGTTCAATGAGATTATCTTGAAAGATTTGAATTCAATGATCTTTATTTAATAACATAAAATATGAGATGATTTTATTTGATTGAGTTGAGAAAACATAAAATGAAGAAATTAATTATGTTTTTGAATTGAATTACTTTTTATTTATTATTAGTTGAGTAATATAAAATTGATATATTTGAGCTATGTTATTCATATATATAATTGATATTAACAGACGACAACATATACATATATTTTTTTTATTTTTATTTTAAATACAGTTTTGTACTTTTAAATGCTTCCAATTCCGTGTACATGCTTCTGATTTCATTTGAGTTAGATTATTTTCCGATTTCGTTTTTCGCTTATTCGGCATTTGTTTTTCCTTTTTTCGGTTAGATTATTTTCCGGTTTCGTTTTTTCTTGGCAACAGCTTATTCTATATTCATTGGATCAGAATGACACCTACCGGCAACAGCTATGGCAAACCATGTACATATAAACTAAAAAAAAACTATTTGTGAAGAAAAAGTAACTAATTTTTTCAAAACTGAAAAAAAAATGCACTTGGCTGATGGAGATCATGAGGATTTGAAAACCACAAAAACATTTTCAGTCACAACCAAAAATAATTTTATTCAAAATATGCAATGTATGATATATGTTTCTAAAAATAGTCCTTTCATCCTAATGCCAAAAGGTAAATGATTTGAATGAATGTATATATATCCTCTGTTACTCGTGGAATAATTAAGCACTATTTCATAAATATAATCACTTAAGGATTTTCACGAATTTAATACCTATGGTTTTCATTTTTTTTGCCAGCTACAAGACAGCATCATTTCGAATTTTGGACCATTTACATTTTCTATTTAAACGAACTCTTCACAAGAGCAATAGGCATCATACAGAAGAAACACACAACATGATATAGACAGACCAAACAACACAAACAAACAAAGCGTTACTGTGGTCATCACTATGCCGAGGAAGAAGCTAAACCTAGCTTACATCCCCAATGATACGCTGAGGAAAGTATCATACAACAAGAGGAAGAAAGGGTTTATGAAAAAAATCGAGGAGCTCACAGTTCTCTGCGGAATCGAAGCATGTGCCGTTGTCAACAGTCCGTTCAGCTCAAATCCAGAGGTGTGGCCATCAAACACGGGAGTGAAGACCGTAGTGGAGAAGTTCGAGGCGATGCCAGAGATTGACCAAGAGAAGAAAATGGTGAATCATGAAGGTTTCCTCATGCGAACCATCACAAAAACCATGGATAATAGCGAGAGGAAGACGAATGAAAACAAGGAGCTGATGATGAGGGAGGCCATGTTCTTTCTTCTTACTGAGCAAGGGAACATGCTTACGGCTGATGGACATCATGAGGATTTGTGTAAGCATATTGAAAAATATATTAAGGTTCTTTATAAACATAGGGCTGAGTTTGTAAACCAAACTCGTTTTGAATTTGGAGAATCTTCTTCAGCTGCTAGTGCCAGGGCACCGGCAGCTATAGCTGAAGTGGGTTCCTCTTCTACTCAAAATGCTACTAATGTTTCCAACTCTCCTCTTCCTCTTCCTTTGCTAAAGAATGAGTTATGGGCTTTGGAGCCCATTAACGCTAATGCTTTTGGGAATATTTTCCTTCCTGACGTTAATAACCAACAACGTTATAATCAGATTCAGTATCAAGAGCAGTTTGGATATGAGCAGTTTGGATATCCAATGGTGGATCAAGATGGAGGTTACATTCCGAATCAAAATCAGATTCAGCAGGAAGATTGGTTTGTTGATCAGATCCTGAACCAGACCGAACAAATGAGTTTTCCTGCGATGGATGGCAACAATCACTGCAACCACCACCAGTCCTAGATCGTCTCTGTCGACGATGCATGTTATGATCAATATTTGATCATTCTTTTTTTTTTTTTCTGTTTTGTCTTGTCTTTGTTTCCCTTGTTTTTTCATGGAACTGAGTTCCCTAGTTTTATACATGCATGTGTTTGTGTTTTTTCTTATGATGTACTCCCTCTGTCTCATATTATAAGCTGTTTTGGTATTATGTATCTGCAATTTTCTGGATGTAGCCAGAACAGCTTATAATATGAGACAGAGAGAGTACTGTTTAAGGAGAATTTGTTTGTTTTCTCTGTTTTATAATAAAACTTATTTTATGACTTAAATTTTTAAACGTGTTTTTGAAAAAATATATTATGTTTTTCTCCATATTGATTTAATTTAACATCCATACAAATAAAATCAAAGGAACACCTTAATATACCACTAATATAAGTTTTTAATCTAAAAGTACCATCAAGTTATATTTTTACAAAAGTACTAATAAATGGCCTTTTCCCAAATACCAAGAACACTAAAAATGAGTTTCAATGGTTTATAACTTAAATATTTTGGTTTGGGTTTAATATTTTGTGTTTAAGGTTTAGTTGTTAGGATTTCAATTTTATTTTGAGAGTTTTGTGGTATTTTTGGAAAACATCAATTTTATGGCATAAGCTGGAAAATAAAACTACTGATGATAGTTTTGGATCAAAAACTTTTTTTGTGCTATTTTAAATAATTACCCAAATATTAATAAATAAGACGACACTGTAAAGTACATTAAACAATATTATAGCTGGTAGTACGATGAAATCTTTGTATACACAATGTGAAAATGTCAAATATACAACGTGGAACTGACTCTTGGATTGTTTCCATGTCCAAGTACTAAATCGACCCACGTGAGTTTTTTTCTTTAAATCTTTATCTTTAGACTAGACATTAGTTTCTATTTTTGTATGCTGTTGCGAATTGATCCTTGTGTCGAACAAATTTGGGAGTGAAGATTCATGCTGGGTGCAAATAGATGGTACGCGTTACTCAAACTAGTCAATTGATAGAGACCGATGAGTACTGGCCGTTAAGGAGTCTTCCAAACTCCAAAGATTCCACTTAGTACTCCAATGGCTTTTACATATTCTGACTTTATACTTTATTTTGTCGGCATACTGGACTAATCAAATCTCTTTTTGATAAATCGAATTTGAGCCTAGTATTCAACCTTTTGTTTTGTTTTTTTTTTTTTTTTTTTGTCTTCCTTTACTACACTCTGAAATCATTAACCGATGTATCATGTATGCATCAAACATCAAATCGTAGCTGCATCAAGTAAGCTGTGTTTTTTTCTCCTTTTTAATTTGTGTTGATCGAATCTTGTAGACTGACACACTCACAAATTATGAGTTATGTAAGCACACCACTAGGAAATAACTGGACTTACAACCATTTAAATAACTAGAGGGAATATTGTGGTAAATAGGCAGTAAAAGTAAGAGTGTTTGAACCAAGAAAAGGCTCAAAGCGTAGGAAAAAAGAGAAGAAGAGGAATCAAAGTACTCTCAAAATGTACCTTTTGTACAACAACAGCAGCATTATGTGAGGGGACGAACTAAACAAGGACCTCCCCTCCATCCAAATAATATCAATCATATAAAGTTCTTGATTCTACTAGCTGGCTTCAGATCTTTTTTTTATAGTATTTTATTTTCAATGGGTCGACTAAATTTTTTTATTAAATAATGGAATTGGTCTTTAATATATGATCGATCTTCTCTGCACAAATATTAATTGAATAAATAATCATACTGATAATTAGGTGCAATTGGTTTAGGTATTTCCAAGCCTCAGTTATCTTGTTATTTCAATTTTTATGTAACACTGGTAAAAGTGAAGTGGGCGTTTATCAGGTGATTTACTTTGAATTTATATCGAAAAAGCTTTATTACACTCAAAGTCATTAAAAAGAGTTCTCATTGAGAATTTAATAGTCGTTGTTTCCTTCTATTCATTTTCAAATGACTATGAAGATTTTACAAGGAACAAGAAGTCAAGAATGTATGATTATAAGTCGAATCCAGTTATTTTGAATAGGTATATTAACCGACACAACAAAAACAGTCCATATGATTTAAGCTAGATTATTTAAGTAGCGACGATGGAAGAAAGTAAAAATTCATGTGAAGGTAGAAGAAGAAAATTGTGAAGAAAGATCAATTATTAACTACAATTAAGACACAATCAACAAATTCTCAGAAGGACACAGCAAATAAATATTAAAAAAAAAACAATTTACATAGAATCAAATCAGAAAATGATCATCATATTCATCATTCATCATCATGCCTTGTCGGATTGGTAAGGAGAGAGAGTTTGGCGCTCGGACTCAGAGACACGAGTCTCATGAAATTTAGCGATGAAAGCGGAAGCTTTGCGGTCGATGCCTGGTTCAGCGACCCAATAGCGTTTGTCCTCGTCACTAGCCATTGCTTTGCGAGTGTAAGCGACGTCATCCCATGAGGCGTCCACTTCCACTCTGTGAGATCTTCGTGTTTTGAAGAAGCTGAAGAGAGAGAACCTCTTGCTACTGTGTGATCTGTTTCCTCCCATTAGTATTTGTTCTTGAATTTGTCCGGTTTTGGAACAGAACAAGAACAAGAAGAGACACGAAAGAGGAAAGAGGTTTATAATTAGAAGTTGTTTTGATGTGTTGGTGCCTGAAGTGGAGAGGATGTTTTGCATATGTATTTATAAGGCATGTGGCTCACCAAAAATATTAACGAGTTAACCAATAATATAATAATTTAACGAGTCATTTTAAAAATGTTTTTTTTACATTGAAAAAATGCCATCCAAAAATGTTTAATATCAGCAGTGCGTATTAAAATTGAGATCATCGTAGTAACCTCTGCAGTAAAATATGGCCGATGGTTAAAAAAGATTAAACTGATATATATACCTGAATTTCTAACAATTATTCACTCGATATAAATAGTTCAAATACTCCAAACAATGTAAATAGTTCAAATACTCGAACAAAGACTTTGGCTTTTCTAAATGTTTTGTCACCAAATCTTCATTAATCGTTTGCATTTTGTTTCAAGAGTTTGTATATCGATTCAAGAAACAATGTCAATATTTACAGACTTACAGTGTAACAGTTTCATTAAACCCTAATATCAAATATAAATTCATAACGCGTGTATATCACAGTCGATCGAACGGCACAAAACTTTGACACGTGGAGTGTGGCAACACAATCAGATGGGGGTGGAATTTTTGCAAAATCTCTTGTAATGTGTGTTAGCTTTAATTGACCCCAAAAACAAAAGCATTGGTTAGGCATCCAAGTTCTCTGTTTTGTTTGGTCTGTTCTTTTCTCTCACACTTTCTTCAACCTCCTTTTTTTGTAGTATACTTTTGGAACCAAATCTTTCTAACAAATTGTTTTATTATTAATTTTTTTTTAATTAAACTGGAATTTCCTCTCGTTACTATCAAACTAAAACATACTTTTACTTTCTTCTCCTTCTTTTCTTTTCCCCACCAATCTCAGCAAGTCTTGCCTAAGTAAGGCCACTTTCATTATTTTTCTAAACACTTTTCTTGTTAATCACTAAATTACATCAATTAATCACTCTAATACTGATGCCAAAAAAAAATCACTCTAATACTATGTACTTTTCATCGATAACACGTTATGAAGATAATTCTAATTTGAACCTTAACATTTTAAAGACTATTTCTAATACGCACGACTTTTGTATAGTCTATAGGCTCGTGTAAAATAAAGTTGGGTTTGTGCTTTGTAATAATACTATATTGAACGTAAGTGGGTGAACTAATAATCCGATTCACATTAGCATAGAGATGACTACAGTGAATTGATTGCATGTATTACGCGCGCCAAAAGTAAAATACTAAATAGATTAAGTATAAAAAGTCTATAATCTGGTGAGGAAGCAGTATTATAATTATCATCATATAAAATATACTCAATAACAAGGAAAAATGGAGAAGAGAAGAGCAAACAGTCAAAAAGGGAAGTGAAAAAGAATCTGTTGGAGAATAAAAAGACTCATATAATAAGAGTTTTTCTTGCTTCTTGTGGAATATATCCAACAACTACAAGCTATACATGATAATCACTAGATAATATCTATTATGCCTCTTTTCATAGAAAATATCCTAAGCTTCTTTGGTAATCTTTCGGCTATAAACTGCAATAATTGTAGCTGTAAACAGAGCTAAGTAATCCACATCCGTCAGAATTCATCTCCCAATTTGACCAGCCAACTGAAACGGAACATTTTTTATTAGTATATTAGATGGTTGTATAACTGTATAAGTAACGATAGATCTAGAAGATAACAAGAATATTCGCAGTATTTGTAAAGAATGAGACTGAGAACTATAAGTTTAATTATTTTTACTTATGCTACGTACGTACATATATGGGCGCGCATGGCTATATTTAACCGATTGGTGAACTTTTGAAAATCGGAGTCCATTCATCAATCAGGATCGGAGTCTACTGTTATGGTTTGTCATAGACCATCAGAGTTTTTTAACATGATATTGTTGCTACCATACAAAAAGGATAAACTCTCATATATATACCAAAGGGTTACTATCACAATTAAATCAGTTCGTTTAGTTAATTGAGAGCTTAAACACGTGAATAATGTCCAATTCGAATAATATATAAAAGTTTATGTTATGTTCGCGAGTAAAAGTTCTCCACTCAAATACTCCTATTCTTTTTCATCACGTGAACCAAATTAACCATCGGAAGACGTACTCGAGCGAGAGCCAACAGATAATTAGTAATGCTCCAACTTGTACGTAGAATCATTTTTATTGCATTTTTTTTTATGGTTCTTCGCATTAGTTTACGATTATAAATGTTATATTAGCTGTAATCATGATCAGTTACAATAATTATAAGTATTGTTTTTGTCTTAAACGAAAGGAATCCATAGCATATATATACACCCAAAAATAAAACGAATCCACATTCCATTGCTTTCTTTCTACCTTTCTGGTCTGATTCTTGCGTTTTTTTTTCTCTTTTTATCTTTGGTGAAATTGTAAACCATTCATTCGTTTTGCATAGCATATGATAGGAGATACGTTATTTGGCTTTAGATGGCACAATGTTTAGAAAATTCGAATGAATAAGATATTAGGCACGCTGTGTTGATGAGAGGCAATCTGCAAAACGACATGCATGTATGAACTGGTTAATGTTTCTGAAAATTATACTCCTCATATCAATTATGTGATCTTTAACAAGATATTGGGTTATAGTGTTAATTGTTTTGCATTGCACTAGTAATAGTTTATTCAGTTTCTTATATCTCTGTCGTGGCGTGATCTTCGACACTGGAATTGAGGGATTAAAGAAACAAAAACAAAAACAATTTTGTGTTCTTACGCTTTGTATCATCCATGAGTTTGTTTCTCCCATTTTTCAAATAGTATATATATATATATATATATATATATATATATATATATTTTTTTTTTTCATTTACGAAATTTCCTTTTTATTAAAAAAGAAAACACATTTTGCCGTAAGTTTTCTTTTCCAATGCCTTTATTAAAAAAAACCTTTTATTTTCCAATTCGGATAGGATAACCAATAGAACTCAAATACACGTAATTTTATGTTCCAAAAAAATAAATGCAAAAGAAGAAAATAAAAAAATCCGAGGGGTCCGTCGTCAGGCTCAGAGGCTCTTCCCTCTTCTTTCTCGAGCTAACTTCCGAGAATTTCAATCATAATAAAACTTCAATATCCGATTAGGGTTTCTCGATTCTCCGCTATATTGAGGTAATTCGATCGCTCTATCTTAATGCCCACATTTAAATCTCTCGATTCTAGGGTTCTCGCAGCCCAATTCCCAAAATTTTGAAAGTTTTGCCCCAATTTTTATGATTCTCCCTGAGCCTAATTCACATCGTATTGTAACCTTCTATCAGACATTATGTCATCTTCAATGTTTAGTTAGTATTGCTGCGGCGTTCGGTTAGGTGGTAGATTGTAGCTGTCTCGAGCACCCGAGCTTATCAATCTTAGGGTTTACGAGGATTAGGTGTTCTGGAATTGAGATTGGACCTTAAAGTTGATAGCTTTGCCTCTTCTTCCCCCAAAAATTCTCTTTTTTTTTTTTTAATCAATTCCGACTGTTTATTCATTGCAATCTGATGATGATTGTGGTTTCCATGAGTAGTGGATTGCCAAATGCTTTATGTTTGAGTTAGAATCTGAAAGTTTCAATCTTTTGGCTCTGAATGTTCCGTTGTCATCGAAGTGAAATAGTTTATCCGTGATTGTGGTTTCATGAGCAGTGGATTCAAGTTTCAGGAGCCAAATGCTTTATGTTTGAGTTTAGAATCACAAAGTTTCAATCTTTTGGCTTTGAATGTGCCGTTGTCATCGAGATGAAATAGTTTATTCGTGATTGTGGTTTCATGAGTAGTGGATTCAAGTTTCTGTAGCCAAATGGAACTTTATGTTTGAGTTAGAATCTGAAAGTTTCAATCTTTTAGCTCTGTATGTTCCGTTGTCATCGAAATGAAATAGTTGATCCGTGATTGTGGTTTCATGAGCAGTGAATTCAAGTTTAGCCAAATGCTTTATGTTTGAGTTAGAATCAGAAAGTTTCAGTCTTTTTGGCTCTGAAAGTGCGTTTCTTTGCTCTCCTTGTGTTTACAGGACATGTCAGAGAAAAGGGTCATAGCAATATGTATATCCGGCGGAGAATTTCAGACGGAGAAAGGCGGAGTTTTGTCTTACAAAGGCGGCGAAGCTCACGCCATAGACGTAGACGAAGAGATGAAATTCAAAGACTTCACCTCAGAGATTGGTGAGGTCTTCAACTGCGACGTAAGGACAGTTTGTCTCAAATACTTCCTCCCTGACAACAGAAAAACTCTCATCTCCATCTCCAACGATAAAGACTTGCAACGGATGATCAAGTTTCACGAGCACTCAAACACCGCCGACGTCTATCTCTTACCTGAAGAAGCTCCTCCTGACATTGCTTCCAGATCTAGCAGAACGACATTATCCGAAGCCATTCCTCCAGCTCCTCTTGACGACATGATAGATGACACAACGGGACCAGAGGATCATCATCTCCCCCTCTCAGTCTCAGTCTCAGCTCCTCCCGTTGTAACAATGGAGCAAGTCGATGCTTTAGACTCACAGGTTATGATAACTCCACCGGATATGATGTCCTCCATCATCGAAGTCCCGAATCCGAAAGGAGACATCCTCACAAAGGCGAGAACGCAGCAATGGCAGAACACAATCACAGGCGTTGGACAGAGGTTTAAAAACGTAGGCGAGTTCCGTGAAGCTCTCCGCAAGTACGCTATAGCGAATCAGTTTGGATTCCGTTACAAGAAGAACGATAGCCACCGAGTGACGGTTAAATGCAAAGCCGAAGGATGTCCCTGGAGGATCCACGCCTCGAGGCTATCGACGACGCAGCTGATCTGTATCAAGAAAATGAATCCGTCGCATACTTGTGAAGGCGCAGGAGGGATCAACGGTCTCCAGACGAGTAGGAGCTGGGTTGCGAGCATTATAAAGGAGAAGCTGAAAGTGTTTCCGAACTACAAACCGAAAGATATCGTCAGCGACATTAAAGAAGAGTATGGGATTCAGCTTAACTACTTTCAAGCTTGGCGTGGTAAAGAGATTGCTAGAGAGCAGCTTCAAGGATCGTACAAGGACGGTTACAAGCAGCTTCCTTTGTTCTGCGAGAAGATCATGGAGACGAATCCGGGAAGCCTCGCGACGTTCACGACCAAGGAGGACTCGAGCTTCCACCGTGTCTTCGTTTCGTTTCACGCCTCGGTTTACGGCTTCCTCGTCGGATGTCGACCGTTGGTGTTTCTCGACAGCATGCCTTTGAAGTCGAAGTATCAGGGGACGTTGTTGGCTGCGACTTCTGTTGACGGGGACGACGAAGTGTTTCCCATGGCGTTCGCTGTGGTTGATGCGGAGACGGATGAGAACTGGGAATGGTTCTTGCTTCAGCTGAGATCAGCTCTCTCGATCACGTTCGAGCAACAGAAGGAACATCTTCACGAGCCTTGCCGGATCACTTTCGTCGCGGATCGGCAGAAGAACCTCTCGGAGTCGATCCCGAGAGTGTTCGAGGGCTCGTTCCACGCCTACTGCTTGCGTTACCTGACGGAGGAGCTCATCAGAGACTTGAAAGGACCCTTCTCTCACGAGATCAAGCGGCTGATCGTCGACGACTTTTACGCGGCGGCTTATGCTCCGAGGCTGGACGCGTTCGAGAGGCACGTCGAGAACATCAAGGGACTCTCGCCGGACGCTTACAATTGGATCGTGCAGAACAGCAAACCGGACCAGTGGGCAAACGCTTACTTGCTCGGCTCTCGGTACAACCACATGACGTCAAACTCCGGCGAGCCGTTCTTCAGCTGGGCCTCCGACGCCAACGATCTTCCGATCACTCAGATGGTGGATGTGATCCGCGGGAAGATCATGGGGTTGATCCATGCGAGGAGGATTAACGCAGCTGAGGCTAACGGAAGACTGACTCCTTCCATGGAGGTGAAGCTAGCGAAAGAGTGCGAGAAAGCGCAGAGCCTCCACGTGGCGACGTCGGCGGATAACAACACGTTTCACGTCCGTGGAGAGACGTTTGAGATCGTGGACATGGCGCAGTGGGAGTGTAGCTGCAGAGGCTGGCAGTTAACGGGCTTGCCGTGTCAGCACGCCGTCGCGGTGCTCACATGTAACGGACATTGCATTTACGATTTCTGTTTGAGGTATTTCACTCCTGAGAGCTACAGGGCGACTTACTCGCTGTCGATAAATCCTGTTCCGTTGCTGGAAGGAGAGATGTGT
This sequence comes from Microthlaspi erraticum, assembly GCA_902728155.2. Classification (NCBI taxonomy): domain Eukaryota; kingdom Viridiplantae; phylum Streptophyta; class Magnoliopsida; order Brassicales; family Brassicaceae; genus Microthlaspi; species Microthlaspi erraticum. The sequence goes on along the minus strand of CACVBM020000210.1, from coordinate 292,181 downwards.
AGAGAGAGCTCCGGGGGTTCTGCGGTGACGGTTACTCCTCCGCCGACGAGGAGACCACCGGGGAGGCCGCCGAAAAAGAAAACGGCCGCGGAGGAGGTGATGAAGCGGCAGCTGCAATGTAGTAGGTGCAAGGGACTTGGTCACAACAAGTCCACTTGTAAAGAATATCTTCTTGAATGCTAGTTTTTGTTTCTTTTTTTGGGATTGGTTCACTTTGTGTTTTTTAATTAACTTTTTTTCTTGTTCTTTTGTTTAACTTTTCATTATCTTTTGAAAGTAATCAATCTGTAAGAAAGGAGGCTTTTTTTATGTTCAACACTTCCTTATGGGATTTTAATTTAACTCAATAAAAGTTCTTTCTCTCAAGTATAAGTAATCAAGGATATAGAAGAAACACAACAATGGAAAGAAAAAAGAAGATAAAACACAACAATTAATTTACAGTTTCAAATGATGAATCCATTAACTAGATGCTTTCCCGCCTAAAGCCATTGCCTTCTGAGCTTTCTTGCTTATATAAAAACTTGGATCTTCACTTTTGTGGATTTCAGTTTATGTTTGCAGAGAAATGAGATAGAAAACATGGAATTCGCTTTAGAGATAGGAAAAAATCTGTGTTGACTTTTAACAAGATCATAACCCCAACTTCATTCTTTCTCCACTCATACAGCAAACAAAGGGTTTTACAAAACCCATCAGATTTGATAAACAGCAATGAAATAGAGAATAAGATAAGAGAAGAGATGAATGTCTCGGACTGTTGTTCCGCTCTAGTTTTCGTGTTTGCAGGTAACAGCAGATTAAATCACAAGCCGAGCCACGGACACTGCTTCCTCGCATGTTCAGGTACTAACTTAGCCACCATCTCCAAAGGCACACCTTTAAGCTCTGCTTTCACATACCACATTAAACAAAATAAACATGAGTTTTAAGTCACTTAGCTTAAAGTTTGACAATGTGAAGGTAAGAGATAGTACCATGAGGCTTAAAGTTGAAAAGCGGTGGAAGGAAACGTCCATTAGGCAATCTCGCATTTGGATCTCTTAGCTCGTCAAAGAACGGGTGCACCAATGCATCCAGCTAAATTGGCAAACATCAGACATTTCAACAAAAATCAGACATTTTGCAGAACGAAGAAACGTAGAGAGAAGTTGTAAAATACTCACAGCAGCACAACGGAGATTAGGAGAGTATTGAAGAAGCCTTGACACCAAATCTACAGCTTCTGGTGGCATTCGCTTGTGGAAAATCTTGATTTTCATTATAAAAACAAAATGTTCCAATTAGTTAAAGAAGACATTGAACTTGTTAAATTTTATGCTTAACAAGAAAATATTCAAATTACCTTATGCCAGGGATGAGCTTTAATCTGAGGGAACTTGAACTCTGTGTAATTGGGGTTCATGCATTTGATTTCTTCCCTCGTTGGTGTCCCCAAAACCTTTATAATCTCTACTAGTTGATCAACGCCGCTCTCACCAGGAAACAATGGCTGCAATGAACAAAACAAGAACAGATTCGTCAACTACAATTTGAAAACAGAGAAAACATGTTCTGATTTGAGATTTGAGATTTGACAAAAGTTTATACCTGACCGAGAAGAAGCTCAGCGAGAACACATCCTGCAGACCAGACATCAATGGCTGTAGTATACTCTGTTGCTCCAAAAATAAGCTCAGGTGCTCGGTAATACCTCGAGCAAATGTATGAAATGTTTGGCTCTCCTTTCACCTGATTTCAACAACCACCATGAATCATCAGTAAATAGTTTAATCTCTCTGCTTTCAAAATGCTTGTTTTGGATTTCATGAAACTCACCAATACTTTGGCACTTCCAAAATCGCATAGCTTCACTTGATGAGTGTGTGGATTCACCAGCAAGTTCTGAGGCTTTATGTCACGATGACACACGCCGATACACCGATGAATGTAAGACAACGACCTAAATATCTGATACGTGTAAAGCTTGACGTAGACGAGAGGCATCCGTTGGTTGAGTTTGTTGTAGTGTTTGATAACTCGGTGCACTGTCTCCGGAACGTATTCGAGGACCAAGTTGAGGTAAAGCTCGTCTTTCTCGGTTGTTGAGAAGAAGCAGTGTTTCAATGACACCACGTTTGGATGGTCAAGCAGCCTCATCGTTTGAAGCTCCCGGTTCTTGTACCTCCGGTCTTGCAACACTTTCTTTATCGCTACGGTTTCTCCTGTTTCTAAACACTTCGCCTGAAACACAAACACAAAACAATAGAGATCATGTCAGTGACAGTGTGGAAAGACACATAAGCTCATAGAGAAGGGGAAGAACAAGAACTCAAACTCACTTGGAATACAACACCAAAGGAGCCATGTCCAACAACTCGCTCGGCCATGTAACTGATTGTCTGCAAATTTAACATCCCAAGGAAACTAACTTAGCAACTAACAATCATACTGAATCAACTAATCAAGGATCAAGAACACAAACCTGTTTTGGTTGGCCGTTTCTTCCGCCTATTGTAGTAACTATTATATGACCAGTCTCTGTGACATTGCCGTTTACGATTGTAGCTTCCATTTCCTGGTGTTCCATTAGTCAAGTCAGTGAGAGAGATAAACAAAAACAAAATCATTCAAGAAGCAACGATTAGATTCAAAACCAAAAAAGCATACTTTATCATCTTGGATCTTCATGTGATTCATCTCCTCAGGCAATCTATCAACATCAGTAGCGTTTCCAGTGGAATCTCTAACCGCGGCACTAGGCTCTATGCCCACCGATGCCATTCCGTGAATACTTCAACAGCAAAAAGCAGAAGAATTTCTGTCACTCTTCAAATCTCGATCAGATCAAAAAACTCAATCCTGCAGCAAAGAAGTGATTGTTACCAACTTGATTCATAAACCATATTATGTAATTACAGATGCTTGGTCGTTAATCTCAATGAAGTAACAGCTCAATCACAAGAACAGAGCATACACAGAGGTTGTTGTTCAAACTCAACAAAGCTAATACTCATCAATATGAAAAGGTCTGGATTTAAACAAGAAAATGGAAACAAACTTGTACATAAAAAGTATGAGATAGCCAAAAAAGAAGGAAAGAAATTTTATAGAGTAAGGAAATTTTCCGTGGAAAAGGGATAACTACAAAACATACCAAAAATATGGCAAATTTCAACAAAACTGAAGACATGTAAGAAGCAGACAATCGAAATCAACTCATCGGAGCCAATAAGCAAATCTCCACCGATCTAATATACCATAAAATTCGAAATCCAACTCATCTTCTTCTCGGTTGAAATTTGGAAAACTTTTAAAAACGAGAATTTGAGATGAGAAAACTAAGCAAGAAATATATTTCGAAACGTACCGGGGAAATCCCAGAAATTTTCAGATCGAAAAAAACGGAGAAATTTGGGAGGAAGAATCAAGACATGAGTAGATCCATAGGAAAGGAGAGAGATGGTTTGATGATGAATCTCTCTCTCTCTCTTCCTTTTTTGTATTTTGGTCTGATGAATAATATTTTTTTTGTAATGAAGAAATGAATGAAGCTCTCTGTGGCTGGGCTTTTTGATGAGGGGCGTATGCTATAATGCGCTGGTGACAGTCATATCGTAAAATGAAAAAAAAATAAAATTAATAAGATAGTCTTCGGAGTAAGTAAATTCGAGTTTGAAAGTACATTGGGTTTGGTTTTTCTCTCTTTTTGAGTTTTGACCATTCAAACTTTTTTGCACCCACTCTCTATTACCTGTCTTTATATTAATGCAACCTACTAAAACGTTGATCTTCTTTGTTTTTTTTACTTCTTTTTTCAATGTAAGCTGTGATCGGTTGTAGTGACTAGTGACAATCAAATCTCACAGAAAATGCTGGTTTTAATCTACAGAATCTGAAGATATGTTTAATTAATTCATTTTGCATAATGTAAGTGGCACATAATAAAAAAGCGTAGATTTTATTTTTCTGTATAACTACTTATTTTTGGTTCTTTTTAGTAGCTCCATTCCGAGAACCATTTTTTTGTCCCAACTTTAATAAAGGAGTCAAACTCCAAATGTCAAAGTTGCTAAGCTAAATGGACTATATTGCACTATTTAATTTCATGTATTTTTATATGGTTTTCATTTTTAAAAATATCGTTTACAGAAGTCCAATAATTAGTTCCTAAATGTCATACAATTGTCTGCTATAAAATTATGAGTATCTAGTTCAACAACCAACAGCCATAAATATAATGACATTTCCAGCCAAGTATATAGTCTACAATTGTAATTCTTTAAAATAATTCGAAGAACCGAATAATAATAATTAAAAGGGATGGGACACATTTTGAAAGTTTGGACAAAGCTGGGAGGTGGGGTCGGTGAGAAAACGACAAACTAGGGGTACTTTTGTATTTCTTGGTTATATACGCATACATCATGCATTATGCATACACACAGATACGGATATCGGAATATTCCAAATACTCTACAGGCTGAACGGGGGCCACGTGTCGAACTTGTCGGAGAGGTTAAGAAATCTATTACTAATAAAATTGAGCCGCATTAGAGCTGTCCACATAGGATTTAAAATGTTGAATTTGATTGGTCCATGTTATTATCTTTATTTTTTTCTTATTTTTAAATTATTTTATGTAAATTTTCTATTTTACATATTATTTATTAATTAGTTTTCAGTAATGATAATTTATGATTTTACAATTTTCGCAAATTGTATACTAATTTTCCTATTCATTAATTGTATTTTTACATAGATTATCTAAATTTACATATATTATTAAAAATAGATAGTTTTTTAGTGGAAAATTTACACATGGTTTAAATATTATAGACATAAATTTCCTTTTCAGTCAAAAAGATGCTATGATATAGCGGTTATCAAATATGTCTTAAACGCAATAGGTATCGGGTTCGATCCTTTACAGCACCAAGTTTTTTTATTTTTAAAACCCTTACAAAAATAATTATATTGAGATTGACATTAATTTAATTCACGAAAATATCTCACAACTAAAAAAAAAAAAAGAAAAAAGAAAATATCACACATCGTCATCGATAAGGATATCAACATAGGTCAAAATTCATAGATCCATCTAACCCATCCAATCTATTAGACTAAATGGATTCAAAATTTGGATACAAATGGATTGATGGGTCATTTGGGTTTATGGATCAATTGGGTTGGATTTAAATGGTTAAAATTATATTGGTTTGATGGATTGAGATGGTTAACCAATTTTAACTTTTCATTTTACCAAAATTAGAAACCAATTGATTGAGAAAACGTGAATTTAAGGTTTTGGCAAAAAAACTTAATTTTGAGATTTTGACAAAAAAAACGTGATTTTGAGATATTGACCGAAAAAGTGATTTTGAGATTTTGACAAAAAAACATGATTTCACGGTTTTTACGAGAAAATATGTTTTTTAAAATTTGACGGAAAACATGATTTCACGGTTTTGGTGGAAAAAAACTTCATTTCATGAATTTGGCGAGAAAACGTAATTATTAAGGTTTTGGCGAAAAACGTGATTATGCGGTTATGAGATTTTGGCGGGAAAATGTGATTTTAAGATATTGACGGAAAAACGTGATTTCGAGATTTAGACGGAAAACATGATTTTGAGATTTTGGCGGAAAAACATGAGTTCACGGTTTTTGCGAGAAAACGTGTTTTTGAGATTTCGACGGAAAACGTAATTTCGTGGTTTTTGCGAGAAAACGTGATTTTTAAGGTTTTGGCAAAAAATGTGATTTTGCGGTTTTAAGATTTTGGCGGGAAAACATGATTTTAAAATTTTGACGGAAAAACGTGGTTTCGAGATTTTGACGAAAAAACGTGGTTTTCTAGATTTTGATGGAAAAACGTGATTTTGATATTTTGATGGCAATACATGATTTCACGGTTTTGGCGAGAAAACGGGATTATGCGGTTTTAGCGAAAAAACGTTATTTTTAAGACCTTATTAGCTTCCAACTTATTATCAATGCTAAACACATCGATTATGAATTGCAAGTACACATCACCATCTTTTGAAAAGCATGGAACTTCGGTGAATTGAGACTTTTAGAAAGATATATAGGCAATATGATCTACCAAAATATATAAAAAAACAAGAGTTTAGACAACTAAAGAACTCGCAAATACTTAGTCAACACAAAAAAGAAAAGAACAAAATCATAAATTAGATAATAAACTTCACTTGGGTGAGAAACAAGTACCTCGACTGACAAGTACTCGAAAATTGATAAAAAAACTCGCTCATGAAGAGGCAAAGTCTTAGCTTTACCCAGTAACGTCCATCGAAAGGCGATAATTTTGTAAAATTAGACATCTCTGAGTCTCTGGAACTTGGCGGAGCAGTTGGCATCACCTAGAGTTATAGATTTATCACAAATCGGATCGAAAAATAGATTAAACGCTAAACACATAATCTCAACATCAACAAAACTGGCTTCAAAATAGGAAAATTCAAACCTTTCACGAAGTGATTAGCTTGAGAGAATCAGTAGAAGAAACAGAGAAATAAAGTCTGAAGAGGGATTAAAGCAGAAACTGTTCCCTCAATCAATTGATCAAATTAGTTTTGACATCTCAATCGCTTAAGAGGGATTAAGGCAAATAACCAAGATGAGAAACAAAGAAGAGGGATTTCGATGAGAGTAACAATGTTCCGGTGGGAATAAGGTAGAAACATTGTTCGATCATGTTGTCGGCAAATGAAGAAAAACAACGAACCATTTCTAATAGATGAGACTAATTTCAATGTTTGCATTTCTAATTTCAATGTGATAGCAAAACCGAACGTAACAAACCAAAACAATGGAACCGGGAATTGGAAACACGGTTATTAATTAAACAATACGAAAAAAAAAGTTTGGAATATATGAGACTTTTTAACTATCAAAACAGTGATTTAAAAATAAAGAGATGAATTTATTAAATGGAATTGAATGCAAAATAATTAAACTAAAAAAAAGAAAAAAATTAAGTATAAATCGTAAACTCAGAGCTGGAAAAGCTAAACTAATAAATAAAATTAAAAAGAAATTAACAACTAAAATATGTATTAGACTAATATTGGATTGTACAAAATCTTGCCGAATGACTTTAATGGATATAATTAAAAGTGTCTAATGAATAGTAAAATTAAGGGATTAATTTAAGAAATGTGAGGATAGGACTGTTGAATGTTTTCTATAGAAAATGTTTTTAAAAAGTACATTACTTATTATGACTAATTATAAAATAATTAAATTGGTTAAGTAAAAAAAAATAAAAAAAGTATATTACAAAGAAAATTTTATTAAAAAAAACAAAAAGCAAAAAAAAAAATTAGAAGCATTGGTAACAAAAAATAAAAAATAAAATAAATATAACAGTTTAAAATTCATTAAAATGGAATCCGCGCATGCACGGGTAAAATACCTAGTATTCCAAATACTCTACAGGCTGAACGGGGGCCACGTGTCGAACTTGTCGGAGAGGTTAAGAAAAAACAACAAACGAAATTTATCAGTGACCACCTTAACACGTTGCAATTGGGCTTCATAGTGGGCTGCATAATGGGCCTAAAACTAAAATGTCTGTAAAAAGAGAATTGTGATGAGATTTATGGTCCCGGCGGGGCTCGAACCCGCGACCTTCGGCTCATAAGACCAACGCTCTAACCAACTGAGCTACGGGACCTGTTCGGTTTAAAGTTACTCTGAAATTTTGATTAGTGATGAAGTCGACCTGAGATTAAATTAGTTATTTTTTAAATATATTTTTTGACATTAAATTAGATATTTTATTCAACTCTCTGCTATTTCAAGAACTACATTACTACATCTATACGAAAAAGATAAGTTTTATCTTTTGGAAACTACGACTAACATCAGCATTGACATTGAAACAACGATCTTAAAACCAGAATTGTCCCAGAAATTCTGTTTCTCCCAAGATTCTTCATTACTACGTTGTTGTTTCTCCGACATCAGATCTCTTATCGCTTTGATCTCCATGTCCCTCCTTTCTCCTTTCTGTTTACATTCATCACACAAGAAAAGGAAAATTTGTAACAAAATCCAAACAAGAAACTACACGAATGTCAGAGCTGTTATTATGGACTTGTACTTACCCTCTGCAGCTTTCTCGTCTGGCTTCTAGCTTCTTGAAGACAGAACTCTAGTTTCAGCACCTTCTTCTTCAAATCTTGATCAGTTCTTCTCTGTTTCTCCAGCTGTTTTTTCATCAAAAGATTGAAACTTTCACTGAGAATTTAAACAGCTATGTCCAAATATTTACAAGATTGAAACTAAATAAACAGAGTTAACAAGACAAAGCTGGATTCACCTGAGATTCAAGTTCAATAGTCTTATGTTTCCAGTGACCAGACATTAACCTCATCTCATCTTTCAGTTTTGTAATCTCTTGGTCTTTCACTTCAACTAGCCTATTCATCCTCTCGAATCTCATTGGAGAGACATCATCTATAAGCTTCTGGAGCTCGCTGTCCATCCCAGCCTTTGCAATGGCCTCTGTTATCTCACGCTCGAGATTCGTAACTTCCTCCCTTAGCTGCTTCTCTGACCACTCTCTAAGGCTAAGATCTCTCTGTAGATTATCAAGCTGATGCCCGAGCTGAGTCACACGATCTTCGTGTTCTCTTAGAGAACGTGTTTTGTCGTCAAGTTGTTTTTTAAGCAATGAGCATTGCATCTGACTAGATTGAGCAGAATCAGCAGTTGCCTCTGCAGTTTTCTTGGTCACGTTTAGCTGTGATCTGAATTCCTCCAAGTCTTTGATAAACTGTTAAAGATTATATAATCAAAAATATATCACTAATGCAATGCATTTTTACCAAATAGATCATTTCTTGATCTAGCTAGGATTCTAAAACCACTTAAAAGAACTTTTTGAAATCAAGTATCAAGAATTAACACACAATAGACCATTAAAAAGTCTTGTAACTTTCAGCAACATGATAAGTCTTAAGAGTTGGTTAGTGAGAATTTAGACCTTTTCAGCAGCAGAAGCAGAAGCTTCAAGCTGACAATTCCTTTCTTCCAATCTTTTCTGTAATTTACACATCTCCATTTCCATGTTCTTTCCCCTTCTCTCTGCTTCCTGAACAAACAACAACAACCAAAAACCTCAAATCATTTCTATTCAGTTAATTTAAAACTCAGAAATACAGAAGCAAAAGAACATTTGACCCCACCACTAATTATAAGGAAGAATCAATCAGAAGAATAAATTAAAAAATGGACTTACTTTTCGAGTTAGGGTTTCTTTGAGAAAGGATTGCTCTTGAGAAACTAAACGGCCCCTCACTTGTTTCAGCTCCGCCGCCAGAGACACAACGTTTCGCCGGAAACTCTCTTTCTTCTCATTCAAATCTTTCAGAAGTGGATCCACCGTCGTTTTGTCGGAACTAGACATTCTAGATTCGATTATGTCTCTGTCTCATCCAATGGCTACTATTCAGCTCTTGCATGCACTGAATCACATTTCTCAGAACTGTAAAGGGAAGAAGATAGAAAGAAGAAAGAAAAATCAGTTTTTTGATGCATGTGAACATGGCAGTTGACCATTAATACAAAAAATAAATGAAGAGACTTTAACCTTTCAAGTTTGTAATAACAGTAATCACAAAGATCGTGACTTTACGTGAGCTGTGGGGAAGAAAGACTGTGACTTGAAGTTTCAATTCAAAAGCTTGGAATATATCAGATCTTGGAGAGCAGAGGAGAGAGAGAGGAAGGAAAGAGAAGGAACAGCCAAAGAAGTCAGAGTTAATGAATTGGAGAGAGAAGAAGAAAATGGCAAAAGAGATTTTGAAGTTTCAAAAACAAACTTTCCCTCCAAAATCCTCGGCAATCATAAACCCACGACCTCACTCGCTAATCCGTGTACTTAAATTTGATCACTCATATAGTCATATGTATTCCCAAGATTGTGCATTGTTCAAAACTAAAATAAAAATACATTAAAAAGAGCTACAATCAATGGACAATAATGTGACAAAGCCTATACTGACAAAGATATGTATAATATATTTTTTGGTAAATATTGTTATAAATTAGTTTATACTAATAATTTATATATTTGGCAGGCTAAGCTGTGATTAAGGGACATGTGTGTGGATGGGAAAGAGACGAGAGAGAAGGTGGAAGACGAAACTCATCTTAGGTTCGGACTCTCGTGTGGCTTTTTCAAGTGGTCCATTACGTTCGGTTTTTTGGTTCGGAGTAGGTTATACAAAAGCTGAAGCTCTTATCCATCGGATCTCTGCCACGCGTCTGGTATTACATTGCATCTTAAATTGTCTCTTCAAAGCTTATGAATTTATCATGTGATCCCAAAGGATAAAATATTGATTGAACAACAAAAACACACATAATTAACATTACCGAAATAGATGGAATGTCGGAAACAAGCTAAAGACAAAAATGAAGTTTTGATGTATTAATAGAAACCGTGATGCGATGCGATCAAATTAGCCGCAAACTAGTCCCAATAACCACAAAACATTCTCTTCCTAATACAGAAACTCATTCACAATTTTTCAGATAATATAAAGAAGGGACACAACAAAGCTTTTCATTTTTTTTCTCAAACTTTTCTATCTCTCTGCAATCTGGATGTTGGATTCTGATGATGAATGCCATCGCTTTCCTTGGGAACTCAACGATGAGACCTTCAAAATGCATTCTCCGTGCCTTCACAAGATTATCTCCGTACAGAGACACTCCCTTTCAATCTCACCCTTCTCGGTTTCCGAGCTTCATAAACCGAAACATCAACGCAAACTCAAATAAATTCAGCAAACCGAGAAACGCCGCGCCGTTTTGTACCGACAGGCCAAGCTCTGTTACAACAGCTCAGGTTGTTTCCGAGGCAAGAACCACCTCTGCTTCCACGACCTGCACACATGATCAAATAATCGCTAAGAACGGTTTAAATGTGAAGAAACCTTTAACCGTCGAGGGGTTAAAAGGAGATGATGAGAAAGCTGAAGAAAAGGTGATCAATGGAGATGACAAAAGCAGCATAGATAGAGATGATCTCGAGGGTGTTAAGAGAAACGAAATCGAGGAGGAAGCTTGGAGATTGCTGAGGGAATCAGTAGTGACGTACTGCGAGTCCCCTGTAGGAACAATGGCTGCTAATGATCCAACCGACACAACACCGTTAAACTACGATCAGGTCTTTATTAGAGACTTTGTACCTTCTGGTTTGGCTTTTCTGATGAAAGGAGAAAGCGAAATTGTTCGAAACTTCCTTCTCCACACGTTGCAGTTGCAGGTTCTTTATAAACTCTGTTATCTACACTGAAGAAAACACAAAATGTGAATGTGCATGAACCTTAGTGTTGTTGTGTTGTGATTCCAGAGTTGGGAGAAAACAGTTGACTGTTATAGTCCAGGACAAGGACTAATGCCAGCGAGTTTCAAAGTCAGGACTTTACCGCTTGAAGAGGACAAGTTCGAAGAGGTTCTTGATCCCGACTTTGGCGAATCAGCTATCGGACGTGTTGCTCCCGTCGATTCTGGTCAGTAGTTTCTTGCTTCGCCAACCTGCATTTTCGCATAAACAGAATAAGAAAGGATTATATCACTGTTGATTCTTTGAGCTATTGGTCTAAATAGAAACATCTCAGGTTTATGGTGGATAATACTGTTGAGAGCATACGGGAAGATCACAGGGGATTACTCGCTGCAAGAGAGGATAGATGTGCAGACAGGGATAAAGATGATTGCAAACCTTTGTTTAGCTGATGGCTTTGATATGTTTCCAACGTTGTTAGTCACTGATGGCTCTTGCATGATAGACCGGCGTATGGGAATCCACGGCCACCCTCTTGAGATCCAAGTAAACTTCCTCCAAGATCAAGAACTGATGTTTTCTTGATTTTTTTTAACTAACGAGACATGATGGTGACACAGGCTTTGTTTTATTCTGCTCTACGGTCTTCTGGTGAGATGCTGACTGTAAACGAGACCTCCAAGAACCTAATCAAGACAATTAACAACAGGCTCAGCGCGATATCGTTCCACATAAGAGAGAACTATTGGGTGGACAAGAACAAGATCAACGAGATTTACCGTTATAAGACAGAGGAGTACTCTACGAATGCCACCAACAAGTTCAACATCTACCCGGAGCAGGTCTCTCCGTGGCTAATGGACTGGATTCCTGAAAGCTCAAGATGTGGGTTTCTTGTAGGGAACCTCCAGCCTGCTCACATGGACTTCAGGTTCTTCACTCTGGGGAACCTCTGGTCTATCATAGCTTCGTTAGGAACACCGAGACAGAACCAAGCTATCTTGAATCTTATTGAAGAGAAATGGGATGATATCATTGGGCATATGCCGCTCAAGATTTGCTTCCCGGCTTTGGAATCTGCAGAGTGGCATATTATCACTGGGAGTGACCCCAAGAACACGTGAGTCCTTCTTCTTATTCTTCTCTCTTCTGATTTTATCCCTCTATCGACCAGACTTTCATCTATAATATTCTTTGCATGTTCTCTAGGCCTTGGTCTTACCATAATGGCGGCTCATGGCCAACACTTCTGTGGCAAGTAAGTATAACATATCTTTGTAAACCATAAAGTACAAGATTATTAATGTGATGTATTTGAATTTTTTTGTGTTAGTTCACATTGGCATGCATCAAGATGGGAAGACCAGAACTAGCAGAGAAAGCAGTTACCTTGGCTGAGAAGAGGCTTCAAGCTGACAGGTGGCCAGAGTACTACGACACAAGAGACGGAAAGTTCATCGGGAAAAAGTCGAGGCTTTACCAGACATGGACAATTGCTGGTTTCTTGACATCGAAGCAGCTACTGCGGAATCCTGAAATGGCAGCTTCCTTGTTCTGGGAAGAAGATCTTGAGCTTCTAGAGAGTTGCGTCTGTGTTCTCACCAAATCAGGCAGGAAGAAATGCTCTAGAGCCGCAGCAAAGTCTCAGATCCTTATATAAACTGGTTTTGTGCATAAACAGGGTTAAGATTTAAAGTTCTTGTTGCCACAAATGTTATACAGGTTAACCAAAGTAATAGTAAAACTCATCACTGTCTGTATATTCGACGAAATCAGTGGTTTTTTTTGTAATAGTAAGGATTTTTTTTTGACAAATCTCTTTTGGTTCCTAGCCAGATGAAACAAAACACAACTGGGAACAAATTTTACTGTTACTAGTAGTAAAATACAATTGTAACTTACTACTAACTCGACCCACTAAGCATAACACAGAATGGCCCTTATCTAATGACTAATAACCATAGTTTGGCTGAAGAAACAAAGCCAAGTCATCAATTCCAACGTAGAGATATACAATAAAAACTCGGTTAGAGCTTTGATTACCTCGACTTGTATAAAGGATCAAGCATCAATCACAAAGCATTTATAGAATTTAACAATCAAGATACCTTGAATAACCTAAAGCTAAACGATCACTAGACTCAATCACTCAAACCAATTTAATAATAAGACATTGACTTTGGTAACTGATTCGCACCTTATGTAACTCCACAAATAAACCTTATGTAACTCCACAAATAAACCAGTTCAAAGAAATCAATACAGACAATGCCTTAAAAGTGAATAAACTCTCTCAGGGGCATTTCCTCGAACACTTTACAAGCAAAATCACTATTCAGCAATCATTCTCATTCTACCAATACCAAACATAAGCGTTCGACAAAAGTTAATTGTGTGCTTGAGTTCCTTGGAATGCTATTCGATTGTCTGTTGGTTGTATCAAGACAAAGAGAGTATCATTCCAAAAAACTGAAACCCACACAGAACCTGTGTCGAGAGGGGTCGCAAACTTTTTCATCATCATCTATTGACCCCTCGTGGTATTTATATGGTCCGAAATAGTGGGTTAATGGGCTTGGCCCAATTCACAATTGAGGGAGTCCCAAACATCCAAATCCAGGTCTCGCACAGACGAGAGGAGAGGAAGTAGAGTAGAGCAGAGCAGCATCGAATCAATAATGGCGTGGACAAGATTGTGTCAGAGCGCGAGAGCAGCTCTTGGGACAACGAACTCCTGCTCGTCTCTTGGCCTCCCCAGATTCTACTCCAAGCCAGCCACTTATTTCGGTATGTTGTTATCATTCGTCGTGCGGTTTTCGGATTTTGAAGGGATAATTTTAGATTTCAGTGTCTAGAGCATTATCTGGATTGATTAGCTTAAGATTGTTCAGATTCATTTTCGTAGCTATCCGAAAAGTGGTCGAATGTGATCACTGGATCGCAAAACAGTCAATGTGATTTTGAATTTGGTTATTGCAGTCAAGGTTGGGATTCCAGAGTTCCTAGGCGGGATTGGAGGAGGAGCTGAGACTCACATTGCCAAAATCGAAACTGAGATCGGTGATCTTCACAAGCTGCTTGTGTTGCGTACCCTCAGGCTCAAGAAGCTTGGCATTCCTTGCAAACATGTATGTACCAAAGTCTCTGTTCTAATGAATATCCATTCGACCATTTCTGTTATAGTTTACCTTTTTGTTAAGCGTGTTTGATTAATTTTTGTTTTTGCAGAGGAAACTGATACTCAAGTATGGCCAGAAATACAGGCTAGGGCTATGGAGACCTAGAGTTGACGCTATCAAGACCTGATCGAGTCGCTATGTTCTACTGTGAGTCTCTCGTGTTGAAATGGGCTTTACTACTTAAATGATCACTTCACTGTTGGACAATGTAGACAGTAGCAGTAATGTTAGTTTAATGGATATTGGCAGTTACTTGAAAACCCTACCAAGATTTTTGCATTTCATGTAACTGCTCTCTGCTTTGTTATAGAAACAAGTGTCTGTTTCCTTGAGGAACCACATTATATGAATTTGGCCTTTTGAGTTTCCATTTATCGGGTCGAAAGTGGTTTTCTAGACTCATGAACACTAAAGTCGTGATGAAAATTTGAAAAAGTTTCGCCATTATCTAAGTGATGGCCCTTTTTAGGTGCATACAGACATGTGAATCAAACGCTTGATTAGTCAACAATTTTGACTGTAGATAAGTTGGTTACAGATTGTCTTGGTTGAAAAAAGATCGTGTCTAAAACCCAAAAGGCAAAAGCCGTCATTGACTCATTGGTCTGGTCGGCTGCGTCTGGGGTCCAATGATAGGTTTTAACAAAGAGACAGATATCAGTTCATGCCCACAAGTTGTGATGGGTCAATTTTCAAGGGTCAACGTGTATGAGCTGAGAACGACACTTGATTTCGCCGATGCTATTAGAAAATGACCACTCCTCCACAATGTAGGGGCCATTTTTGGTATTCATATATGATACTTGTTATATAATTACCGAGGGATCCCAAATATGGCAAAATTTCAAGGATTCTGCTGAGTTTTGTACGAATCAGCCACCGGTACAGATGTAAACTAACGGTAAAGTCAATTCTCTGAAAAAAAAAAAAAAAAAAAAAAGCTTTAAGTCCGGTGTTTGGGAAAAAGAGTTAATAAAAGAAAAAAACATGATCAATACAGAAATCTCTAATGCAATCGAGGATAAAATCTCTTTTTGATACTTAGCAATCTTAATTTTTTGGACCAGACCAAACTAAGGCCACAAATTTTTTTTTGGATTTAGACCGAACCTGACCCAATTGGCATCCTTATTCCTTAACTACCGAGACAAATATCAATAATCTCTAATATGTATCATATACGCAAGTAGTTTAGTTTTTGCGTTTTGAAACTCCGAGGCTTGAGTTCCATAATGTATAGTAGCATCTCGAATTAGAACTTGGCTAATCCCTAATTAGAAGGTTATGGAAGTGGTGGAGGCACGAGGATAATTATAGAAAAAGGTCTAGGAAGGAGAAGGAGGTGAGAAAGTGGTGGGTGTGGTCCTTGAGCCTTGAAGGAATCAAAGAAGACATCTCACACTTGACCCCAATTATTATGCCACCTTCTCTCTCACGTCTCCATCCGTTTTCGTTGTCATTTCCTTTTTTCTTGAGGCTTTACTCTTCGAACGTGTCATCTCTTTAATGGCAAAATCTCTCACCTTTCAAAGTGTTTTTGTAATCCGTGATATATACATATATTCCCGGTTTTTAGCCGTAATGTTTTTATAATTCAAGATCAACAATCGTTAAAACTTTATGTTAACACGTTATCGTTTTCTAACAGGTTGATATAGCATAACTTAAGAGTACGTACTATGAATAATTTTATTTAATTTTGTCGCTTTTATAGGATAAGACATTTGGTTCGTCGTTGGAGATCCTATAGTATCAGCTATAATTTTTAATAACACCATAGATCAAGATTGATATCGAAAATGGTTGAAAGTGTGTATAAAGTCGCGCTTTATTTCTCATGAAAAGTGATTTCAGTGGTTAACATGGAAACAAATGGATAGTCTTGCGACAAGCTGATTTTTATAACTGATACTGTTTAACCTAATCTCGTTTGCTTGCACTAATAGGTCAATTACTTAACAAAATATCACATTCATGTTTGGCGTTTGGCGAAAGATATCACGTTGTCCACTATTACTTAGTGGACAAACTAGACAAACGTCAAAACCCACACTATGTTTTAGTCTAATGATTTTACAAGTGGCAGTTCGTGATAATTCAATTTTGATTTGATGCACTTTTAGCAGCTTTAGTACTATCTTTTACATCGTAATTTCAGTGAGATTATTCGTGAAATAATTTGATAAAACCGATTATACAAACATAAGAAAAATGTGAAACAAAAGCATAGTGAATTTAAAAGTTGTCGTAGAAATACACCTGAAATGTGCTTAAACATTCGAAGTTAACAAAAAAAATTGTCACTAAACCGATTTTGTCATACAAATTTATCCACGATAACCTATACGATCTCATGAAATGAATTCTACCATTTTCTAAAATATTAACGTTGATATTTAGGCGGTTGTTTCACAAAACGTAAATCATGTTCTTTTAACCTAACAATTTCCTCTAGTCAGCTGGATTAACGACGTTCGGATAATAAACCGAATGGCTTTGGTCTAAATATAATTCGTCATGTACAAATTTAGTTAGAACAGATGATAATCTGCATAGTGCATACATATATGTAAGGACAGAGTATTGATATATGCACTCATTTTGTTTCTCAAAGTTGGTTGAATGTAGGACACAAGAAAGTCTTTTTTAACTTATTATCAGTTTTTTATGAATTAAGTTTTCTTAGAAAAAGAAGAAAAGGAAAAAAACTGTTCGAGAAGAGACTAAATTCAGATAAAGAGGTCTCACATGCGACGCACTTAGAGCAAAAGAGTCGGACCGTAGGGTCTTCATGCACATGCCTTCTCGTATATATTTATACTTTATTTTATTTTCAAAATTTTGGCATATAGCTTATAAATATCGAATTAATTCCTAAATATATATCTATTCAAATTGTGTTAGGTGAATGAAATGTTCTTGAAGAATGAAGATTGTAGATTTTTCTTTCTCGAATTCAAAATATCGATGGAAAGTGTTTACTTACGGTTTATCTTTCATATACAAAATTGTCATGAACATTAGCAAATATGTTGACTAAAAAGTTAAAGTTAATTTTCTGAGAATTACTTTCTATTTAAAGCATGTCCAAAACTCCAAATATTTCTTGAGATTTCAAAATTTAACAAAATATTTACAACTCAATCTTAAGAAACGACACCAAGAATATTCGAAAAGAAAAAACACAATATTTTCGTCCAACTCGTGATAATTTTTGACATTTTTTTTTGTTCCATGGCAAACAAATCATTAAAAGACAATAGGAATGACATTTTCCGATGAAAAAATCGTAAAAGAATTAATCAAAACAAATATTACACACCATCGGCTTATACGTTCAGCTATAAAGCCGTCGAACCGAGCTTATCAGACGGCTGAAGCTCAGACAGAATCTTCGATAGAGCTGTCATGGCTCGCACTTGCATTTCCAACGCCGCTATGTAATCCGCCGTCTCGTCCAAAAGCTCCGGTAACGCCGTTCTCCGGCAACCCGGCACCAACCCACCCAAAACCCGCACCCGTTTTCCCACCACTGATAACTTCCTCCTCCTCCCACCACCACTTCCCCCGACCGCTGCCGCAAATGCCGACGCCGGCTTTGTATACTTTTGTCGGTGCAGACTCGTTCCACCTCGACTCACTAAAATCGCTCGGCTCCACCGAGTCGTACCACGAGCTGTAGCCGCAAGAACTTTGTCTGCCGTGTCCCGTACTGTTGTGCTCCGCCGTGATCGGCGTAGAGCGTTGTAGAGCTTTAAGGAATACACCTTCTGCGCCGCCGTATCTCTCCATCTCCGGCTATGAGAGCTCGCCGGAGCTTCCGAACTTGTCCGTGATCGACGGAGAGCCTCCAATAGCTTCGGAGCGAAAACTCTTTGCCCTCTTGGAGCTCTTTGCGATCTCCGGCCAAAAGGGATTGTTTGAGACCCTTCTTCCTCCGGCGACGTGGAAGGATTCGATCCATTTCCCTGTTCAGAAGACATTTACAAGAATTCTAAAGAAAAGAAATGGTTTTTGTTTTTTGTTGTTCTCAAAGAAATATGGTTTTATCGAATCGGAGGACAAAGTCGAGTTGTTTCTTATTTTTGATAATAATTTAGAGTAATTGGAGGGATCTCTATATATAAACATTTGGGAGAGGCCATTCTTAGTTCAATTATTTTTCTGTATTTTATATATTTATTTTTCTTGTCTTTTTCGAATTAAATACCATAATTTAGATTTCTTTTCTCGAATAATGTACGTCTAAACTCACATTGGCCAATTATGATTGGCCTGGTGAATGGAAAAACCAGTTTCCTATACTCAAAATTAATGCATTTTTTAGGTTGAAAAAATAATTATCCTCTTCCTTTTATTTATGTTTGACGGCGAACAAAAATATCTATCTTCTTCATTGTGGTATTAGATATTTTACACATAGACATTTTACGTACCCATTTATGATGGTGAGCGTCGTAAATTTGTGCTATGACGTGGAATTATTTGATTTGTAGATTCTTAGTTGAAAAAGAACAAATTTGGAGACGGAAGTTTGATTTAATAATGTGGAGGGCAATGATTGGTGGCAATATAACTGGTAGATATAGAACAAATAGCTACAAAACAAAATTTAACATAAAGAAACAAAAACCTAATGAGCTATTAAAAAAAGGAACAAAAAATAGGAAAAGAATAGGAAAAAGAGAAGATGCATGTGATGGTGTTTTCTTTCATGACCTCCTCGCCTTAGGCTTAGTATTGTGGCTATTTATCATCCACAATTTTTCGCTCATGGTTTATATAATTTTGAAATTGTTTTTTTCCTTTAGTATTTGGTGTTTTGTGAAACATGTAACATGTTCTTTACACTTTTCCTCCTTTTCGGAAAATAATAATTTGATAAAGTTAATTTTTTCGAAAAGCATGAAATTTAGGTTTTGGATTACACTTGTCAATTAATCAGTTTATAAGTAGAAAGACAGATCGTCTATATGCCTACTAAACAACATGATATTCTTTTGCCATATGAAGTAATCCGTCAAACTTCATAATATTTTGGAGAGTGGGTTGAAAAACCCTTTCATAAAATGTTACATTTTTTTTTACCAAAGGCTTGCATAAAATGTTACATTTTGAAACACATTTTTCATATTTATTAATGTTAGTAATAATAGAAAAGCATATAATATTACAAAATAAGATGTTTTTCAGGCATATATTTCAATTCGATCGGGTTAGTAAATAATTTTCTAACTCAATCCTTTTGTTTGTCAACTACTGAGTCCTACCTAAATTTTACGGATAACAATATTTGACAAGAATTTGTTTCCACATAACTTTTAGGCTGACAATATTTATTTTTGTGTCGTCTATTCAAAAATAATTTAAAAGTCTTTTCGGCGTGCAATGCAATGTACTCGCAAGTTTCTGAAAGTTTTTTTTTTTGGGCAATAGAATAAGAACCCTAAAATAAAATTACATATGAACAAAAACAAGATAACTTTGTGAGTAAAAATTACTCCTATAGTTTTACCGAAGGTATGGACTGTATGGTTATATTTGTGCAAAACACTTGGAATATTTGTACCAGCAAATGT
The DNA here is from genome assembly GCA_902728155.2 of Microthlaspi erraticum. NCBI lineage: Eukaryota > Viridiplantae > Streptophyta > Magnoliopsida > Brassicales > Brassicaceae > Microthlaspi > Microthlaspi erraticum. The sequence goes on along the minus strand of CACVBM020000210.1, from coordinate 272,121 downwards.
ATGATTATTAAGCTGTTAAATAAAAAAAATTAAGAAACAAAAGTATCTAATTGGCGAAGCAAAACAGAGTAAATGTGGGGCTTTTAGCAATAAACGTGAGTCATGACAGAGAGATTTGCCTCCTGGCGTCAGACACGCTTTGATATCCTCTTCTTAATTTTTCCTTTTTTGTTTGTTTATTATTCCCAAATCAAATGATTAGTTGTTATCCTCATTGATTTTTGCCATCCCAACAAGACAATAATTTTATAATAATCATTTCTTGGATGGAAGAAAATATCGGTCTGCTCTTCTTCTTTTTTGAAAGACAATTCTTTCTAATTTTTCTGTAAAAAATGTTATTTAGAAGTTTCATATTCTCAAAAGATAAAATTACGATATATAAAAGGAAACCGTTCATTGCATGCAAAACAAAGAACAATACTTTGCTATAAATCATTACATACTGTAAGTTCTTTTGTCACTTGACTTCCAACTTTTGTTACATTAGTGAAAAGTTTAGAGTACTAAGTATGTATATACACAATGCTTTTTGTATTTCAATTTCTAGAAAATTTACTAAATCAAATATATTGATTGGCATAAAGGTAACGATTATAAATTTATAATGATGATTAACATAAAGTTAAACCAGAAAAATTACTGAATCGATTATATTGTTATTCCCTTCCAAGTTTTGTGACATTAGTGACAAATTTTAGAGTGCTTTTTACGTATTAACATAATCAAAGGTATCAGACATTGACCATACAAATTGGAAACAACAGAAAAGGACTTTAAAAACTTGGAAACCTTATAAAAATAATCAATTTTGAAGTCCTTTTGGGCCGATTATTTACTTTAAATTAAATTTGATTATTTACTTCAAATTCGATTATTTAAAATGAAGAACTTTAAATTTGATTATTTACTGTAAAAAGGACTGTTAAGAAAAGGACTTTGAAAATTTGGAAACCTTATAAAAATTCGGCAATAAAAAAGGACTTTTATAAGATTTCCAAGTTTTTAAAGTCCTTTTTTTTGTCGTTTCCAGTTTTGATTATATATTTACAGTCCTTAAACAAACAAAAAATAAGGAATTGCAAAAATAAGCCGCTTGGGCCAAGCCCATACTTTAGCCAACGACTGGAGAAATTTATTGCCGATTCGGACTGCCTCGCTTTCGAGACATAAACAGAAACTTTCCAAGAAACAACGGCGTTTACAATTTGTCTCTTCTCAATTTTGTTTAAATATATTTGGAAGGCTTTATGAAGGGCTTTGACACCGAGTCTTCATCTTCAGACTTCACGTTCGTACGGTTTCTTGCACCTCAGGCAAACGTAGCCCTATAAATTCCCGAAATCTGCTACTCAAGATCGTCCTCTCTCGTCATGCTCATGAAGCTCCTCACTTCGACCGCCTACATTGCCCATCGCGTGTACCCGGCTATTCGGATCTGGTCAAGCCGGTTTAAGAGTCCACTGTTCAATGCACTGAGTCAGCTAACCGGAGTTCAATGCATCCGGGTCAATCCCCGATGGAACCGGCGTTCTTTTACCACACACTCTACTCCAGCTTCTGGTTAGTATAGTTACCACAAGCTTACTAGTATATGATATTCAGATAAAAATTTTAGAGTTTGATTGTAATACAACTGAAGCATATAATTAAAGCCTGTGTTCTTTTTCTTTACTGCAGAAAAGTTTATTGAAAGGATTTACGACAATATAGAAAAAATCCCAGATCATGTAATAAAAGTCATAGAAGAAGAGCTTACAAAGCTAGAGCAGTCAGAAGAAGACAGATTTTCATTCGATGACGATGATTCCCATGGCTACCTTGATTGGTTGACCAGATTGCCTTGGGGAAACATCAGGTTGGCCATTAATTTGACTCTTGAGGAGAGTTATAATTAGTAACACCATTAATATAATCATTAATATATTCATATTAATTTGGTTTGCAGTGCTGAGAATTTTGATGTCTTACGGGCAGAAAAGATTCTTGACGAGGAACATTATGGATTATCCGATGTAAAAGAAAGAATACTAGAGTTTATTGCTGTGGCAGGTCTTAGAGGCACTTCACAAGGTCGTTTTCTTTTGCTTTTCTGATTCAATCTTTTTTCCTGAAAAGATTTATAAGTTGTGAAACTGAAAGTTTGTGAATGTGTCAAACAGGGAAGATTATATGTCTCTCGGGCCCTCCTGGGGTAGGGAAAACAAGCATTGGGCGTTCGATTGCACGTGCTCTTGACCGCAAGTTCTTCAGGTTCTCTGTTGGAGGACTATCTGATGTTGACGAGATTAAGGTATACTAAATGACAAAACTAGATTTGTTAAGCATAAATTCATCTATCATAATCTATCGGCTCATACACTTCTTTTTAGGGGCATTGTCGAGTATATAGAGGTGCCATGCCTGGAAAGATGGTGCAATGTCTAAAGAGTGTGGGAACAGAAAATCCTCTTGTTCTCATCGATGAGATTGATAAGGTAGCTTAGTTTGTTAGTATTTGAATTGGCTTTTTTTTTTTTCATTTTTTTGGAGTTTGTATACAAAAATAATTGTCTATTGTACCTTGGCTAGCTTGGAAGTGGCTATGAGGGCGATCCAGCCAGTGCATTGTTGGAGGTTATGGATCCAGAACAGAATGCAACTTTTCTAGACCATTATCTCAATTTTACTATTGACTTATCAAAGGTTTTTTACTCTCTTTTTTTCTTTCTTTCTTTCCATCAAATTTAAGGAAAACTCTGTGTATTGGTTTCATAATAGGTAGTTTTTCTCGTGTGTTTGACGTTAGGTCTAAACTAATTTCCTGCAGGTTTTATTTGTATGCACAGCAAATGCGATACCTCTGCTAGACAGAATGGAGGTGATTAGTATCGCAGGGTATGTCACTGATGAGAAAATGCATATTGCTAGACACAGTTTGGTGAAAAAGACATGCAGAGATTGTGGGATTAAGCCTGAACAGGTCTAACTCGCAACCATTGGTTCTCATTCCCCTGTAATTTTCTGATGTTTGCATGTGTTCGCGTTACGTGTCTTTTCCTTAACTTGTTTGTACTCTTACCAGGTTGATGTCAGTGATGCAGCTCTTCGTTCGTTGATAGAAAATTACTGCAGAGAACCAGGAGTTAGAAATCTCCAGAACCATATTGACAAGATCTACCGCAAGGTAAGTTAGCAAGTTTTACGTATTGAATATTTCTACACTGCTTACTTGAGTCCCAAGAATCTCAAATCATCTGACTATTTGTTTTGTTTTGGCAGATTGCTCTTAAACTAGTACGCCATAAACAAACTGAGAAGATTTATCGTGAGGTAACTGCTTTTACTGAACATTTCCAAACTGTTAACTTGAGTCCCAAGAATCTAAAATGATTTGACTTTTTGTTATGTTTTGGCAGATTGCTCTTACACTAAAAAGCCAAGGAGCATCCAAGGAAGCGCCTGCAGTTTCGGCTGAAGATACTAAAATTTTGGCCAAGACCGATTTGAGATCCCCAAAGACCTCTGCAGAAGGATCCACTGTGTTGAAAGCTAAGTCAGCAACTGATGATACAACAGACTCAAAGACTGATCAGAGTAAAGAAGTAGCTGAAAAGGTTATAATCGATGAATCAAACCTTGAAGATTATGTGGGCAAAAAAGTATTCCGTGAAGAGAAGATATATGAACAGACACCAGTCGGGGTTGTAATGGGTCTAGCTTGGACATCCATGGGTGGCTCAACATTGTACATAGAGACAACCTTTGTAGAAGAAGGGAAAGGCAAAGGCAAAGGAAAAGGTGGCCTAGATGTAATGACAGGTCAGCTCGGTGACGTGATGAAAGAAAGCGCCCAGATCGCGTACACGTTCGCCACAAGATTCTTGCTTGAGAAAAAACCCAAGAACCTCTTCTTTGCCAATTCCAAGCTTCATCTACATGTTCCTTCTGGAGCCACACCAAAAGATGGCCCAAGCGCAGGCTGCACAATGATCACTTCGTTTCTATCACTTGCCATGAAGAGGCCTGTGAGGAAAGATCTTGCTATGACCGGAGAAGTCACCCTAACCGGTAGAATTCTTCCAATAGGCGGCGTAAGTCACACGCTACTATTTACTCTGTTTTAGGGTTTTAGTTACAAATTTTTATTAAGCTGATAATTTTTACACAAAATGTCTCACAGGTTAAGGAGAAGACTATAGCAGCGAGACGGAGTCAGGTGAAGATGATAATATTTCCGGAGGGTAACCGTTCAGATTTTGATGAGCTCCCGGAAAACGTGAAAGAAGGGCTCCATGTTCATTTCGCCGATGAATATGAGCAGATTTTCGAACTAGCCTTTGGGTACGAGTAAGACCGATCACCATTTGAAGAAATCTGAGAAGTTTCTCGCGCTTGGGAAGAGATCTTCCTTTGTTGTTGTTTTCACTATATGTCTCTGATACGTAATTCTTTAGGTTGATCTTATTTTAACTCTTACTTACCACATGATTAAATGTAACATGAGCCAGGGATTCTGTAATATTTTTCTACTAATTATGGTAACTTTATATTTGAGATTGGATTTCTTTGAGTAGAAAAATCAAAACATCCTTATAATGAAAATTGTTAGATCATTCAAAATCCCTTTTCGAACTTTACCACGAGCATTTTGTGAAACTTTTGAGATGTTAACATTGAATGAAAAGTGAAAACAAGTAAAACTTTGCGATGTAAGTTTGTGCACGACTCTGGAAATATATATGCAACAAAGAGGTATGTAACTCAAGATGATAAATAGAATAAAAAATTACGGAAAAATTATATCTATTTTGCGAAAAAAAATAAAGTACAGTAGAAACTCTATAAATTAATAATGTCGGGACTTTGATATTTTATTAATTTACTAGATTAAGACCCGCGTATACGCGGGTTTATTTTAAGATTTTGTAATAAAATCATGGAAAAGTATTAAACCAAATTTGATCATTTTAAAGTAAACAGAATAATATTAAAAACCCGATAAAAATATTTAAATAAAATAAGATCGGTAACCTTTTTACGTTTTTATTGTAATTGATATTTTTTTGAATTCATGATATAAAAAATGAATTAATTTGTTTTATTTTTATTTTTATCCAATATAGAAAGACTTATATATGTCTAAATATGATCAACTGATTAATTAATTCAACAAAACTTTATTATTCATTCAAGAGATTTCAATTGATGAAATCTTTATTTAATAATTTTTTACCTAACAATATTGAAAATATATTAAACTATTTAAAATTAGAATATCGGTTCATTATATTTTCTTAATATTAGTTAGTTGCTTGATAATTAATTTGTTAGTTTTCTATTTATATTGTTTCTTTCTCAATTTTGTTTTTGACTCAGACCATTATAAATTTTCATTTTCATTATTAGTTAGTTTTTATTTATTATCATTATTTTATTACACATATCGAAATTTTGTGAGTTATAAAAATCATACGTATTGTTATCATGTTGTTTGCTTTGATGAGTTTGTGAATGAGAAAAAAAAAGATTACTTTAACTCTTTTTTATAGGGGTTCATGTAACTTATTCCATGCAGTTATAGGAAATTTAGTTTACCTAACCTATTTCATGTACTAATAGGATTTTATTTATTTTATTAATTTGAATTTTATATGTGTTTGGATAATATAAATTTGATGAATGAGAAACTTTTTTCTATTAGTATATGACAAATATATTTTTTTTCTTTTAACTATAAAAGAATAGAATTTTGTTTTTTTTCCCTTTATCTATTTTTTTTAATTATTATTTTTTCTTTTTTTCCTAAGACACGTGTTACGATCTTAACAGAGATAAACTTAAAAGTGACACATGTCGCGATCCTGAATTTTATAAAAATCCTACGTGTCGCAACCACGTCGTGCGCATCCAGCTTTATATAATAAGATAGAGTTATTAATATATAGATTTTGACTAAAAAATATTTTTCAAAATAAGAAAATTCAATATTACTAATCTTTTAAATTTTCCTTCAAATTAATAAGAACTTTCCTTTATATGTATATTTTCTTAACTTTTCACTTTGATGTTTCTATATTTACTTTATTGTTTACATTTTTTCATACTTGTCATATTGTTTTAAATTTTTATTTTCTTTTAGTTTCCATATATGTTTGGTGTGTGAGAGATTCATATTTTAGTAGTTAGATATTTTAGATATATATATATATATATAAGTTTTTATATAATAGTTATTAATTTATGATAATATTGGGACCATATTTTACATATGACTTTAAAAAAAGTTATTATCTTATTATCTTATCGAATTGTATCATATTTTACACCGGCCTAACTCGGGACCGGAGAAATTTATTAATTTATAGAGTTTCTACTGTAAATGTGAATCACGAGAGAGAGATTTGCCTTTTTTTTTGTCTTAGACAAAGTTTTCCTTAATTTTTGTGGACAAATTTAGACTATTAATTTGTAAGAGAATATTTCCTTAAAATTATTATCATGTTACAATAAACTAAATAATTGGATCATCTTATAAATACATCCCTGGCTTAAATAAAGTAGTCTTAAGACATTCAAAAACCACAAACAATAAGATGCCAGAGGAGAGTAACCTAAACTCCAAAGACTTCTCCACCACGATGAATAAAGGTATAGCGATTAAGTTTAATCACGATGCTTTACTAGTTTGTTTTGTTAACAGCTATATTGATTAACAGCAAAGTATACCAGATAACGATTAATATTCTACGACTTGAGTACCAGAGTTGTGCATCGATGACTGTAAAACAACTGCAGCATATAAAATTAAACTCTGTTATTTTTATGCAGAGAAATTAAGGGAAAAGATCAACGCTAATAAAGACAAAATTCCAGAACATGTTTTAAAAGTCATAGAAGAAGAGCTTACAAAACTGCAGAGTTTAGAAGCCACTTCAAGCGATAATGATGCCACCTATAACTACCTTGATTGGTTGATCGTTTTGCCTTGGGAAAATTTCAGGTTTGCAATTTGCTTCATGCTCACGTCTACTTGAGGAGAGTTTTAAAACTTATTGAGAAGTCTCATATATTAATATGGTTTGCAGTTCTGAGAATTTTGATGTCCCACGTGCAAAAAAGATTCTTGACGCTTTTGGAGCTAACAAAAATCAAAACCAGGAACTGGATGTAAGTAGTATAACTAACTATGATCTGTTACATTTTGATTCTGAAATTAACTGAAAACAGGATGATATATATACCATTCTAAGTCAGCTTGGTTTCTTCGTTTCAGATTCATAAACGTCTGGAGTTGACGCTGGGATTGGTTGAAAAACAAGTGGAAATTAACAAGAAGGTGAAATATCCACTTTGTGGTAAGTACTACTGCATAAATATTTCTATGTTTTTATTTCTGTATTGACCATTGATATTCAAACATTCAGATTACACGCTACGATTGACTGTAAAACAACTTAAAGTCGATGTTTTTTTTTTTTTTTTCTTTTTTCTGCAGAATATTTTAGGGAAATTATTAAACCTAATAAAGAAAAAATTCCAAAGCATGTATTAAATGTCATTGAAGAAGAACTTACGAAACTGCTGCTGTTAGAAGTCGATTATGGCAATTCCTCTAGCAATTATGAGTATCTTGTTTGGCTGACCGTGTTGCCTTGGGGGAATTTCAGGTTTGTCTTTTTGCTTCATGCATGCATGATTATGTCTTGAGGAACGAGGAGAGTTATAACACTATGTGCACGTAATTAATTGAGAATTAAGCCTCGTTTATCATCATATAACTAATTTGTGTTTTGCAGTAATGAGAATTATGATGTCCTACGAGCTGAAAAGATTCTTAACGAGGAACATTACGGACTATCCGATGTAAAAGAAAGAATACTAGAGTTTATTGCTGTGGCAAGTCTTAGAGGCACTTCACAAGGTCGTATTCTTTTGCTTTCCTGATTCACTTTAATTTCTTTGCAGAAAATATTTGTGAAACTCAAAGTTTGTGAAATGTGTCAAACAGGGAAAATCATTTGTCTCTCAGGACCTCCTGGAGTAGGAAAAACAAGCATTGGGCGTTCGATTGCACGTGCTCTTGACCGCAAGTTCTTTAAGTTCTCTGTTGGAGGACTATATGATGTTGACGAGATTAAGGTATAATTAGTACTAGATGACAAAAAATAATATTAGAGTTATAGATAATAATAATAATAATAATATGTTTTTTTGATACATTGTTTAGGGTAATCGGCGATCATATAGAGGTGCCATGCCTGGAAAGATGGTGAAATGTCTAAAGAGCATGGGAACATCAAATCCTCTTGTTCTCATCGATGAGATTGATAAGGTACTCTTAGCTTGCTAGCATTTGAATTGAGAATGTATATATTTACTAGCTTGAAAATCTCTTCAATAAGTGTGTATTGTTCTTCTTTGTCAGCTTGGAAGGTACCACCACCATGGCGATCCAGCCAATGCGTTGTTGGAGCTTCTCGATCCAGAGCAGAATGCAAATTTTCTAGACCACTATCTCGATGTGCCTATTGACTTATCAAAGGTTCGTTTTGGAATCTATTTATCCGATCCGTGTAGTGATATTTCATTATTGTAGGCAGATTTTTTGTGTGTTTGATCGTAATTAAGATCTAAACTGTTTGTGGCAGGTTTTATTTATATGCACAGCAAATGCGACAGATTCGATCTCAGAACCTCTGCTAGACAGAATGGAGGTGATTAGTATCGCAGGGTATCTCACTGATGAGAAAATGCATATTGCTAGAGAGTATTTGGTGAAAAAGACATGCAGAGATTGTGGGATTAAGCCTGAACAGGTCTCTTGCCATTTGCTGTTTTTAATTAGCTCAAGTTGTATGAACAAATGTTAATCAGATTAGACATTAATTAGCTGATGTTTAATCTGATCAACATTTGCTCATGTTATATATGTCTTTTTCTAAACTTGTTTGTACTTCCTACCAGGCTGTTGTGAGCGATGCAGCTCTTCTTTCGTTGATAGAAAATTACTGCAGAGAAGGAGGAGTTAGAAATCTTCAGAAGCATATTGAGAAGATTTACCGCAAGGTAAGTTTACAAGCTTCACCCCAACATTCCAAATTGTTTACTTGAGTCCCAAGGATCTAAAATCATTTGACCTTTTATTTTTTTTTGGGGGGCAGATTGCTCTTAAACTAGTACGCCAAGGAGCATCCAAGGAACCGCCTGTAAGTGAAACAGTGTTTAAGGTTGTGATTGATGAATCAAACCTTGAAGATTATGTAGGCAAACCAGTATTCCGCGGAGAGAAGATGTATGAACAGACACCAGTAGGGGTTGTAATGGGTCTAGCTTGGACATCCATGGGTGGCTCAACAATGTACATAGAGACAACCTTTGTAGAAGAAGGAGAAGGTAAAGGTGATCTTCGTGTAACGGGTCAGCTCGGAGACGTGATGAAAGAAAGCGCAGAGATAGCTCACACAGTCGCCAGAAGAATCATGCTTGAGAAAGAACCTGAGAACCTCTTCTTTGCGAATTCCAAGCTTCATCTACATGTTCCTAAAGGAGCCACACCAAAAGATGGTCCAAGCGCAGGCTGCACAATGATCACTTCGTTGCTATCACTTGCCATGAAGAAGCCCGTGAGGAAAGATCTTGCTATGACCGGAGAAGTCACCCTAACCGGTAGAATTCTTCCAATTGGCGGCGTAAGTCACACGCTACTATTTACTCTGTTTTAGGGTTTTAGTTAAAAAATTTTACTAAGCTGATAATTTTTACACAAAATCTCTCACAGGTTAAGGAGAAGACTATAGCTGCGAGACGGAGTCAAGTGAAGATGATAATATTTCCGGAGGCTAATCGTAGAGATTTCGGTGAGCTACCGGAAAACGTGAAAGAAGGGCTCCATGTTCATTTCGCCGATGAATATGAGCAGATTTTCGAACTAGCCTTTGGGTATGAGTATGACCGATGACCATTAGAAGAAATCTGATGAGAAGTTTCTCGCGCTTGGGAAGAGATCTTTCTTTGTTGTTGTTTTCACTATGTCTCTATTACGTAATTCTTTAGGTTGATCTTATTTTAACTCTTACTTACCACATGATTAAATGTAACATGAGCCAGGGATTCTGTAATATTTTTCTACTAATTATGGTAACTTTATATTTGAGATTGGATTTCTTTGAGTAGAAAAATCAAAACATCCTTATAATGAAAATTGTTAGATCATTCAAAATCCCTTTTCGAACTTTACCACGAGCATTTTGTGAAACTTTTGAGATGTTAACATTGAATGAAAAGTGAAAACAAGTAAAACTTTGCGATGTAAGTTTGTGCACGACTCTGGAAATATATATGCAACAAAGATGTATGTAACTCAAGATGTTAAATAGATGATGCCAAAAATAAAAATAAAAATAAAAATAAAAATAAAAATAAAAATAAAAATAAAAATAATGATGTTAAATAGAATAAAAAATTACGAAACAAATATCTATTAATTTTGCGAAAAAAAAAAAAGTAAATGTGAATCAGGAGAGAGATTTGCCTTTTTTTTCTTGGACAAAGTTTTCCTTTTCCTTTTTGTGGACAAGTTTAGAATACTAATTGGTAAGAGAATATTTCCTTAAAATTATTATCATGTTACAAAAAACTAAATGATTGGATCATCTTATAAATACATCCCTGGCTTAAATAAAATAGTCTTAAGACATTCAAAAACCACAAACAATAAGATGCCAGAGGAGAGTAACCTAAACTCCAAAGACATCTCCACCACGATGAATAGAGGTATAGCGATTAAGTTTAATCATGATGCTTTACTAGTTTGTTTTGTTAACCGCTATATTGTTCAACAGCAAAGTATACCAAATAACGATTAAGCTTCGACGACTTGAGTACCAGAGTTGTGCATCGATGACTGTAAAACAACTGCAGCATATAAAATTAAACTATGTTCTTTTTATGCAGAGAATCTTAGGGAAAAGATTAACGCTAATAAAGACAAAATTCCAGAACATGTTTTAAAAGTCATAGAAGAAGAGCTTACAAAACTGCAGAGTTTAGAAGCCACTTCAAGCGATAATGATGCCACCTATAACTACCTTGATTGGTTGATCGTTTTGCCTTGGGAAAATTTCAGGTTTGCAATTTGCTTCATGCTCACGTCTACTTGAGGAGAGTTTTAAAACTTATTGAGAAGTCTCATATATTAATATGGTTTGCAGTTCTGAGAATTTTGATGTCCCACGTGCAAAAAAGATTCTGGACGCTTTTGGAGCTAACAAACATCAAAATCAGGAACTGGATGTAAGTAGTATAACTAACTATGATCTGTTACATTTTGATTCTGAAATTACCTGAAAACAGGATGATATATATTCCATTCTAAGTCAGCTTGGTTTCTTCGTTTCAGATTCATAAACGTCTGGAGTTGACGCTGGGATTGGTTGAAAAACAAGTGGAAATTAACAAGAAGGAGAAATATCCACTTTGTGGTAAGTACTGCTGCATAAATATTTATATGTTTTTATTTCTGTATTGATCATTGATATTCAAACATTCAGATTACACGCTACGATTGACTGTAAAACCACTTAAAGTCGATGTTTTTTTTCTTTTTTTTCTGCAGAATATTTTAGGGCAATTATTAAACCTAATAAAGAAAAAATTCCAAAGCATGTATTAATAGTCATAGAAGAAGAACTTACGAAACTGCTGCTGTTAGAAGTCGATTGTGGCGATTCCTCTAGCAATTATGAGTATCTTGAATGGTTGACCGTGTTGCCTTGGGGGAATTTCAGGTTTGTCTTTTTGCTTCATGCACGCATGAATATGTCTTGAGGAACGAGGAGAGTTATAACACTATGTGTACGTAATTAATTGAGAATTAAGCCTCGTTTTATCATCATATAATTAATTTGGGTTTTGCAGTAAGGAGAATTATGATGTCCTACGCGCTGAAAAGATGCTTAACGAGGAACATTACGGACTATCCGATGTAAAAGAAAGAATACTAGAGTTTATTGCTGTGGCAAGTCTTAGAGGCACTTCACAAGGTTGTATTCTTTTGCTTTCCTGATTTACTTTAATTTCTTTGCTGAAAATATTCGTTAAACTGAAAGTTTGTGAAATGTGTCAAACAGGGAAGATCATTTGTCTCTCGGGACCTCCTGGAGTAGGAAAAACAAGCATTGGGCGTTCTATTGCACGTGCTCTTGACCGCAAGTTCTTCAAGTTCTCTGTTGGAGGACTAGATGATGTTGACGAGATTAAGGTATATAGATGACAGCAAATAGTATTAGAATTTAAATCTTATAGTTATAGTAGATATAAATAATAATAATCTGTTTTTTTTTATAATGTTTTAGGGTAATCGTCGAACATATAGAGGTGCCTTGCCTGGCAAGATGGTGCAATGTCTAAAGAGCGTGGGAACAGAAAATCCTCTTGTTCTCATCGATGAGATTGATAAGGTATCTTAGCTTTTGAATTGAGACTATGTATATATTTACTAGCTTGAAAGTACTGTCTATAATTCTTGTTCTTTGGTAGCTTGGACGTTGCCGCAGTGGAGACCCAGCGAATGCGTTGTTGGACCTTCTCGATCCACAACAGAATGCAAATTTTACAGACGACTATCTCAATGTGCCTATTGACTTATCAAAGGTTCGTTTTTTATATTTTCTCACCAAAATTTTCTTATTCAAGGAAAACTGGAATCTATTTATCCGATCCGTGTTTATAATTGTAGGCAGCTTTTGTGTTGGACATAATTAAGGTGTCTAATATATTTTGTCACAGGTTTTGTTTGTTTGCACAGCAAATGAGACAGATAAAATTCCGGGTCCTCTGCTAGACAGAATGGAGGTGATTAAAATCGCAGGGTATCTGACTGATGAGAAAATGCATATTGCAAGACACCATTTGGAGAAAACAACATGCAGAGATTGTGGGATTAAGCCTGAACAGGTCTCTTGTCATATCTGATGCCTTTTTCTGTTTTTAATCAATTTAGCTAATGTTTGCATGTGTTCACGTTACGTGTCTTTTCCTTAACTTGTTTGTACACTTACCAGGTTGATGCCAGCGATGCAGCTCTTCGTTCGTTGATAGAAAATTACTGCAGAGAACCAGGAGTTAGAAATCTCCAGAACCATATTGACAAGATTTACCGCAAGGTAAGTTTACAAGTTCACCCAAACTGTGTACTTGTGTCCCAAGAATCTAAAATCACTTGACCTAATTTTTTTTGGCAGATTGCTCTCAAACTAGTACGAGAAGGAGCATCACCGGAAACTCCTGCAGTTTCTGTTGATGCTAGTGACACTTCTAAATCTTCTTCGGCCAAGACCAATTCAGAATCCACTGGGAATTTAAAAACTGAGCAGAGCGGAGCGGTAGCTGAAACAGTTGTAAAGGTTATGATTGATGAATCAAACCTTGCAGAATATGTAGGCAAACCAGTATTCGACGCAGAGAAGATCTACGAGAAGACACCAGTAGGGGTTGTAATGGGTCTAGCTTGGACATCCATGGGTGGCTCACCATTGTACATAGAGACAACCTTTGTAGAAGAAGGAGAAGGCAAAGGTGATCTTCGTGTAACGGGTCAGCTCGGGGACGTGATGAAAGAAAGCGCAGAGATAGCCCACACGGTCGCCACAAGGTTCTTGCTCGAGAAAGAACCCAAGAACCGGTTCTTTGCGAATTCTAAGCTTCATCTACATGTTCCTGATGGAGCCTCCTCTAAAGATGGTCCAAGCGCAGGCTGCACAATGATCACTTCGTTGCTATCACTTGCCATGAAGAAGCCTGTGAGAAAAGATCTTGCTATGACCGGAGAAGTCACCCTAACCGGTAGAATTCTTCAAATTGGCGGCGTAAGTCTCTCTCTCTCTCTCTCTCTCTCTCTCTCTCTCTCTCTCTCACACACACACACACACACACACGCACACACAAATTTACTCAGTTTTAGATACAATCTTTATTAACTTATACACACAATCTCTCACAGGTTAAGGAGAAGACTGTCGCTGCGAGACGGAGTCAAGTGAAGACTATCATATTTCCAAAGGCTAACCGTCCAGATGTTGATGAGCTCCCGGAAAACATGAAAGAAGGGCTTGGTGTTCATTACGTCGATGAATATGAGCAGATTTTCGAGCTAGCCTTTGAGAACCACTTGGGATCTCCTCTGTTAAATAATGGAAGGAAACTGAAAAGTCTCCTTTGGGATCTCGTGTGTTCTTGTTTTCACTAATATATCATCTTCGTCTAACTCTTCCTTACCACAAGATGAAATGTAACAAGAGCTAGGGATTCTGTAATATAATTTCTACTAATTAGGTTAAATTATTTTTGGAGTTGATTACATTCTTGGATTGTGTTGTAGAGAAATCTATCGTTAACGAACTCCAAAATATGATTATCGGCAAGAGTTTAATTAATGTCTTATGGGCAGAAAATATTCTTAACGAGGATCATTACGAATAGATATTTCTGTAACGTCCAAGAATTCTGTTACAAATTAGTGGCTCACGCATTATTTTTCTTTTTATAAAAAGATTATTATAGTGGAGTAAACAACCTCTTTGCTTCGGTTTATACGGGTGGGTACTTTTGTGAGATCTTTGAGATGTGACATTAAATGGAGGAAAAGAAGATTTGAAGCATACTGAGAAGGGTCCAATCAAGATTTACATCTTTCGATTACATTTTTCGGTAGAGATCTTTCGACTACTTTAGATCCAGATCCATCAAAACACAAAATCTGATAATGAGACAAAAGCCCCACGCCATCTTAAATCCAATCAATTCCATTCTTTAAGTTGTTGCAATTCTTAACTCATATTGAACGTTAAGCTCGACAGTGTAGAAACTTTAGCAAAGAATTCGTATAGAATACCGGTCTAAAGATTGATTAAGTATGTTACGTTGTTTTTCCTTTCGACGAAAAATAATAACGAGTAGTCATTAGATCATACTTTAAAATAGTTTTTCATATTGCTAGGGAGATTTTCATTTTCTATCATCACGTATATATATACTGATCTTATATTAAGAAAATATATATGAGAAAATGAGTCATCAAACCATTTTGAGCTGAAGGGGAATGATAGTCATATCTTGCGGTACGCTAGAGAATCTGGAGATGCATGAATCATTACCATAGATCATAATAAAGAACCAAAAAAGCAACCTATAATATGAAAGATTCACAATTATTTAATATTCCATAAATGGAAAGCCACCAAAAGGCAATATAAACGGTACCCTACAAAGATTTAAAGCACACACATGCTCTATATATGCTTGCCTCATCAATATATTTTCATATAATATGATATTTTATGTGTATTGGTATCATATACAGACATTGAGACGTATATTAAGAGAAAATCACGTGTGAATTTGAGTGTTATAGAGAGTAGATATAACATATAAAATAAGAAAGTACTGTATGAATATTATAAACATGTACCAATCCATCAAAGTGTGTGAAATGCGCCTAACAAGCCAAAAGATGTGACAGTCTGACGTTGATGGTGGATGGAGTCTTTCGCTTTCCATTTGGACTCATGAGTGGATAGGCAATCAAAAATATGTATACATATTCATTTTAGTTCTCATAAATTTTAGAAGGAACTAGGAACATATATACTGTACATGTTAAATGACTAGACTAATCCAATATGGACCAAATTGTTTAAAACAAAAATTAGACTTAAGATGTAAAATGCTGTTATAATCCACTCGCTGTGATCAATAATTGTTTTGTTTGAGATTTACAACACAGTAGTGTATATCTGAACCTAATGAACTGATTACAGCTTATCACATCTCAACTTTTTTGACGTCATCGATTTTAGATTCTCAGTATGATTATCACATTAAATCAAATCATATAATGATTGTGTGATCCTTTCTAGCGTAAAGAAATCCAACAGATAAAATAAACAAAAACAAGAAAAAGTTGAAAATCTAAGTGATGCACGCGTGGTGGCGGCTTATGGCTATTGGCTGCAGACTTGTAAATCTTTCATCAATCCAATTATCATCTTTTCAGTTATAAGAAAAAACAATATTTTTTTCTTCACCATGAGTATAAAGAATTTTAAATTTACTTGGAACTTTTGATTATTTGAATTGATAAATAGGTTAGACAAAGAAAAGTTTTCAGTACAAATTCTATATATTTTAAAAAGATAATGTAGCACAATAAGTTTACACGTAACTTTTTATTTACTTTTAATCATATTAATAAAGGGTTAATAAATTGGTCAGATAACTTTGATAATTTTATAGATTTTTTGAATATTTTTGTTGTATTCACGTCCATTCCATGTTTATCATATTCATAAATATTTAATTAATAATTGGAAAACAAAATCTAACAGTGATTGACATGGTTTTTACTGGCCCAAATTGCACCCAAAATACAAACCCTAACCAAATTGCCGTAAATAAAATAATTATAATTGAAAACGTGGTATATATATTCTTTAAGCGAGGCAAATCTAGATAGGAAAGCTTAAGCAACCAAAGCAAAAGCCAAAACAAAACCAGAGAGAAGAATCCCAAGGAGACCCCTTACGTAATTATGGATGAAGAGGTACCTCTACTTTTCTTTATTTTCTCTGTTGTTCCTTGTTTCCTCTCTTTCCTGATCTGTTCTGTGATGTCTCGTACTTTGTTATTTATTCCGCTTCATCCTTTTCTATACTCTAAGTTTTTGGTTCTCCATCTCATCTATATTCATTCACCAAATAATAATTGTTTCTTCATCGTAGAAAGATCTTTCTTATTGTGTTGTCTTATCTCTAAGATATCGTTAGTTATGTTAACTTTAAACTCTGTGTTATCGGATGGTTTATTTTTGGAATGCATAGTTAAATACTATTTGATTTTCTAACTTATGGAAACAACGTATAAATTTATGATTTACTCTCTGTTGTTTCAGATGCAATATCCACCTCTAAACTTGCCTCTAACAAAAACTCCGGAGTTTCTGGCCAAGATACAATCTATCCTCAATGAATACTACCCATGTACACATCAACAAAAACCGCATGGTTTCACAGAGACCACAACGACGTTAACTCCTCCTGAAACTCCTAAAAGTTCTGAAAAACCAAAGGCTATAAACTTTCCAGTATCCAAGATCACTATTGGTCAATGGACCCACACGGCGGTGTACCCGGATGATCTTAAGGCGAAATTCTATTTTGCAAAGAGGAAACTTATGTGGGAGATTCTTGACAATGTACAAACAGGAACACAAGTGGCGAGGCTGAAGAGAAAGATCGAGATCCAATGGGTTGATGTCTTGTCTCTTAGAAAAACTTTCCATTCACATGATGAAACCGGAACACTTGAAGTCGAGGTACTATACATGCATACTTATATATCATATATTTTGCATGCAAATATTGAGCCTAATGATTTTTGAGATGTTTTTGTGCAGTTGGGAAAACGTCCAACATTCTTCGTGGAGACTAATCCACAGGCAGGAAAGCACACTCAATGGAAACAGATGGATCAAGATTTCACCCTTGATCAGTCTGCTTCCAAGTGCAGGTTTCCTTCTTTATATTTGATCTTCCTTTATGGTTTTAGCACCACTGAAAGTGATCCAATGCCTCACATTTATATATAACAGGAGACATACACTTCATTTTGCTGCTGGTGTTTTGCAAAAGAACTTTGAGAAGATTATGTCCAGCCATAGCTTCTGGTCAAAACTCAGCATGGTCACTTTTCCAGTTTTACCTCCATACTTTGATATTGGCTATGGAAACAACAACAACAACTCCTCTCTCTATGGCCAATGCCAGACATTTAGCTCCAACGTCAATAATGACCATCTTCAGTACAATCCTCAAGGTACATAAACTTCGAACCTTAACCTTAAGCAAGTCATTGTATATGTTAGTCTCTATAAAAAGAAGCCATTATTTTGATAGGATTAGGACATGTGCCAGATCATGGAGAAGTAAACTTTAAAATGGCAACTCCGTTCTGCGCTAATGATGGGAGGCAAATAAACTCATTTGTTCATGAAAATCGCCAGAATGAAACAATGAATCAGTTACCTGGGACGCAAGTTAGGCAACCATCCTCTCAGCTGAACAACATGGGAAGCTATTTTAGCGGGTCGCAGTATAGTAATCCGATGAGCCAGATGATAAACACAGGGGATTTTCGTGGACTTGATACACGAGCTGATTACTCGATGGTAAATCAACACATGAACCAAGTCCCATCAATACATCGAGTCGGACCATATCCACAAGGCTACTTTGTTCGAGGAGATCCGCAGAACATGGAACACACACGCATGGATGGCAGCATTCAGACAAACAACATATGTGGTTGTGGTCAACACTTCAGCAATGACGAATGTTCAATGCCTCCTGATTCTTAGATATAATATTCTCTATGTTTTAGCTTCCTCTTTCTTTGCTCCATCTTCTTTATAAATTCTTCCTGCTGGTTTTTTCTTCTTTCTTTCTTTTCTAATTTTCAAAACATCAGAAAGTGTGTAGTAAATTCAGAAGTCCGTTTAGGAGGTTGTTCTTTGTCGATCCTATATTGATTTTATGGTGCTTTCAAACTCGGATAATATTCGGCTTTTAACGTTGAATATCCAAGTACATTCATGAAATACAGTATATAATAAACTAATTAACTAACCCTTTTTAAAAAAAACCACTAATCCATGCCTCTTCTAGAGTTTTGTACGTTTTGAAAAACTCTTAGGAAAGAGTTATGTTTTCTTCTTAGCTCATCTCTTCTCACGATTGTTCTTGAGCTTGTTAATACAGATGGCAAGAACCAAGAAGCGCTAGCTATGGTGAAATATATAATAAAAATGTTTTTTGCGGTACCGTGTGTCTTAAGTCATGTGAGTATGTGACTAAAGACGACAAACAAAACTTAAACCCCAAAAAGTTCTTAATCAAAGTCAATAAACCAATAGACCTAAGTTCTTAAACCCCAAAAGCTAATCTCGTCAATTCTCCTTCCATTTTTACCAGCAACCCAACGATGGAGACAACAACCTAGATTTGGGAATATATGACTTAAAATTTTCAAAAATCGAAATCCAAGTATGGTTTGTACCGTGCGTGAGGGGATTTCTCCATCGCTCCTGGTCTTCTGATTAATGGGCTGTCTTAAATAATTCTGTTGGGCTTGGCCTAACTTCTGGCCCATACTTTCTGTTTAATGTTTTTGATTATGATCACTGATCACAATGAATTATTCTCTCTCCGAAATGACGCCGAAGTGGTTTCTGTAATTCTATTCTTCCCCAACTTCTTTTACTTTCTCTGACTGTGGCTAGTGACATCGATTTCGACGATGGATTTGAGGATTGGACCAAAGGCAATCCTCCAGGAGATGCTATACCGAATCGAGCGAATGGAGAAGACACTCCATCGTACCGGATCTTCAGACGCAATCGGCGAAACTTGAAGGGACCAGAAATCTCAATCCATCTTTGGGGAAATCTGTCGAGCACTTGGTGTGCACTTTAATAAAAATGACAAATTGGATCTTCAATCAAATCCGCCACCGTGGTATGGAGGAGGCGGTTGCTCTCCGGCGCGATGTCGACTATTGGGCTTTTTTTGGCGGGTAATTAGCTATCGACATTTAACTTCAATTAAATATAAATGCTGACGTGGAAAAAGGAGCTGACGTGTCTCCCTTTTTAACACGATACAAAATCCCGCCACTTCATCATGTTCATCGTCTCTCTTAATTTCAGTGTCTTTCTTCTTCGTCTTCCTCCGCTGCTTGCTCCAAGAATCAAGTCAAGATCCTCTGATCGATCTGTAAGTTTTTCTTCTTTTTCATTCTGTCGTATACTCTTAAGGAATTAGAAGCTTATTAGAAGTCGTTCGCTATGTACTAGTTCTTCATTTACAAAGAAAAGAAAACGAACTTGTTTCTTCTTCGTCGGCCTCTTCAACTATCGGATCTCGACTCCCATATTCTGTTGGTTACGTAACCGTAGAGCTCTGTTCTCAGGAATTATTCTACTATTTTGGAATGTACAGTTAATATTTGGTTTCCATTTCCGAACTTGAGTTCTAGAAAAAAAAAACAATTTCGCTCAAGAACAATAAAATTTGCTTCCTCTTTTCTCAGGCAACACAGCAGCCTCGAATCCTCCTGCAAAGCAAAAGTCTCCTTGCGGAATTATGGATGACGAGGTCTCTACTTCTCCTTAATATCTCTGTTTCTCTGCATTGCACTCTGTTTTTTACTTGCTCTGTTCTCTCTGTTTCTCCGCGTTTCCTCTGTTTCCATTTGCTCTTTTTCTGACCTTTATATATCTTATGTTGCTCTTCATTCTGCGTCATCCTTCTCTTTTTTTTTGTTGTAATTTTTTGTAGATAGTTTAAGCTTTCTCTACTCTAAGTTATTGGTTCTCGGTCTCATTTATATTCATTCACAAAAAAATTAATTGTTTCATCACTGTAAAAAAGATCTCTCTCTTGTTGTGTTGTGCCATCTCTAAAACATTGTTAGTTGTGTTCACTTTAAACTCTGTTTTATTTTTTGGAATCCATATAGACAAGTTTAATTTTCTAACTTCATGATTTACTCTCTTTTTTTCAGGATTCAATTCCACCTCTGAACTTGCCTCTAACAAAAACTCCGGAGTTTCTGGCCAAGATTCAAGCTATCCTCAATGAATACTACCCATGTCCTCATCAACAAACATTGCCTCATGTCACAGAGGACACAACGACCTTAACTCTTCCTGAAAGTTATAAAAGCTCTGAAAAACCAAAGGCTTTAAATTTCCCAGTCTCCAAGATCACAGTTGGTCAATGGACACACACGGCTGTGTACCCGGATGATCTTAAGGCGAAATTCTATTTTGCAAAGAGGAAGCTTATGTGGGAGATTCTTGACAATGTAGAACAAGTGCCGAGGCTAAAGAGAAAGATGGAGATCCATTGGGCTGATGTCTTGTCTCTGAAAACAACTTTTCACTCAGATAATGAAACCGGAACCCTCGAAGTCGAGGTACTATTTATATAACATATGTTATACACCTTTTTTTTTTTTTCCTGCAAATTTTGAAGCTTAATGATTTGTGAGATTTTTCTGTGCAGCTGGGACGACGTCCAACATTCTTCGTGGAGACTAATTTACAGGCAGGAAAACAAACTAAATGGATCAAGATGGATCAAGATTTCACCCTTAATCAGTCTGCTTCTAAATTCAGGTTACCTTCTTTATTTTGATGATTGTTTTTTTGGTTTTGGCACCACTGAAAAGTGATTCAATGCCTCACATTTATATATAACAGGAGACATACACTTGATTTTGCTCCTGGAGTTCTGCAAAAGAACTTTGAGAAGCTTGTGTCCAGCCATAGCTTCTGGTCAGAACTCATCAAAGTCCCTTTTCCAGTTTCACCTCCTTCCTTCGAGATTGGCGATGGCCATAGCCAGACACTTAGCTCCAACGTCAACGATGACCTTCTTCGTTATGCTCGAGGTACATAAACTTTGAACCTTACCCAAGTCACTTTATATGCTAGTCTCTATTAAAAGAAACCATTATTTTGATAGGTTTAGAACATGAGCCATATGGAGAAATGTACTTGAACATGGCTACTCAGTTCTGCGCTAATGATGGGAGGCCAATGAACGCATTTGCTCAAGTTAATCGCCAGAATGAAACTATGAATCAGTTACCTGGGACGCAAGTTATCCAACCATCCTCTCAGCTTATCAACAGGGGAAGCTATGTTAGCGGGTCGCTGTTTAATAATCCGACGAGCCAAATGATAAACGCAGGGGTGTTACGTGGAGGTCAAGCATTACCTGATACACGAATCAATTCCTCGATGGTGAATCAACACATGAACCAAGTCCCATCAACACATCGAGCCGGACCATATCCACAACCACAAGGCTACTTTGTTCAAGGAGAGACGCAGAACATGAATCACACACATAATGGTTATGGTCAACATGTGAACGAAGTCCCATCAATACATCGAGCCGGACCGGATCTAGGAGGCTACTCTGTTCAAGGAGAGCCGCAGAACATGAATCACACACAGCATGGTTGTGGTCAAAATTTCAGCAACAAGGATGGTTCAGTGCCTCCTGATTTCTAGGTATAATCCCCTAAGGTTTAGCTTCCTCTTTCAAAACATCACCGGGGTCTTCTAATGCAGAAAGTTTGTAAACTTGGAACTCCTTTGGGGGAGGTTATTCTTTGTCGATCATATATTGATTTTACGGTGCTTGCAAACTCGGATAATCTTTGGGTTTTTCACGTTGAATATTCAAGTACATTCCATTATATGAAATGAATGTATGATAAACTAAGTAATCCATGCCGCGGCCTAGAGTTTTGTACGTTGTGAATTCTTTTACGAAAAGCTTATATTTTCTCTGCTTTAACCTGAGATTTAGCAAAAGGGAGCAACATTTGTTTCTATCTTTTATTGATGATTCGTCGCTAAATCATTATGAACCTAAGTAAAATGTGAATCTCTATATCTTGACATCTACTTTTTTCATTTTGAAAAGTATGCAGATGAGCTGTAAAAATACCATTGAAAAGTTTTTTGTTCCAAATTTAACATCGCTAAAAATCGTTTTTCCAAAATTACCATAAAAATTGGTTTTCCAAAAATACCACAAAACTAAAACTTAGGGCCTGACTGGTTTAACCGCTGCGGTTGCGGTTGCGGGTGCGGGAGTTTGCGGAAGCGGGCGGTTGTGATTAGTAGCGTTATTAAGCGGTTTGTACGACTGGCATAACAATTGAAAATGGATGCGTTTGCGGGATACTTATGACTGGTTCACTTGCGGATGCAATAGCGGTTAAACAATAAATTAATAATATAAACACATTATATAATTATAAAAATATCAAAACTATATTATAATGAAAATTTTAAATTTATGGTTCAACATAATTAAAAATATTTTTTTATAAAGAATAATATGTGTATAATACTTACGTCTATTTTTAATTTCTATAATTTAAATAAAAAATGTGATTTTATTTTCAAAATATATATTTAATGTGAAAATTAAATTTATTTTACAATTTTATTTATTAGATATATATGTATTAGTATGAAAAGAATATTTATGAAGAGAATTTTGATTTGTAGAACTTATAAATATATAAGTATTATATGATTTTAATGAATATTGACTAAAAGTACTAATTTTTTATTTATATTGTGATTTTATTATCCAAATCTTATTTTTTAATAAATATTATTATTTATTTTCGGATTTTATATAAGTTTGTGTTTTTTTTTTTTTTTTAATTATCCACCCGCAACCGCCCGCAACCGCAAACGCTTGCGGAAAGGAGCTTTTGATTTTCAGCGATATAGAGCGGTACAGAGTGGTATAGAGCGATTCAAAGCGGTTGTCGTGATTGTTATAAACCGCCGAAAACCGCTACGAACCGCAAACGCTGCGTTTGCGGGTGGTAGCGGGAGAACCAATCAGGCCCTTAGGCACTAAAAAATAACCAAAAACTTAAACCTTAAATAACTTGGCAGGGCTTGGCTAAACTTATGGCCCATAGTTTCTTTTTTTTTCTAATGTCGTTTATCGATTATAATCACCATGAATTAGATGTTTCATTTTCTCTCTCTCTCTCTCTCTCTCTCTCTCTCTCTCTCCCAACTCTTCGTCTGTTCTTCTTTTAATTGGATCATAACAAGTGGTTTCTCTGACTGTACCCAGTGACATCGATTTCGACGATGGATCTGAGCATGATTGAACCCAAGGCAATCCTCCAGGAGATGCTATTTCGAATCGAGCGAATGCGAATACACTCCATGCGTACCGGATCTTCAAACGCAGGAGACTTTTCCGGTGGTGAAGTGATCGGAGGAAATTGAAGGCACCAGAAACCTCAATCCATCTTTGGGGAAATCTGTCGAGCACTTGGTGTGCACTCCAGTGGAAATGACAAATTGGTACGTTCATGAATCCGAACAGCGTCGCGGATGTTTAATCAAATCCGCCACCGTATTACGGAGAAGCCGCTTGTTCTCCGGCGCGATGTCGGCGGTTGTTCCCCGGCGCGATGTCGACGGTTGGGCTTTTTGGCGGGTAAATCGGCTATCGACATTTCACTTCAATTAAAAACAAATACTGACGTGGATTAAAAGGATTGGGGTCCTACAGATTTGAATTAAATTCAAATAAATAAATACTGACGTGGTAAAAAGGCAGCTGACGTGTCTTCCTTCAACTGTTAGTATATAAATGAAACAATAGACGATGCAAAATCACGCCACTTCATTCATCGTCTCTCTTCCAGTGTCTTTCTTCGTCGTCTTCCTCTTGCTGCTTGCTTCAAGATTCTCTGATCCTCTGATCTGTAAGTTTTTCTTCTTTTTCATTCTGTCGTATACGCTTACGGAATTAGATGTTCAGTTGATTAGATATCGTTCGCTATCTACTAGTTATTCATTTACAAAGAAAAGAAAACGAACTTGTTTCTTCTTCGTCGTCCTTTTCAACAATTGCGCATCTCGATTCCCAGATTGTGTTGGTTATGTAACCGTAGAACTCTGTTCTTAGTCTACTATTTTGGAATGTATAGTTAATATCTGGTCTACAAAAAAGAAAAGGAGATCTTCGCTCAAGAACAATAAAATTTTCTTCCTCTTTGTCTCAGTAAACGCAATGGACGCGGATCCTCCTGAAAAATTACAGAAAACGGAGGCGGGTTCTTCTGCCGGCTTTTCTTCGAGAAATTTACAGTCTCGAGATCGCGAACTTCCTCCGACGCAACAAGCTCTCCCGGAAACAAATTCTCCTGCAAATCAAAATCGTCCTTACGGAATTATGGATGGCGAGGTCTCTGCTTTTCTTTATTATCTCTGCTTCTCTGCATAGTACTCTGTTTTTTACTTGCTCTGTTCTCTCTGTTTCTCCTCGTTTCCTCTGTTTTTACTTCCTCTTTTTCTTTCTATCTGATACGTCATGTCTCGTTCTTTGTTCTTTATTCTGCTTCATCCTTCTGTGTCTTTGAGTATGATTCTCTAATCCAAGTTATTGATTCAAGATCTCATTTATATTCATTCACAAAAGAATAATTGTTTCTTCATCGTAAAAGATGTCTCTTTTGCTGTCTTATCTCTTAAGATTTTGTTGGTTATGTTAACTTTTGGAATGCATGCAGAAAACAGTGTCTAACCTTATGATTTGCTCTCTGTTGGTTTTCAGAATCCTCCTCCACCTCTAAACTTGCGTCTGACAATTACTCCGGAGTTTATCTCCAAGGCAGAATCTATCCTCAACCAAGCACGCCCATTGCCTCGTCAACAGTTATTGCCTGATCCCACAGAGATTACAAAGACCTCAACTTGTAAGAAATCTGCAAATCCAAAGCCTATAGCTTTCCCAGTCTCCAAGATCACAATTGGTCAATGGACACACACGGCGGTGCACCCGGATGATCTTACGGCGAAATGCTATTTTGTAAGGAGGAAACTCATGTGGGAGATTCTCGACAATGTACAAACAGGAGCACAAGTGGCGAAGATGAAGAGAAAGATGGAGATCGATTGGGCTGATGTCTTGTCTCTGAAAACAACATACTCAGCTGATGGAACCGGAACACTCGAAGTTGAAGTACTATACATACTTATATATCATATCTTTTACACATTTTCTGCTGCAAATCTTGAGCCTACTGGTTTGTGAGATGTGTTCTTTTTGTGTAGCTGAGAAAACGTCCAACATTCTTCATGGAGACTAATTCACAGGCAGGAAATCAAACTCTATGGCTACGGACGAATGAAGATTTCACCCTTGATGAGTCTGCTTCTAAGTGCAGGTTTGCTTCTTTATCTTTGATCTTCTACTTTTTTATGGTTTTGGTACCATTGAAAGTGATTCAGTGCCTCGCGTTTATATCTAACAGGGTACATACACTTCATTTCGCTCCTGGAGTTCTGGAAGAGAACTTTGAGAAGACTATGTGCAGCGATAGCTTCTGGTCAGAACTCGTCAAAGTCCCTTTTCCAGTTTCACCTCCTTACTTCGAGAGTGGGCTATGAGAACAGCAAAAAAAATTGGCGACGCTTCAATGCCTCCTGATGATTTGTAGACGTAATTCAGTATGTCACTAAAGTTTTAGCTTCCTTTTTCTTTTGCTCCATCTTCCATACAGATTCTTCCTCTCGTTGTTTCTTTTTTCTCTTTTGAACTTTCAATACCTCAAAGGTGTCTTGTAATGCAGAAAGTGTGTAAAGTCAGACCTCCATTTGGTACAAATTAAAACCCTAAATTTTGGGAGATTGTTCTTTGTTAATCATATATTAGAGAGTGAGATGATGCTCTTGCATACGTAAAAAGTCATATCTTGCTAATCTTTTCTTCGCTTCGAATCCTTATCCCAATCTAACTATATATTATCCCAATCCTTATATATACAATGATGTAAACTGTAACGCTTTAGTTCAAAGCTTTTAAATAAACACCAATTCTTCTCTTGCTAGGCACAATGAAACGATATAATTATGGGATGAGAAATTACAAAGTATCAAAGAAACTAAGGATCACAAACGTTACCACATAAAAGACACATATGATGGTCCTCATGATTGTTGGAAAATCCAAAACCCCCAAATCTCATCATCGCTGCAACCTCAGGATCCATCTCCCTCTTCCATCACCTTCCCTTGCAGAATCCATAAATATTCAAGTCATATTTCCAGAGGTCAATCATAATAACCAATCAAAGAAGAAACAAAAAAAAAAAAATGAGCTAAAATAAAAGAGTTTCATTTCTTTATCTTGGTCATTTATCTTAACGTTTATACATATCAATTGCAGAAGCAACCACAGGCTCTAACCTGAAATGCACTAGTACGTGATGATCACTTATATATATACATGTTTCGGACCCCACCGTATAGCTTGGAAGTCTCAGTAGCATCGCAACAGCTTCATGTTCAATCACCACTTCAGTGATCTCAAATGTGTTCCAGATGCAACTGTTATAGCCCAAGCCGCTTCAAAAAAGAATTTGTTCCAGGAAACGAAAAACCATCAAGCTTGTGAAGCTGCTGATAAAACCAGATTCAGCTGACACGTGTGTGTATCGAAGTTAACCTCGCCGTGGTTCTCTTAAGCAAGATCTACTCTCTGGTGGCTTTGCGAATCTCAATCATGTCGTTCTCTCTTCGCCATTACCCAACTCCCTCAGCCATCCAGCTCATCCTCATCGACATTTTGATTTTGGCGAGTTTGTGTTATAGAAAAAAGAAAAAAAAGGTCAAATTTTCCACTAAACAACGAAATTAAATTTGGGGCTAAAACGAATATATAAAAGGTCTGGGGTACAATTGGAATTATTTGTGGAATTTCCGCCTGCATGGCAATTTAAAACTATATATAAATCGTTTTTCAATTAGAACGTTTTATTTCTGAACTGTCGATTGTCCATTTAATTCCTCAAACTATTGCCAACTGTCTGAAATTGGGTTTCACCTAGTTAAACTTTAAACCTCTTAGACGTTTTTCGACACAAAATCCTCAATTTAAGAACCCTAAAATGATTGCCAACAAACTGAAGCTAATTTCAGCAAAATTCTGCAAATTTCATGAGATTTTATCGTATCTTAAGTTGGAAATCACTGAACGGGAGCTGATTATGATGAAAACCATGTGGAGAAGAGGTGGGATGAGGAGGGATAAACTCCCAATTCGAAGAAGAGTTGTGTAATTGGGAGTTTATCCCTCCTCCCACCTCTTCTCCACATGGTTTTCACCATAATCAGCTCCGACTTTGTGATTTCCGACTTCATATACGCTAAAATCTCATGAAATTTGCAGACTTTCGCTGAAATTAGCTTTAGTTTGTCGGCAATCGTTTTAGGGTTCTTAAATTGGGGATTTTGTATCGAAAAATATAATTCTGACGTCTTAGAGCTTTAAAGTTTAACTAGGTGAAACCCAATTTCAGACAATCGGCAATAGGTTGAGGAATTAAATGTGCAATCGACAGTTCAAGAATAAAATGTTCTAATTGAAAAAGTTGAGGAATTTTTTGGGCATTTTCCCAACTATTTCGTTAGGTTATAAATTGGTAAAAATTGGAGACAAATCTTTCTTCTCAATTTCTTATCCACAGTCACATCTCCGCCGCTAGGCTCTGATCTTTCTATGCGAATGCAACCGTATTCGGCACCACGGGTCCACTCGATAGGCTCTGATATTTCTTGGACATTGTTCCAGTGTGGGAAGTCTACCATCAATATGGAGTTAAGTGTGCAAATTTCGTACAACACATCTATTTTCTTCTTTTTCTATATAAAAACAACATCTATATGGATTAGTGTACTATTCATTTATGAACTTTAGATGTTAATTTTATTTCCTAAACGTACATAAAACAAAAACAATGTCTTGCAAATACAAAGAAAATGAGATGATGATGTTACATGAACCAAGAAAAAAAGGAATGGATGAAATGTGATGGGGTCACATATTACTTGTTTAGTCGTCTTCTAATGGTCATAGCCAAATGCTAGATCGAATATCTGCTCATACTCATCGACGAAATGAACGTGGAGCCCTTCTTTCACGTTTTCCGGGAGTTGATCAAAATCTCTCCGGTTAGCTTCCGGGAATATTATTGTCTTGACTTGACTCCGTCTTGCACCTATTGTCTTCTCCTTCACCTAATAAAGAGAGAGAAAAGGAGATTTTGTGTATAAAAGCGACTCTTCCACAACAAATTAATTCGTTAGTTAAAAAGGTTAACAGAGTATTGTGTTGACTTACGTTGCCAATTCCAAGAATTTTACCGTTCGGAGTGACAGTCCCACTCATTGCAAGATCCTTCCTCACAGGTTTATTCATGGCAAGTGATAGAAGTGATGTGACAATGGTGGAGCATGCGCTTGTATCGTTACTTGTGGAACAAGCAGGCAAATATATGCTAAGCAGGGAATCCGCAAAGAAGGTGTTCTCGGGGTTTTTCTTGCGGAGGATTTGTATAGCGAGGTCATTACTCATCCAAACACTTTCTGTCATCTCTTTCCCAAGTGAGCCAATGATATGGATGCATCCGTCGCCTTCATCTTCCTCGTCAAAGTTTGTCTTCACGTACAATGCTAAGCCGCCTATGGACGTCATAGCTAAACACATAGCAACCCCAACATGTGTCTGCTCATACAGAACTGGTTTGCCAACATAACTTGCAAGGTTGTATTCATCACCTTCTGCTCTCAACTCAATTTGATAATCTTCTTCATCATATCCAAATGCTAGCTCAAATATCTGCTCGTATTCATCCACAAAATGAACATGGAGCCCTTCTTTCACGTTTTCCGGGAGTTGATCAAAATCTCTCCGGTTAGCTTCCGGGAATATTATTGTCTTCACTTGACTCTGTCTTGCACCTATTGTCTTCTCTTTCACCTGAAAAAGAGAGAGGGAAATAGAGATTGTGTGTGTGTTAATGGCTCTTCCATGGGCTTAGCTAGAACTTATAGCTAATCAATAGCTAAACAGAGTATTGCATTGTAGTTTGTTGACTTACGCCGCCAATTCCAAGTACTTTACCGCTTGGAGTGACTGTCCCGGTCATTGCAAGATTCTTCCTGACAGGTTTCTTGATGGCAAGTGATAACAAGGATGTCGTCATGGTGCAGCCTGCGCTTCTGCCGTTACATCTAGGCAAATCTAGACGAAGCATGGAGTTGGCAAAGAAGGTGTTCTCGGGTTGTTTCTTGAGCAAGATTTTTTTGGCAACTATGTAAGCGACGTTTGCGCTTTCGTTCGTCTCCTCCCCAACCTCTCCCATTAAATAGAGGCAGCCTATGGCTTCGCCTTCCTCGACAAGGCTTGTCTCCATGTACAATGTTGAACCACCTGTGGATGTCAAAGATAGAGCCATAGCAACCCCAACTGGTGTCTGCTCATACAAAACTGGTTCACGCTCGTCCACTTCTGGCAGTAGGAAGGAGAAAACGCAGTGGTTCCGTTCCATGCCAAGGCTCTTTTGTTTGTTTAACAAGTCAAGTAATTAGAGTCTTGATTAAAATATGTAATACAATAAAAATAAGGTGAGAGAGTGAAAGATACCTCATTCTTGATGATTTCCATTTCTTTTCTAGCCAATTGAAGCGTCAACTGCAGTCTTTTATGAACCTAGACCGACAAAAACAGTAACTTATCAAACCCTTTTTCCAGATATTTCTGAACAACAAAAAGAACAAAAATATATACAATACTTACATCGAGTTCTTGTAGAACTTGTTGAGCTTGGTGTTTTGTACCACATGGCATCGCAGATCCAAAATCAGCTAAATATGGATACATGAAGTCGCCTAAACGCTACACAAATTTTTCAAAAGACAAACGTCAGGTAATTAAGATTCTTAATTTATTCCAAAAAAATAACCTTGAAGAGAAACTTGCCTGGACATGGTTTCTCCACACTGGACTTGTCTTTAGAACATCCCTAAGCACTGAAGAAACTTCTAAAAAAGTATCCTTGATTACACCATCGTCCATATCATATGGCTTGTTCTGCAAGTAAGTAATACATCAGAAAACTTTCCTGATCCCACCATATACATTCTTCGGTAAAGATGAATCAAAATTTGAAACAGCAACGCACCTTAAGATAATCAATTTTGACTGTTAGAGGAGCTTCTTCAACCTATACAAAAGCACAAAGAAAACAGTTTGAAAATAGAAAACTCTTCAAAGGGTTATGATTTCTAAGCTAGCTTTCAGTACCATCTCGGTTATTCGAATTCGGGTGAGACCAGTGATGTGGATAACTTGGTGACCTTTGATACTTGAAATATAAGCGAGTGAGCCAATCTCATGAAGCCGGTTAAGTAACTCTTTCCCTTTTAGGAGCGTCTCTGGTGGTGGATTAGTGTCATCCTTCAAAAGAAAAACACCTACATATTGATTCTCCAATAAATCTGCGAGTAATTTAGGATCCTACATGCACACAACAGTTATCAGAGAAAAAAAACAAAATGCTCCTTAAACCCAAACGATACAATACATCATATAATATATCATGTTTTGAATGTTGGATGGAGAAAACATACGCGAACGTGAGTTGGAAAGTAAAAACCAGGGCAAAGAGGCTTTTCCATTAACGGCAAAGCTATAACCTGAAATAAACTCACCAAAGGTAATAACTTAGTTTGCAGTCTCGTGAGTTTCCGAAATTCCTTCTCAGACAAGTAAAGTAAACTACCTTAGTTAAGTGATACTCTGAACTTGGGTTAACCGCTGGAACAAACTGTGGCTCGGTTTCCATTGCCATGTGTCTCTTCTGCTCTTACCTTGTAATAAATCAACTCTTCTTTATATATGGTTACTTGTTAGTTGTTTGATTACAACAGCTTACATATATATACACTGTGAAAGCAAAATAAATCAAAACCTAACGAAAAATCAGAATAATCCTTGTCTTGCTCTATTTTCTTTTTCTGTTACGAATCCTAATCCCACTCTAGTTATAAAAGGTTCCTTTTTTGTCCTCCAATTATTATTATCAGATCTGATAGATTTATTCTGTTCCTTTTTAGAAGAAATATTCTGTTTCCCGGAGTTTCTAAATTATGATTTTGAATTCAACCTCCAAATTTTTTTGACACATTTCAGAATGAGATGTTACAAAGTTTCAAACTTTAGAACAAAAACGTTACAACATAAAAGACAAAATGATGATCCTCATGATTTTTTGGAAGATCCAAAGCCCCCAAATCCCATCATCTCTGCAACCTCAGGATCCATCTCAGGCTCCTCTTCCACCACCTTCGCTTTCTGAAAACATGAAATCCTCAAGTCAGTCAATCATAATAACCAGCCAAAGAAGAAACCAAAAAAGGAAGCTCAAGAAGAAATCAATAGATGGAAACTTGCCTTCTTCTCTTTCTTTTTCTCCCGCCGCTGCCTTTTTAGTTCTTCCTCATCTTCTTGCTGTTTCCGGATGCGTTCGTCCAGGTCTACTCCCACACCAACATCAAACTATGCGTTAGAGAACTGTTCTGTTTCCTGAAGAAACATCAGACTACGAACTAAGAGATGGGTGCTCTCAGAGGTCTTACCTTGTTCTGTGAATGTTCCTGGCGTTTTCCTCTTCTTTAACACCTCAAACCGCTCCTGGACCTAATCCATTCAAAACCAGAAGCACTTTTGTCTCAGATTCAGCCATATGCAAAACCCCATGAAAGCATTTTAAGTAAGAACAAATATTTACCTGTTCAAGAGACGATCTCTCCACCCGCATAGACATTCCCAACGCCCTTTGATCTGTTGGGAAACAAAAACAAAAACGTTCATTATACATTGCAAACAAACTGGATACTCCATGAAAACAATTTAGTGGCTTCACAATGAATGAACTTTTAGGGAATATGGTGAGTAAAGAGCAAGATCAAAAGAGTCAGTCACTACGTACGTTTCTTCCCATTAATGTGATCCAAGTAGTTAGCCGAATCTTTGACAACACATTCACAAACGCGACAGAAATATCCCGCCTGTGGGAAGACAAAGATCATCATTAGCAGATACCCTTGTGACTAGTAGTTTTTTCTTAAGATCATATTTGCGAGTAAGCCATTACCTGCTGGCTTAGAGGCGCTACCGGAGTGACAACCTGGTTATATGAACAAAACACATCAGTTTATTTAGTGGAAAAAGTTTCTATATCAGAGGAATACAAGAACTAAATTGATATATCAAACAACCCAAATATTGATTCAGATCACATGTAAAAACACTCGTGCAATAACCAGTTCAAAGCATCAATGTCATCCCTAAACAGAAATGAAACCGTAGGTGTTCACAAAACTTCATATGTTTCAAAAGGGAAGAGAAGAATTCCAAACTTTTGTAAAGCCCAATAAATCTCTAGCTACTACAATATTATCAACTACTCTCAAGCAGGATTGATAAATCGGGTCAATTAAACACATTTCAGATCCAAACCAGTGCGCAATGCTTTAAAAGTGGACTATGGTTCAAGAACAAGTAGACAAAAGTTACTTCCACAAATTTGTCTTACGGAGAAACAAAAGAAAAGCTTGCACATTTCTGTTCAATTCAAATGGTGCCATCACATACGAATACCAGAAAGAAAAGAAAAAAGGGTTTAAAGAGGTAAAATCACCTGTGTCTTGCCCAGGCGAGATTCTAAGTCTACATGATAATCTCTATGCTTCAAAGGAGCTCTTTGCACAGGAGGACCTTTGGCTGCAAAACAAAAAACAACCCTAATTCAATTCATCAACATCTCACAAATTAAAGTTTTTTCCGCAGATTGAATTAAAGAAGTAACCCTACGCCGAGATTTAGACCGATCTGACTCCTGCATCGAGAAGAAAACCCGTTTCAAAATCGAAACTTTAACAGATCAGATATTGAAAAACAGGAAATTTGGGAGAGATCAACCTTCTTTTCGCGTTCACGAGCTCGTTCCTTAAACTCTTCCGTATCGAACTTCTTCCTGAATGTATTATCAACCCCAATTGTCTACAAAATCGAACCAAAACAAACTTCAGAGTCATATCGTTCACCCTAATCGTAAGTAGCCAGAGATACAATCACACAAGCGTAGGCTTACGTTGTTGTTGCTAGAAGCCATTGGAGAAGAAGAAGAACAAGCTCAAAGGGTTCAGATTTCAGAAAACACCGCAATTCGAATTTCTGGTCTCCACTTGATGAAACCAACCATTAGAACCCGCACAAAGACGGCAATATCCTTTAGTATAAAAAGTTTAAACGAAATTACCTAATCGACTAGGGTGTTTGGTCTAGTGGTATGATTCTCGCTTCGGGTGCGAGAGGTCCCGAGTTCGATTCTCGGAACACCCCATTGTTGAGTTTTATATATTTTTTATTTAACTTGAACAGAAACGCCTTCTTGTTCCTACTTATCTTTGTACATGCTAAGTCAGCTCATTACCAAAACCAAGGAAATAGAATGTTTTTCACTATTTGCCAATTTTTGAGAGATACACAGAAATGTTATTCAGCCTAATCTTGTCTCTAACGTATAAATTATAACTTATTGTGTGAAATTTGGAGAAACCAAAAGAAGAATGCTTCTAGAAAGCCTAAGTCGTTGTCAGAAAGAGAAGAGAAGAAGATCGTTAACTACGTCATCAACTAAATCAGAAACAATCGCATCTTCAACCTCAACTCCTTCTTCATAACTCTCTCTCTTGTAATCAATCCATTTCCCTTCAAAACTACTCATGTCATTGTCAACGAGCTCATCCATCTTCATCATCATCTCTCTCATCTTCTTCAGTCCATCAATCTCTTTCTTCACTTCTTCAGCTAATATCTCTTCCCTTTCAAACAAAATCCCTGACAATCCTCTGCAGCTTCCCATCAACATCTTCTCGCATCTGAGTGTTAAGCACTGATTCACAAATTCAAACAGCGTTTTTCTCTCAATCTTCCCCCGAGCATCTCTCTTACCTTCAAGTTCAACGAAAAGGCTCAATGGTAATATATCAGTAGCCATCCTTAAGGAGAACTCTTTAACCATCAGCTGGCCAGAGGCTATGATCTCGGTTATGTACTCGAGTTCCCAGTCATCGCCTTCTTCTTCAGCTTCTGCTATAGCAACGGATTCTGAGAGTTCTGTTTCTTCAGAGAAACTCTTGCCGCAGGATATTTCAAGATCCTCCTCCGCTTCTGTTACAGTGCTGAAGCTGTTAACATCCTCCTCTTCTGCCTATATCATAGGAAATACGGAAATGTCATCAAAGATCAGTAAGAAACTGTGGTAAGCTACTAAGAGTAGAGCTATCTTTGTGTAAAGAGACGCATAAAAGCTAAGAGACTAACCTGGAATTTTCGGTTATTGTAGTACGAAGTACATTCAGAATCAGTTTCACTCTCTGATGAAACTATATCCAAATCATCTGATGGCAATGATATGGTCCCATTCACCCAATCCTTTGAAATGGAACCTGAAGACTCTTCTTCTTGGGTAAGGAGACTACTGCAAGATGATGACTCAATCTTAGAGGTTAGCTCTCTGAGCTTTTGTTCCAACAGAATGTTTAGAGAGACACTGTCGATCGCACTGAAACTAAGTGCAGATTCTCTATCTCGACTGGTCTTTTTACTTGAGGATCGTGTGTTCGATGATACACCTTTGATTGGGGATGAGAAAGTGAACGAGATCACATCCATGTCCTTCTTTCGATCATCATCCCTTGTCTTTAACCCGTCATCAACTGTGATGTTGCATTTTATCAACTTGTCACCTCTTTTGATCAGTTCTTGCATCCCATTTGGCGGCTTCTTGTTGCCGGAAAGATGCTTTCTGTCTGACAAAGACAAAGTAGTGTTTGCTGTAAAACCAGGCTTCTTAGATGTAGTTCCGCTTTCCACCAAAACCTTGTTTACAACTCTGTTCATCATCACTTTGCTACCTTTCTGGTTTGAAACAGACGTCACAGCGGATTGGTTCTGTTTCTGCTTACTTGGCTTAACCACAGTTTTCTTCCCACTGCTAGCTGAAGATTCTTTGAGACCATTTTTCATCACACGGTTCTTAGTTTCCATCTTCTCCTTTTGGCCTCTGTTGCCACTTCTTGACGGCGTTGAGCTTTCTTGCTTGTGAGTCATATTGGCCTTTGCGTGTGCAGATACAGGAGGCGGCTTCGCTTTACTCAATAACCTTTTCGTCTCCTGTGTCTTGAGTGATGATGTAGTTCTGTTCTCGTCGTGCTTTCCTTTCTGTGAAGCTTCTAGTTTCTCTTTCAAATCTTTGATCCTCATTGGACGTGATGATGAAGAAGAGCCAGTTGATGACGAAAACCGTGCTTTAGCAGTAGCTATACGAGAACTTGGCTCGATCATTCTCGAAGCTGCTTCCATTACATAAGCAGGGTTCCTGGACTGAACAAACGCAGGACTCCGGATAGGTGACAAGAGCCTATTGTGAGTGACAGAGATTGGTTTGGCAGACCTTGGAGGTAGCGTTTCGGTTTGAAACCGGTCAATAGGAGGCCGGTTACAATGCTCGTGATCCGTTCTTGAATTCAAATGGTCCCAAGAAATGCCATCATAGTCAGTGCGGAGATTTACATAACCCAAACTCTCATATGCATCCCATGTGCTTGCCTTGCGTGAGGATCTGAAGATGTTTGGTACTGGTAGAGACTCTAAACCCATGAGCCTCGCGACCACACTTGGGACGGCTCTGGATTCTTGTTCATCATCACTAGTAACAGTTGATGTAGAACAACTCGAGTCACTTCTCGGATTGTAAGTCGAACTCTTTCCAGACTCATTAACCTCAGCCTGCTAAAAAGAGATCAGATCAAAGATTACTAGTTGTTGTCATTCACTAAATCCAAAAAATGGTATTGAGAGGTGTATTACTGGAAAAGGCAGTGACTTTGAGAGGTTTTGAGCATTTTGTTTCTCTTGCTTTGACGCTTCTGATACAAACAAAGAAGACAAGACTTTTGAGTCTATAGAACAAGAAGCCAAAGTATATACCAAATAAAGTGAACTACTTTGAATCAAGAAATGCATTATCTTTATCCACACAGGACTATGCAAAAACGATCCAAACCAAAATGTTGAACAAAGAAAGTGAGTCAAACAGCATAATGAGAAATTAACCAAGGGCTTGGGGAAAAGAACCATTTTTTAAGCTTAAACTAGAGATAGTAAGAGCTGATAGAGCAATTTTGCTTTGATTACCGGAGATTTGCGAGGTGGTGCCAGAGGAGAAGAGCTTCTTCCGGGATTTACCAGGCCAATCAAACAGATTGAGAAAACCTCCTCTGGTTCGTTTCCTCTCAACAGCTTCCGTTTCTATCATCTACACTTCAAAGCAATTGAATTACTTCTACGGAATACATTATTGTTAATTATTGGGTTATTCATGACACTGGTATCAGAGCTCAGATGAAATTTATGTTTAGTTTATCGATCATAAGGACTAAAGGACCAAACTTTTTGGACAGTAGCAGGAATACAGACAAATCAATTGAGTCATCGGAGTGTATAGAAACTAAAAATAACTCAGAAATGAGTAGAATGGTACCGAATTTGATATCTTTAAAACGTTCACGAGAACATGTAATGTAAGCGCGGCGACGAAAAACCCAGAAATGTAGTAGAAAATTGAGCCAAAATCCTAGATTGCCTTTCACTTTAATCTCTCTCTCAGTGGGTGTTCTGTTTCTCAAAACCTACAAGAACGCAATTGGGTAAAAAACACGACTAGAGAAATCAAATCAGTGGAACGAACGAAAAATTGATTTTTCTGAGTGGGGCAGAGGAATAGAAAAGGTAAACAGAGTGAGGACGAAGAAAACAGATACGGTTTTATGATTTGGATTTCGGGTTTTTGAGGTTTTTGGGTTTAGAGTAGAGAGAGTAGAGACCTAGAGAAAAAGAGTAAAGAAACAGATGCAGAGTGTGAATATGTGACAAGATTCACAAGAAGAGTCTGAATTTTCTAATCTCTCTCTTTCTCTTCCACTTCTGGAAATTAAATGTGTCATTGTTTTCTGTAAAAAAAAAAAGAAGACTTTTTTTTTGCCGATAATATGATAGAATTTTTGTTGGCCTATAGTTACGAATTAAATGTTTCTGTAAAACAAAATATATTGGATACTTTTCTTGTAACAAAGGGTCTGTTATTATTCAATTCTTGTTAGCATTCCACTAATAATATACAAGTGCAGCGATTTTTTATAACCGTTTAATTAATAAAATGGAAAAAAGAAATTAGCCAGCAACAAATAAACACGTGGCAACTGATATAAATAACTGACTTAACTTCAACTTCTACGCACATTATTATTATTCATCTCTGTGCACATCCATTTCGGTCGGTCGATCAGTCTAGCTCCACCGTTGCGCCTCCGCCTCCTGCGACTTGTCTGTTCGGCCAAAATCTCTTGCTGTCAAGCTCCCCCGCTGACTCGAATCTTGTGATGGGTATTTCAAGTTGCACTAACACTTGTCCATCTCTCTGGGACAAGTCGGTCTAGCTCCACCATTGTGCCTCGGCCTCCTGCGGCTCATCTACTCGATCCGTCGAGTTCTACCGATGGTTTAAATCTTTCGATGGGTCTATCGGTAATTCCAGCCGCTCCGTTTACGTCTCTTGGCGGTGATATTTCGTGCAAAATTTGCACAATCACGAATTCACGACTACAAATTTATTGATTTTTTATTTTTTAGCTTAGATTTGAAATCACTATCAATAAAGTCCGAATTGCATTTGTGAGTATCTACTGTTAATTTAAATCTGATCATATACTCGGTGCAATCAATATCTTAGTCGAATTAAAATTGGATTGGCGAAAAAAGGTCAAAAATACGGTCAAACGCAATCGTTACCGCTTCGGACCACGAAATTTATATTTTGGTCCTTTCTAAAGCTCTCGTTATTTTGTTCTCTAACTAATGCACACAAAAAGTAACTTGTACTAATTCATAACAAGATTAATTAATAACGCATTCATTCTTTTAACAGTTTAAGCAACATAAATAAATTGGGTCAGCAATTCATTAAGACATGAGTTACAATCCACGAGAAAAACAGTATATGTAGATAGAATATGTAGAGACATATACATTAACACTTCCATATTTTAAACATTTACAACAAAAAACACAAAATTCCATTACAGCTAGATCTAGAGCAAGCAATGGGTATATCTTGCATCACAAGAAACACCTGTTCCATGCTTCCTCTACTTCTTCTTCTTATGATTTTATTCATCATCCCTTTATCTTCTTCCTTTGCTCCCACAGACATCGTCACAAAAGACCTCCTCAACGAACTCTGCTCACAATCAACAATTGGCAGTCGTAACTTTTGCGTCAGATGGCTTACCGCAGATAATCGAACGACCTCAACGAACATTCAGGGCCTTATCGAGCTCACAGTCGAAAACACTCGAGCGTTTGGTCAGAAAAATATAGAAATGATGAGAGGATACGCAAGACGTTCAGGTAATGACACGCAGCTCAAGAACGCTTATGAGTCATGCACCAATAGTTATGGCATAGCGATCAAAGAGCTTGAGGGAGCTCAAGCGTTGTTGAGAAACAGCTCTTACCAGCTAGCATGTTACGCTGCTTCTAAAGCACTTGATTATGCTTATTCATGCAAAGATCAGTTCGAGGGACCTTCTAATGAACCGGCTTTTGTATTAAAACGCAGTGAGAAGTTTGTCGGAATGTGTCACATTGCTAGGGATTTCACTAGACTTTTCAATTAATATTCATATATGTTTCACCCGTTAAAGAGAGGACGAATATGTTTTGTTTGTTTGGGAAGAGATCATTCTTCTACAAAACGTAAACCAATAACAGAACCTTGAAAGATTGCAATGAGAAATGGATTTTCAAAGTTTTTCTATTACACCATTATAACTTGAAACTATGGTCATGTGTGTGAACAAATCTATACATCGATAACAGGGTAAAGTCATCAAAGATTTGATTAAGATTACTTTAGCTCTTTCCACAGTTATCACACGGATTTAAACTCCTTTTACAAATACTTCGGTCGAATGACTCTCCAAAGTACTCTAGTAACTTCTGTCTTCTGCATTCTGTCTGCAACATTCATAGATTAAGTAAAACTTAGTAAAGGATAAACTAAGTAATCTTGAACATATTATCAAAGTTTGCTTTTCAGTGCAGCGTTTTAATGAAATTACCTTGAGCTCACAGTATTCCTGCATCTTCTTGGCCTGAGCCATGGCTGACTTGAACCTATCCATGTTCCTGCCTTGTCCGTTACGCAGCATGCAGACGACTCTGCTAAAATCTTTCTTCTGGTACAAGCAAATGCACTGCGCCTGAAGCCCGTCTCTTCCTGCTCTCCCTGACTCTTGGTAGTAGCTTTCTACCGCTTTCGACAAGGTGTTGTGTATAACGAAACGCTGCACCAAAACCCGATTAAGAACCAACAGAGGAAACTGGCAGAGAACTAGAAACAGAAATTGCTGCAGCAGCTGTGAACAGGCATGACTTACCACGTCTGCTTTGTCTATTCCCATCCCAAATGCGATGGTTGCGCAAACAATCCGGACCTCCCCTGTTTGCCATTTCCTCTGGACTAAAACTCTCTGTTTCGCGGGGATACCAGCGTGGTAATAAACAGTCTTCACCTTGCATTTCTCGTTCAGAAACTTTGAAACATCAACGCATTCGCTTTTGGAGAGGCAGTAGACGATCCCTGACTGATCCTTGAAGCGGTCTCTTAGGAGCTCCTGGAGCTGTTTCAGTGGCTCCTTGTTCTTGGTGATCACTTCGTACTTCAAATTGGTTCTGTCAAAGCTCATCTTGAGAACCGGAGCCCTGGGAATTCTCAGACTTTTTAGTACGTCCTGTTGTCAAGAAAAAAAACAGCAGAAATCAAAATGGGATCAAGTGGTCTTCAGGTCATGATGAACTTAACATATGTTACAAAATTGTGCAAGTAGGAATGTTTTCTGAAGTTAGATTAAGAGCCTAAGCAAAGGGAATCTTCAAAGCTCTTAATCCGTTCCAATGAATTCAAGAGTATCTAGTCATTGTGATGGTTGTTACCTGACAGACTGATTCAGTTGCCGTGGCTGTAAGAGCCATCAGAGGAACACGGGGAAAGTTCTGTTTAAGACATCCCAGTTCCCTGTAGTCTGGCCGGAAGTCATGTCCCCATTGGCTGGAGAAAAAGAGAAAAGTAGCATTTTTCAGATGCAAACAGTTCAAAAGAAACGACTATGGCAAGCAACCGCTCAATATGGGAGTTTGAGAATGATGGAAACCAACCGAAAGTTTTTTGCAATTTGATCAAGCTTATTGACCTATGCTATTAAAATGAAACTACTGACATCCACTAGAAGAAAATTTAATATGCAAATGTATTTCACACCTAGAAGAACTTCAAGGAAACTTTCTCTCAGGTCGGAGCCAGAAATCTAATTTTGATGTTAAGGTGTTTGGTGATGACTAATCAGAGAACATTCATGTAGATCACAAAACTATAGTGTATGAGAGAAGGGAAGAACGGTAAAGTACCTTACGCAGTGAGCCTCATCAACCACAAAACCTGCCAGCAGGCCCTGTTGTTAATTTGAGGAGATGTTAAATAATTTTCTTAGAGCAACAACGATAAGAGAAACTCAACAAGCTACCTTGCGGTCTAAACATCTTAGTGTCTCCAAAAAAGATGAACTTCCAGCAATTTTCTCAGGTGTCACATATAAGAGTTTACATGACGGATTATCACTTCTGCAAGCAAAAGTGTCAATGAATATATAAGCTTTTTGAAACCAGTTAGTGATTAGATCTCTATTAGAGAAACTAAATAAATAGATGATGGCTGAGATACTTGGATATCGTGAAAATGAAAGAAACGCAGAGAGGATCTTCTTCACCTGAGCTCTTGTAATACAACTGCTGCTTGGGAAGTTGTTTGCTGAGAGTTCAGAAAAGTCGCCGGTACCCCAAACTTAAGGTTGAGTGCAACTATCTGATCCTGGATGAGCGATAACAGAGGAGATATAACTATGGTGACTCCAGCTTTCAGTGTTGCAGGAAGCTATAAAACAAACACAAAAGAGAGACGAAATTTACAATGCAGCTTGTGGCAGTATAAACTAATGATCATTGGACCAACTATTCCTCAAATCACGCCTTCAGAAACCTAGATGTAGTAGAGGTACCTGGTAACACAAACTTTTTCCCCCTCCCGTCGGCATAAGAACAAAGCAATCCTTCTTTTCCAGAGATGCTTTACATGCTTGATGCTGCAAGGGCCGAAACACCTTGTTCCCAAAAATCACCAAGTTTGCGAGTTCCAGATCATCCAACGCCTGCAACTCTTCATAACTTGGAGTCTCATTGTCTTTGCTTGATGCATGTACAGAATTGTTTCTGCCTGATATTGTTGAAACAGACTCCTCCGTGGAATATTCCTTCAAAACAGAACAATTAGTAAGTTTCAGTTTAAGAAAGACACAGAAATTCGTTACTGAAAACATAGAACTCCTTGAATATAATCATAGCCCCAAATCCAAATGAATAAAAGCTGAGTCTTTGAGATATAATCTGCTTATTCGCAAACCATTAACCTTACAGTTCTCGAGCTAACAGTAAATGCAAACAAAAATCTTAATTTACCATGAAACAGTAAACGCAATGTTGAATCTTACCATAGATCTCAAGGAGTGACTTGTGGAACATGTCTGTGTTCTCATTGGAACCTTGATCCGTGTATCGTCATCTTCCAAATCACTAGAAGAATCCACCTCCATCACTTCCGGGTTTCTCTTTGGCTCAGGAGAATCCCCTATGACATGAACGTCTACTCTTGAACCATCATCATCGTCATCAGTGACGAATCCGTTATCACTAGAGTTAGCTTTCTCAAACATTTCGGCCAAAGTCCCTTGAGCTTCAGACTCTAAAGCCTGCATGTCATCCCACTCCTCGGTTCCTTTCTCTAAATCAGCCAACGCCGCGAGAAAATCATCTCCACAGTACTCAACGGTGATGAAATCTCGACCATCGTCACCTTTAAACCAATTACAAAAAATATTCACGTAAGTGGCATCCAATTGATTCGAATTGAGTACGGTAAAGAGCGAGGAATTGACCCAGGCACATGAAATTGAAAATTAACCCAGTCGATTAGAACATAGATTAAGATCTAGATTCGAATTTTGGTACCGTAAAGAGCGACGAATCGATCCAAGCATTGCTTGGCAGGATCTTCGTCGAATCCGAGTTTGGTAGCTAGGCTCAGCAATCGGGCTTTCTCCAATTCGAGATCGTGATCCTTCATCTTCAATGACGGTTGTTCAACTCCGGCAACGTTTTTTTTTTCCGGCGGCAGCAATTGGAAATAAATAAAAATCGGCTGAATTTTAGAGACGTCCGCGCAATAAAACTCAAGCTACGTTTTCCCGCCATTTTCGCAACGTTGCCGTTTCATTCTCCAGTATATGGGCTTTCAGGCCCAGCTCTCTCTTTTCAAACGCAGTTTAAGAGATCACTCAGACCGGGATGGTCGACCTCTCCCCGGCCCGGTGCAACCAGCTCCGGTCGGTTTGACTTGAATCCATTGACATTTGACAACCGGTTTCCATGCTGTCGGTCTATCTTTGCTGGTTCAATTG
The DNA here is from genome assembly GCA_902728155.2 of Microthlaspi erraticum. NCBI lineage: Eukaryota > Viridiplantae > Streptophyta > Magnoliopsida > Brassicales > Brassicaceae > Microthlaspi > Microthlaspi erraticum. The sequence continues at coordinate 228,989 of CACVBM020000210.1, read as the reverse complement.
ATTTATGTCGGTCTATCCACGTCGGTTTAATTTAATTGGTTAGAACTTAGAACAAACTCATTGGTCTTTCTCTGTGGAAATCAAACTCATCTGAATCATCTGCCTTTTCTTTTATGTACATAATAATAATTAGGTTTTGTTTGATTTGGGTTTAACAATGCAAAACAACGTATACGTGTAGTTTTTCTTTTTTTTGACCGTTTTCTTAACAAATAAAGGTGAGGGTTACATGTAATAAAAATATTTGATGAAAGTCATATTTTTTTAGATATAATGGTGAAGATGAGACATTATTATGTGATTTTCCCTCATTTTAACGATTACCTAGTGTGGCTTCGCTGTATGGGTTGGCAAGTAATATAGTCTGGTCCCAACTTTTATATTTAGTGTGGGGCAAATTTTAAAATTTCAACGGTGTAAATTATGCAACTTTTAGGTTTCCTATGGATATTTCCCTAAATGGCTAAATCTAAAGAGGTCATGGTCCCCATTCCCTTACTCCCCCATTCATAGCTTCATAGCTCGGGCCATGCACAACTTGATTCTTAGGGAGGTCCATTAAAGTCATTTAAGTCAAATCTTTCTCCCCCTTTTGTTTCATATATTAGCTCTTTTATTCATTTTTATATCTATTGTAATAATAAAGATTAATATTTGAAAAGATAAGCATAGTGCAGAAATATACAAGAGCAACATATACATTGATATTTTTTTTTTGTATATTTCCATTAGGCTGAAACCTGCATACTGTATATACTTGTTGGGAAATAAAGTAGTTGCCGAAATTAGTGTAGCAAATCAACCATGCACCTTGATCTTTCTTAAGTGAAACTTATTTACCAAGAAATAAATAAACCAAGTGAATGAGTAATTAATGATGCTTAGTATTTATATGGATAACATTTTCTAGTTTTCAACTTTTCATCATGATTTTTATTTTAGCAATCGACGTAGATACAAAAATTAGTGTCTACACTTGGAAATTTATCATCACCAAACACTTATAAGGACGCCCTTAAATTTAACTAAAGTTAATGAAACTCAAATAAATATATTTTATTTACCAATGCAACAGCCCAAAACAAACAAAGTAGCATGTATAGAGTATAGTAGTTGTCATCGTGCCAAGGAGTACCCGTCTCACAAAATTATACTATTTTACTAATATATAAATAATAAGATACAAAACATAACTTTGTGAAAATAGATAATTTACAACAAGTACTTGTAGGAAATAGCCTACGCAGAAATAGAGCCCCCTGCCCCCTCCAGATTGACAATGGTATTTGCTGCGGTAATATATATATATGATATTGAGAACGTACGTATAACATAACGACGAATGCATGCTTATTTTTAAATGGTTTGAGAATTAGATTACGTAGAAAAAAACACAAAACAAGTTTATTATTATGAAAACGAAACAACATACAACTTTATTAAAGCAAAAAAAAAAAAAAAAACAACATTATGATCTTGAATAGACGTAGAGGGAAGCAGTCGTTAGCTTCATCCTACGTACTATTTTATTTTAATTTAAAAGCAAACAACTCTCACACATACACAGATACACTTAAACCAAACGAAACCACGCTTACATTCTTAATATTGTCTTTTTCAATTCGATACGAGTTCATTTGTAACTTTTATAAGTTTAAGAACGACCGTAGCAGTGGCAATATTCATCATTGTCATTCATCAAATGCGCATCATGATCCTCACACTCTCCTTTGCATGACTCGTGGTAATGCTCCCTGCATTTGGCTTCACATTCGCTTTCCTTACATGGGTACACATGGACACCGCCTAAATACTTGTTACATGACGCCTCGCTCTTCGGGATTTCTACAATTGTTGAACGTTCATTCAAATCAATATACATTCAAAGGCATGTTTCTTGATTGTTACAAAAAAAACTTATGCACGCATTTGATTTCTTTTGGAAAAGAATAGAATCGAAATTACCGGCCGAAATGAACAAGACAACGAGCAGAAGAGTGGCGATGATGGAAACCGACTTTGCCATTTTCGTAGCTTTGGTTTGGTGCTTCTTTTTACACTTAATGTATTGCTTCTCTCTGTTTTCAGAAACTTGGATGATACTAATGAATGGGGGAGTGCATCTATTTATAGTAAAACTTCGTCGACTTTTTAACTAGTTTAATTATATTATATGCTATAAATAAATATATATAATCCGTTGTCAAAAATATATATATATAAAAATATATATATAATCGCAAGTAATTTTCAGATCCAGCTCTTAACTTCCATACTTTCATTTTAAAGCCCACTAGATAATTTCCCTTTAAAACAAACATTTGCTCTTACAAAATGCCATGGTTTTTTTTTTATATAGAAGATATGCGATGGGTTTTTTTTAACGAAATCACAAATAAATATTCGTTCTTACAAAATGCCATGGCTTTTTTTCATATAGAAAATGTTTTTAAAAAAAACTAAGTGATATTGGCTGAGTGGTGGAGAAAGAAGATAGGAAGGATAACTTTGTCGAGTATACGATTTTTCTTCACTTTAACGAGTATAGGATTGGAAATGTCAAAACTTTAATTTTCGGAGCTAACTTTTTGTTTTGTAAATTGGGGGTAAACGGTTTGATTCAGTGATATACTGTATAGTTCCCTTTAATTGCTTCGTAGCTAAGCGTCCCCTCTCCATGGTCAGATGGTTATAGTTCCTACTTCGTTATGAAAGTCCTCTACTCATTAATGACGCTAATTACCCCGGTGAGAAGTTTTCTTTCAACTTTTATGAAAGCTTTAAAGTAAAAAAAATTCCCATCTTGCATTGTCTATTGATTTCTTTAGACAAAATGGATTAGCGCAGAAATTCACAAGAACAAAATAAGGATAGTGTAAAATGTATGTGGTAACGGTGACACATTATATTACCTTTATCCACTAGATTATATGTAACCTATATTATTTTACCATCTCTTTTTAAAACACCACTTTGATCAACCGCAAGCAAATGAATAAAATGAAATCAACTTGAAGACATAAACTGACGAAAACTATTGTTAAACTATATCAAAATAATAAACTTTTGTAACTTACTTCATGACGGGACTGTTAAAGAAGGAAGATTCACGGTGACAATTTTTCATACTTTTTTTCCAATATAAACAAACAAAAATGCAATGTAAAAATTGTGTTCTAAACTTTCGAAAACCTATATAACTATGTCATCTTAATGGGTTTGTCTGTATGTGCTAAGGAGTAGGGGGATTCGATATCATGTATTACCAAACCATACAAATACCGAGATAATACATGAGAGCAAACAAGTTTATAGGTTCAGACAAAGCATGGAGTCATGCACTATATATAATACGAATACAATCATAGATTCATAGACATTTGATGCACTTTCCATAGGTATGGTTTGGATAAACATACAAGAAGTTATATAAATTTATATCACTAATTATTCCAAGAAGAATCACGAAGCAAAAGTCATTCGACTTGTTAGGGAAATCAAGTAAGATCAGTTGCACATTCTAAATTTACACCAAGAGATTCAATAGATTTTCAAGCTCAATCAACCATGTAAGAGTGTAAGACTAATAGACCATGAGATAGAAACTAGCACCATAATAAAGATATTTTCAGTCGCTGCTAGTTCAAAATTAAGTCAACGAGAAAACCTTATATAATCTACCACAATAACCATTTTGCACTAATCCTTATTTTTCAGCATAGAGAAAAAAATCCAAGAAAGCTTAGTCAATTTACCACACTAATATTCCAAGAAGCACAAGTCAAGATGGTATATGGGAAGCAAATATCACAATCGGTCCTAACAATCAATGAACAAAAGGACACCAAACCAAAATGCAAGCTAGAAATGTGTTCACATACAGATTTTACAATATTTTTTATTATTGCTAAACTGATAATGTATAGATAAACTACACTCTATCAAAAGAGTTAGGGGATCACACAAAGGCCTCATTGGCCAAAGCTTAGGCTAAAAATTCTTCACTACGAGGAATGAAATCAAAAGAGTTATTAATCAGACTCTAACACACAACAAAACTAACAGCAAAATTAGACAAACAATCAACAATAGATGTTCTTTTGATCATGTCTATTAATCATGTCATAAGTGTATGCTGCAAATGCAAGAATTGCTGAGGATATCATTAAACATGTTTAGAATAATCACCAAAGGTTTAGAGCATAATGCAAATTCTAGTATAGTACACTGGAGATTCAAGGAAGCTACCATATTGTGCATGAGGTCTCACATGCGCTCAAAATAAATACATCTAGCAGACTCCAAGATGCATATATTTCATAAATTGAGATACCTTATGATACATATAAGCATCAGAACAGAGATAACAAGTAATTTCAAAACAGATATTACTCAAAGCACAGATAATGAGTAATGTTCTAATACTGAATATAAGATCTACCATTTTCTCAGTGGATAAGTTAGCAAATAAAGATCTACATGAGACCCAAAGATACACCTATTTCATAAAACGAAAGATCTTAACTACATACAAGCACCAGACAGATAAAAATGTATTCTTATCAAGACAGTGATTACTCACACTGTAAACACAATCTGATGTTTGAATACCAAAGGTAGAATCTACCTTTTAATCAATGGATATGCTAGCAATAAGTTTATAGAATCTGATAAAAACTAGATCAAGAGTAGTAATGTTATCAAGACAGCTATTTAAGAAATATTCCTAATACATGTGACACTTAGATCAGTATTTCTATCTTTACGTATATCACTTACCTTAGTTTGTGATTTTGATATGTAGTGATTGCAATTTAATACATAAAAGTCTAGAAAAGCATATACCTGGCCAGAGAGTTTCACTACATTTAGAAATCTCTTTGGCGTCCATGAGAATTTAATACTTCTGTAGCATATCCCTGGAAAAAAAATATTCAAAAATTAGTGTTTACTTCATGTATGCGTCTCCTACTTGTGATTTTCCTAATTATCCACTGAATTACAAACAAGTTTGTAAAAGCACATACTTGAACAAATCAAAATAAGTCTTGACTTCATGTATGTGTCTTATTCTGTGATTTCATAAATGTATCAACTGAATTACATACAAGATTGAAAAGCACATACCTATAAGAGAAGTCTGCTACACTTGCAATCTTCTCAGAGTCTCTAACAATTTGAACTCCTTCTGAAGCACATTCCTGCGGAAATCATAATTAAATTAGTCTTTACTTAAAGTAAAATGTCTCATACTAACCTTCTCGCTTTCATACTAAAGTCCTTTTCAGACTTTGTCTCAAGAACTACTTCTTGGTTCAAAGTCTTTGTCTTAAGACTTCTTCTTACTGTTTTTGAATCAAAGTCTTTGTCAAGCTTTTTTTCTTTCTTGTGACCTAGTTTAAGTCGTTGATCTTTACTTCATCCAACAAATGAAAAACCAACGCTCATAATCTCAAACCAACGCCCACTTTTCGTTTCAGTCTTTGTGTCTTAAAGACTTCTTTCAGTTGTCTTATTTCAAAAACCTTCTATAATAAGCTCTGTTGGTTTTATAGTTTCTGTTTCGTTTCAATCTTTGTGTCTTAAAGACTTCTTTCAGTTGTCTTATTTCGAAAACCTTTTATAAGCTCTCTTGGTTTTATAGTTTCTGTTTCGTTTCAGTCTTTGTGTCTTAAAGACTTCTTTCAGTTGTCTTATTTTGAAAAGCTTTTATAAGCTCTCTTGGTTTTATAGTCTCTGCTTCATTTCAGTCTTTTGTGTCTTAAAGACTTCTTTCAGTTGTCTTATTTCGAAAACCTTCTATACGCTCTCTTGGTTTTATAGTCTCTTTTTCGTTTCAGTCTTTTTTTGTCTTAAAGACTTCTTTCAGTTGTCTTATTCCAAAAACCTTCTATAAGCTCTCTTGGTTTAAAATCTCTGTCTTAAACTTCTTTTAAGCCTTTGCTCGTTCTCTGTTTAAGAGCTTTAAGCCTTGTGGTGATTCATAGTAAAGAGACAGCTTCTGGTTCAGTCTTTGCGTCTTAGAGACTTCTTTCAGTTGTCTTGTTCAGTCTTTGCGTCTTAGAGACTTCTTTCAGTTGTCTTGTTCCAAAAACCTTCTATATAAGCTCTCTTGGTTTAAAGTCTCTGTCTCAACTTCTTTTAAGCCTTTGCTCGTTCTCTGTTTAAGAGCTTTAAGCCTTGTGGTCATTCATAGTAAAGAGACAGTTTCAGGTTCAGTCTTTGCGTCTTAGAGACTTCTTTCAGTTGTCTTATTCCAAAAACCTTCTATATAAGCTCTCTTGGTTTAAAGTCTCTGTCTCAACTTCTTTTAAGCCTTTGGTCGTTCTCTGTTTAAGAGAGTTAAGCCTTGTGGTCATTCATAGTGTAAAGAGACAATTTCTGGTTCAGTCTTTGTGTCTTACAGACTTCTTTCAGTTGTCTTATTCCAGAAACCTTCTATAAGCTCTCTTGGTTTTATAGTCTCTGGTCGTTCTCTGTTTAAGAACTATAAGCCTTGTGGACATATATAGTAAAGAGAAACTTTTCGTTTCTTTTGTGTCTTAGAGACTTCTTTCAGTTGTCTTATTTCAAAAACTTTTTATGAGCTCTCTTGGTTTTATAGTCTCTGCTTCGTTTCAGTCTTTGTGTCTTAGAGACTTCTTTCAGTTGTCTTGTTTCTGGTTCAGTCTTTGCGTCTTATAGACTTCTTTCAGTTGTCTTATTTCAAAAACCTTTTATGAGCTCTCTTGGTTTTATAGTCTCTGCTTCGTTTCAGTCTTTGTGTTTTAGAGACTTCTTTCAGTTGTCTTGTTTCTGGTTCAGTCTTTGCGTCTTAGAGACTTCTTTCAGTTGTCTTATTTCAAAAACCTTCTATAGGCTCTCTTGGTTCTATAGTCTCTGTCAAACTTCCCATCCAACGAATCGAAAACCTGATTAAAGTCTTTGTTTAGAAGACTTTGTAAGCCGTGGGTAGAGAACTAGTCTTTTGCCTTAAGAACCATTTGCCACCACCATTAGGCCTTTCCCATCCAACAAATCCCTGTCTAAAGACTTTTAAGTCGCTTGTCTTATTTTCCTTCCCCTAACATCCTTTCCTCGAGCATGCACTACCAACCAACAAATTATAACCGACGGGACAATATCCCCCAAATAAGAATCTGGCAAAACAATATTAGATTAGTGCATGTCTGTGATCTCATTTGGGTTTGAAACTTTGTTTCAACTTAGTGTCTGCGTGTGTCTTATTTTCCATCATCTACCATCTTTCTCTTGAGCATGCACTACCAACCAACAGATGATTAATCAACGGGACAATGTCCCCAAATAAGAATCTGGCAAAACACTATTAGAGTAGTGCCTGCCTAAGATCCCTTTTGGGTTTGAAACTTTGTTTCAAATTAGTACCTGCGTGTGTCTTATTCTCCATCCTCTAACATCTTTCTCTTGAGCATGCACTACCAACCAACATATTATGATCAACGGGACCGAAATCTTTTTTTCTAATTTCCTTCCTCTTAACATCTTTCTCTTGAGCATGCACTACCAACCAACAGATTATGATCAACGGGACAATGTCCCCAAATAAGAATCTGACAGAACACTATTAGATTAGTGCCTGTTTGTGATCTCATTTGGGTTTGAAACTTTGTTTCAACATAGTGCCTGCGTGTGTCTTCTTTTTTTCCAATTTCCATCCTCTTAACATCTTTTTCTTGAGCATGCACTACCAACCAACAGACTAATTTCCATCCTCTTAACATATTTTTCGTAAGCATGCACTACCAACCAACTGACTATAGAATCTGACAACTTAGTGCCTGCGTCTGCGTGAATCTTATTTTCCAATTTCCATCCTCTTAAAATCTTTTCTTGAGCATCCACTACCAACCAACAGACTATAATTAACAGGACAACAGACTACTACCAACAAATTAGTGCCTGTGTCTGTGTGTGTCTTATTTACCTGCTTGAGGGGCAGTTTTGTGGTTTGGGGAAAGGTGAACATCAGGCAGCGAATCTCATGAGATGTTCAAAGTCGGAAGACACTTCTCCAGAGAAAGTGACACCACGTGTATCCTCTTAACCATTCCTTCATCAACCCATCGAACACCCTGAAACAACGATGTGACATATCAGAAATCCCGATGAATCTTGCAAGCGAGGAAGAGAAAAAGAAATGAACAAGTTGCTTACATTTAAAGTCTGGACATTTGCAACTGTCAAGAGAACTTCTCCACCTCCGTTATGATCCAAACCTTCAGGGAATCCAAAGCGCTTTAAAGAACGGACTGTGTCAACACTCGGGTCTCTTGGATCATTTGTAAATCCTGCAAAAGTAAAACGAATTTTTGCTCTTAGCATAAGTACATAAAGATCTCTCGGACGAGAATAATCTTATGCGTTTGTCGATTCTGTTCTCAAAGAAAGTAAATTTGCGACGAAACGTGAAAAACCCTAACGGAGTATCTCATGAAAATCATTACAGAAAATTAAAATATGAAACGATTAGGAAACTTGAAAAGCATAAATCAGAATTCGCGAAAGAGGATGAGGGAAAAACCCAATCGATTGCATCAATTTCAAGCGGAATCAAATTATGAAAAACCTAAACAAGATCTAAGCAGTAAGCACAAGAGTCTTCGAGATCCTAAAAGGGCTAAAACAAAATCGCGATCAAGAGAAATCGAAAAACGTACAAATCTTAAGAGAATAATGGATTTTTCGTGTTGAAATCGAGAGAATTTGTGAAATGAAGAAGAAGAAGAAGAAGAAGAAGAAGAAGAAGAAGAACACATAAAATTTGGGAGAAAATACCTTTGGAGGTGAAGAATTGGGGATGGAAAATTTTCTTCGGCAAGCTTAATTGATGTATATATCGCCACGCGCTTCCAACGGATAGATTTCCACTGACCGTTGGATATTTGAATCGGACGGATCTGCGTTTTCCACGATTCCCCGATTTTGTATGGTTGGCAAATAAGATGGTTTCGATATAGGCCCAACAAGGCCCATTAATTCAAATTTCAGCACTTCTATCGACGATTCACCTGATCAAACAAATTGTTGCTTCTTCCTCTTCTTTTTGCTAAAACGAAAATTTCTGATCGATATGCTTCGGTAGTTCGGTTCGACCCTACATATTTCCATCTATATCTTGTGCTCCTCCACCTTCTAAAAATCTCTTATTACTCTGCCAAAGAAAACGATGATTCAATCGACAACGCATGTAATTGGTTGAGAGAGTTTTTTTTTTTTCTGATAAAGAATTGGTTGGCAAAGTTAGAGAATATATAATCCTTTCTTGCTACCTCGACCATCTAGCTTTGATAATGACAAATGAACTCAAGTTCTTCGATCGTAACATTGGAGCGAAGATACATTCGGTTATAAAAATGTCTTCTTTTTTTTTGTTACTACACTTTTCTTAGTAAAAGCGAGGAGTCATTTAAAAAAAAAATTACCACTTCTAAAAATTACTAAACTTTTATAAAAAGATCTGAACTCAGGCATAAAATAATTCTTACTTCCTCCTTAGCTTAGGAACAATACTTGTATTAAAAAAAAGTTTTGTGGAGTTTCTGAATTACAAACTGGAGTATATTGAATTGAAAAAAATCACTATACATATATTTGTTTTTAAAAACCATCATTTATTTAGATATTGGATTTTCAAGTTAAATTGAAAATAATGTCATAAAATGATAGAAATACACTGATAAAAAAAGATGTCATAGAAATACACAATGATCACAATTAACAGAGTGAATAAAATAAATTAAATTGAATTAAATCCATATATGATTTTATCTTTATGTATAAGTCAAAACTACTACACCAATAATACAGTAGAAAGTTAGATTCCGTGAATAATATTCGAACATTGGATCTTAATCCATTTGTAACTCTTTCTCAAAGATGTCTTCATTTTTCCTTCGGCTGCATAAAGTTTGTATTTCGCCACTCGTCTCTTTCTCTTTATCTCAGGATCGTTCCACCATCCTTCAATTATGACATTTATAAATAAACATATCCATCATGCATGTTAGAAACATTATAAGCCCATAGAATTTGTGAAAAAGAAAAAAACCCTGATAAATTCTTATAGCAATTATTAATTCTAAACAAAAATGATGTGTTTATATGTTATACTTATACCACTAGAATCATTATCTGTAAATTTTGCAAACACAAATTCTAATCGTAGTATAGAAATTATATTATTCAATTTAAAGAAAAAATGAATACCTTTTAAGGATGAAGAATGAGAAGAAGATCTCCTGGGTCTAACGGGCAAGTCTTTGTAAGAAATCTTACGCCATAGATCTGATGTCATTGGAGAGTAATTACGCTTAGATTCTCTAACAACGTAAATTCCTCTTACCGGTTTTAAATCGGCAGGATCAACCAGTTGAAGGTTCCAATCTCCTTCATACGATGTATAAGATCGTACTCTAGGAGATTGGAAATCCTCCATCTTGGTTTCACCTTCTTCTTTTTTCCAACTTTTCTGTTTTTATATTCCAATGAAATAGAATCTCCATAGTGTGTTTGGTTCTGCACCTTTTAATTAGAGAAAAGCAATATGTGGTTGAAAATCTAAAATAAAATAAAATTAGTTACAACAAAATGACCAAAAATAGAAAGAAAATGAAGTTTTAACGATCAATAGAGACTAGAGAAAAGGCCAGTTAATACAAAAATACCCATATCCTTGACCTTAAATATACACTGTCTCTTCTTCTTTTCTGTATGGGTAGTTTTTTCCGTTGGTGTTCAGCATAAAGAGTCCATTATTTTTATCAGAACCAGAGTAAAGGTCTAAACTCCAAAACCATATTGCACCGTAATGTGCACTATGCTGCAGGGCTTATAGTATAATAGTACTACCTACCATTCTTAAATAATCTCGTCTGCTAAATCAGATTTATGGTGACATGAAAAATCAAACAAATCATGCCCGCAAAGATTAATATTGTATTGTTCAAGTCAAAAGAATGAAAACACAATTTTAATTGAATGGCGATTATTTTATAGTCACGCCAGTTTCTTTTCCTAGCCCAAATTTACTTCAATTCGATATCACAACGAAAACATAAGTAAAATTAATATTCTGAAATGGGTTTTAGGCGGGAACGAATATGCGCGGCCTTTATCTTTCTTTTCCCTAAGTTGTCTTACGGATTCGAATTTGTACCCCTATAGTTTCTAATGTCTCACTTTAACCCAACAAACATTAAAATTTGTTTTTATTAGAGCGTATCCTCTCTCGTTGCTTTCCTGGAGAAATTTGATTTTTCTGTCGCACAAAATCAGGTGGCGAAGCGAGATCAAAGATGAAGGGAGGAACAACGAGCTTGACGATGTCAGTGCGGAGAAGCGGGTACAAGGCGGTGGTTGACGGAGTTGGGGGACGGCGGCGAAGAGAGGACGACATGGTTGAGATCCGCAAAGCGAAGAGAGAGGAGAGCTTGCTTAAGAAGCGACGCGAGGCTCTTCCTCATTCTCCATCTGCCGTTTCTCTTGACCAGAAGGTCGGTTCGCATAATTTGTATTCCCTGTCACGAAAAAATCTGGAGATTGATAAGCTTGGTGGTTAAATTTCTATTGGCAAAATGGATTTTGATTACATGAGATTCATAGATGCATGCTTCTGATGATAGGATTCGTGGAGTGATCTATCCATTTCCAATCGATTTGGCGTCTCTAGTTTTTGTAATTCGGATTTGATGTTCGTAATGTCAGACGATATGGTTTCCGATTGCGTTGTGAAATTTTTTGACTTAGATGTTTAAATTCTCCAATTATTTTTGCTATACTGTGAATTTTTGTCCTGGCATTATGAATTTATCAGTGTCAGCTACTAAAATTTCTTGATTGATTTTGGTGTATGAAGAATTTGCATGTTCTGAAATTTGATTATATTAGTGCTAGAGTTCTCAAAATGAGCTACAGCTTTTGTAGGTGTGACCTGAACTCTGTAGGATCTTTCTTTCTCTGACAATTTGTATGATTAGCTGTTCAAGACTTGCCATATCTAGTTTTGATCTGAGTGTTTTCTGAAATATGATGTTGGTGTTTGAAAATCTAAGAATGGGGAATGTACGTATTGTATAGAGTTGATTTTGAGTAGTTTGCATGGTTGATTGGTTACAGTTGATAAGCCGTATTTGGTCTGACAAAAGGGATCTATTGATTGAGGCTACTACTCAGATCAGAACGTTACTTTGTGGTGGTAAGAGACATCCCCATTAACTTATTTACTAACAGTTTTGTTACATCGGTTATTAACACATAAACAAGCTTTTGGAGCCATGTTGTTACATAACCTCTAGCAACATTATTGCCATTTCTAATGTTAATCTGCAATGAGATTTTGAAGTTATGATAACGTCTGTGCTGTAGTGTGTTGTAATCGCTACATGAGTCTAAGGAAATGTAGTTTAATATGAAAGTAAAACTATACGCTCTTTCTAATGCTATACATGTTCTTTTTGGTAGAAATGTTTACTGTACGTGTTGAAGAAGTCATACAGGCTGGTTTGGTTCCTCGCTTTGTGGAGTTCCTTACATGGGATGAGTTTCCCCAGCTTCAGGTTAGCTTCGATACACATGTATGTTCACTCTGGTTTCCATCAGAAGCTCAATGTTTTTTTCGTTTCATGGAACAATATCTATAGTTTGAAGCGGCCTGGGCCTTAACAAATATTGCATCTGGAACATCTGAGAACACTGAAGTGGTGATTGATCATGGAGCTGTTGCAATGCTAGTGAGACTTCTAAGCTCGCCATACGATGGGGTCCGTGAGCAGGTATATCAAAGGGGAGGTGATTGATCATCACGTACTAATGCTATGTGATTCTCAAATGCTTATGACTGGTTAGAGCCTGCGGTTGCTTCTGCAATTAATAAACTAGGAAGATAGAGAAAATAAAGATCAATAGACGAAAAGCAGTTTCTATTAAATTTATTTGAACAGATGATACAGGTTTAGACTACATATAAACGTAGGTTTAGTATTTTTTTTAAGTTTGTTGTCATCTCCCATTTTTTAGTTGCATCTAAGCTGTATTCTTGGACAATCAGGTTGTCTGGGCATTAGGGAATATATCTGGAGACTCTCCTAGATGCCGTGATATAGTCATTGGACATGGAGCTCTACCTTCTCTGCTGTTGCAGTTAAACGATGGAGCTAAACTTTCTATGCTTGTAAACGCCGCTTGGACTCTGTCTAATCTTTGCAGAGGGAAGCCTCAGCCTCCATTTGATCAGGTAAGTTTTGCAACAAACTGTGATTTATTATAGCCCCTCTTCCTCTTGTATTCCCAATTAATAAACTACCACATTCCCACAGGTGAGAGCTGCCTTACCAGCTCTTGCACATCTCATTCGGTTAGATGACAAGGAACTCTTGGCTTACACGTGCTGGGCACTGGTGTATCTCTCTGATGGTTCAACTGAAAAAGTACAAGCCGTGATTGAGGCCAATGTTTGTGCGCGACTTATTGGTCTTTCGGCGTGAGTCTTCAAGACTTTAACTAACCAAGAAATTCCAGAGTCGTAGATTCTGATGGGTTTTTGCTTTCTGAACAGCCACCGTTCGCCTTCAGTTCTCACTCCCGCTCTTCGCACCATTGGCAATATTGTAACGGGAAACGATAGTCAAACTCAGGTAAATATGTGGCTACAGAGAGAAATTTTGTCCCTGTTCTTTTTCCTTCTTTCGCCGAATATTCTACTATTACTGGCTTTTTGTTGTTCTTAGAACATTTTTCTTTGTGATTTTCTTAGCATATAATTGATCTTCAAGCGCTCCCATGCTTGTTAAATCTTCTAAGGGGACCCTATAACAAGAGCATCAGAAAGGAAGCTTGTTGGGCAGTCTCTAATATTACAGCTGGTTGTCAATCACAGATTCAGGTTAGTCAATATAATTAATCTCATCTTCTCTGTTTAACCTCTTCTAATCCAATATGTTGCTCTCAATGTACGTCTGCACATTTTTATCTCCTTTGGTAGGCTGTATTTGATGCTGATATGTGTCCTGCGCTTGTTAATCTGCTCCAAAGCTCTGAGCTCGATGTCAAGAATGAAGCTGCTTGGGCTATCTGCAACGCTGTAGCCGGTGGCTCTCACAAGCAAATCCTGTACGTAGAATAAAAACTCAATACATTTGCTCCCTATTAGTATACATTTCTTAAGCGTGTGTGTAGTTTCTTTCTTTCAAAACCCTAACTCTTGATCTGCTAATGTATCAGGTTTCTTGTAAAGCAAGACTGCATAAAACCTTTGTGCGATCTTCTTACATCCTCAGATACTCAACAGGTCATGCTTTGCTTAGAAGCACTTGATAAGATACTGAAGGTGGGAGAAGTTTGCAACACAAGAAACGCTGAAGGTATTTACCAATGCCCTCAAACAAGTGTAAACCCACATGCTCAGCTGATAGAAGACGCCGAGGGACTGGAGAAAATCGAGAGCCTGCAATCTCATGAGAACAATGACATCTACGAAATGGCGGTGAAGATTCTAGAAACGTACTGGGTCGAAGAAGGAGAAGAAGAAGGCCAAGGAAAACAAGACATGGGTTGTTTCCCACATGACAACTTTGCAAACATGCCAACACCTTCAGATACTCTCAGTGAGATGTACTGTGGACCCTAAGAGGTAACTTCTTACGTTAATTAGTTTTTGGCTTTTCGGCTTACACATAAAGAGATCAAAGCTTTATATGTTGTTTGGTGTTTTTCTGATGAATCAGGACAGACGACTTGGCAATCATACACAGCTCATCTGTTGATACACTAATTGAGTTCGAGGTTAGAGATATTATAATTGCTATAAATATTGTTCTTTGGTAGCTTGTATTCTGGAACAAACCGTACAGTTCTCGACTTCTATATAAATATGATGTCGTTTCTCCATAGATTCTCTCAAACATTCTTTACATGTAAATAAACCGTTATAAACTCGTCAAGATACAAAAGTTACAAACACTCAATACAACAGTGATTCTGTGTCCTATGTGAAAACCAGGAAAAGAAATATGTTTTCATATAACCGTGAGATAAGAAAGTTAGAGAGACAAGACAATTCCATTTTTTTTACTTCAGATTATTTGGTGGGGATACATAACACTCGGCAAAGCAAAAATGGTGGTGTTTCCCATTGTAAAAGAATAAAAGAATGAGGGATCATCCTTTTTGCTTGGATCACAAGAAAATCTCCTTGAGGATTAAGAGAAGTAGCATGATGAAGCAGAGGATTACAAGAACAGACGCACACATAACCATACCTCCACTTCTCTGTGTACGTTCTGCCTGTGGAGATTCACAAGCAATTCCTCTTAAACATTTACTCATGATATGATGATATGCTGAGAGAGAGAGAGAGAAGAAAGGTTTATACCTTTTGCAGCTGTTTGAGACCATCGTCAACTGTACTAGCAACATTCTGGATATTATAGTCAATCCGATCAACTATCGTACCCTGTCTCACAGCAAATTTTGCCTTCAGATTATATTTACAGAGTCGGTGACTCAGAAGCTAGACAACAGCTATAGTTGTTTATACCTGGTCTATCACAAGCGCAGAAAGATCCTTCATGATCTGAGCGAGCTCGTTTACTGATTCAACAACCTGTTAGATGACACAGAACAAGGAGAAAGAGAAAGTGACAAGGTTATGATTGTATATGAGAAAAAGTAACAATGACGAACACTAAGAGTTGCAAACACTAACCTGCTGAATCTCTTTCTCCCTCTCTACTGATATTTCCTCGCTCTTTTTAATCTTGCTCATCTGATGTTCACTAAACATCTGAAATAAATTGCAAATATTGCATAATTACAGGTCATATACATAACAGGAAGAACGGTTAAAGATTTGCAATAAAGGAGTCATACAATATCATCAAAATCATCATCGTCTGCTCTAGAACTGCTTCCGTTCAGATTCATCTCTAAATCTCCTCCGTCCTGAATTTACATCACAAAGGCAAAACTCCTTAGAAGAAAAAGAAAAAATATACATTTCCCGAAATTTGCGTAATACTAACAAGAGAATCATGTAAACAAAAGTGCAGCTGCAGAAACAGAACAAGAGACTCCAAAACTGAGCAACTACAACATCACAGATAGTGAAGTGAAGGCCACGCATAGGAAATGTACAGAGAGCTTCGTTACGTACCTCTTTTTGTAGTCTCAAGCGTTTCAAATATGTAGACTGTTTCTTGCGGAGCTCCATAGATAGGTATTGGAGATCAGTAGCAAGAGATCGCTGTTACGAAACACATGCAGATTTCAAGTTTTAGATTGTGATGGAAAAACGAAAGCACACGTGTTTAAGAGAAACATGAAGTCATGTACACCAACCTGCACGTTTTTCCTGACATTAGAATCTTCGGAAGGTCCAGCTGAAGAGAGCCTCTGAAGCTGCTTCTCCGATTTCTTTAATAGGAAAGTTATATCTTGTGTCAAAGACTCGATTTTATGTTGATCTTCTCTATCATCCCCAAACGAAGGCATCAACGCTTTAGCATGAGCTTTTCCTAATTCAGCCATTTTGGTCCTTGCACGCTGAATGTTCACTGAAATCTCCTCAGAGACATCAACCCAATCTGGTGGCAATCCCACTGTTATTGTTCCTCTACTGTGACGTTTGAAGAAAGCAGCAAATTTTTTAGCCTCACTCAACACGACAATGTTGTTCATCTAGCTACCAATTTAAGCGATTAATTCCAAATTCATTCTTGCTCAGGACGATAACAAATTCGAGCTTACTTAAAAATTCATGAGCTATAGACTCACACTATGCAATCACTAAGCACTAACATTTCAATGGCGGAGAGGAGAGAGAAGAGAAGCACCTCGAATTCCCTGGATCTTCGGTACTGACTGGAGCATATTTCCGATTCGGATTCAATAGAGATGTGCTCGCCATCTCGATCACCGGACCTATGCCGGATTTCGCTCCAGTCAAAGAATTCGTCTCCGTCGCTGTCGACAAAGAAGACGACCCCATTGGAGCACGAACGCTCCTCAGAGAGTTTCTGTACTTCCTAAACAACAGCGTACGATTCCTCGTCGCCATAGCAGCCAGATGTTAAATCCTATAAGAATCTCAGTAACCAGGATCTCGGGCGTCTAGATAGAATTTTCGCTTCCTCTCCGATCGGAAGCTATAGATCTGAACAGGATCGCGATTTCATCATAGACAAACAACGAAGCAGCTCGAATTGTCCCGTTAAATTAACAAATGCGGAGAGCGAGTCAAGCTGTTCGATTGCTCGGAGGATCGGCCGGTCGCCGGCGAGAATAAAATTCTCCAACGGAAAGTTAGCTCACAGATTTACAAATGGAAATTTTCACTCATTTGCTTGTAGATGAATTTTCCGGTTTTTGTTTCTCATCCGGTAGATAAGAAATCTTAATGGGCCTCATATGTAGTTTGTCCAATTTTGTGATTACAATACATCCGGTAAGAAATAATAAAAACGGCACGCAGTTTTGATTTTTTTTTTTTTGTCAGCAACGGCATGCATTTTAAAATATAACATTTGTTTCTCTATTAGGCTATAAGACATATCTCTGTCCATAGTCCCATACCAGATCCACAACTAAATAACTGTCTGAAATTGATTACAAGTTTCCAATACTAATACTAAGCATTCTGTAGATAATAATTGTGACAGAAAAATCAGAAATGTGAACTCAGAGAAGATTTGCCTTGAGAAGAAACAGCAACATAATTATGTCAACAAGTTCACACCATTATCTCTAAACTCACTACCATCAATATCTTGAATAGTTTTCAAATCCTTTTTACAGTTCTCAAGATGTAATATTTTACAGACAATACTCACTTCGGTTTCCCTGGTAAAATTTTGCTACAGACGATATTTAACTTCTTGGTGATAGTGACGGCTGCTTTAGATAGAGCTCAAGAACGCTTCAACATGCATCTGCTGGTTCTTGGAGGAGCTCTCGGGCTAGTCGCACTGGTCTGTCTTGTAGATATGCGATGTCGCTGTTTGGTGCTGTTATGAGATGATGATCTGATCCTTCTCCATCCGTTTCGTCTGACAGGGACGACGATGCAACTGATTCTTCTGATCCATCATTATCATCTACAATGCAAGGAACGCAAAACTATTCGCATCATAAACAAACCCGACAAGAAGTGAAAACGCGTCATCCTCTAAAACTTAACTTACCAGAGAACTCGAGAGCTTCCGGATGTCTAACAGATGAGAGCTGTATGCTCTCTGGAAGGATACAGTTACAGAAAGAACCTGAAGAATATTCCAAGAAGAAGCAAACGATGTAAAAAAGGTCCAAACAGCTAAAAACATTTCGAGATATATAATATTTTACCTAGTCGAGCCATCCGATTAATCCATCCGGGAACAGGCTTTCCTGTTACCTGCAAGCACACTTCTTGAGTGAAGTGGTTACAGTTTTTGGCTATCAAATGGTACGTGTCCCCGTGATACTTCCGCGAGAGCTTCTCCATGAAGGAGCGGAAATCTGAGCGAGACATGCTGGTGGTTCCCAAGAAAACTGACCGCCTAAAGATGAAACCTGGACAGCTCCTAGGTTCAACCTCAAACACCCCGCTGCTCGAATACTCGTGAGCACCGTATCCATATTCGAAACCATGAGCTAATAAGAGACAGACGATGAAAACAACCCATGTTAGAAAATCATTAAGCAACCATAACAGCGTGATGAAGAGAAGAACCCACATTTTTACCTTGAATTCCAGAGTGAAAGATGCCAAGCCCAAACCAGTAGAGATAATTG
Organism: Microthlaspi erraticum; assembly: GCA_902728155.2. NCBI lineage: Eukaryota > Viridiplantae > Streptophyta > Magnoliopsida > Brassicales > Brassicaceae > Microthlaspi > Microthlaspi erraticum. Next base: position 210,206 of record CACVBM020000210.1, on the reverse strand, counting down.
TTGACAGGTGTTAGATCATACACGTTGAGATACACCGGTGCGAGTCCAATGATTTCTTCTTCTTCTTCCTTGTCCTCACTTGAGCATAAGCTTGAGCTCAAACCAAGCACCCTCATTTTACAAAGAACCAGTCTTCCAATTCCAAAATTCAAAACCCAATCATCCTTTCCTTTCTCTCTTCCTGAATTTATTGACAAAGATAACATTAACAATAATCAGGTCGTCTGGGACTGTGACAAATAAATTGGAAATCAAGCATTCAAATTATGGTTAGATCATAGATCTGAAAGAAGCTGATTCAGAAAAACAATTAAGGAAAATCCAAGTAAATATGCAAAAATGCGTAATCAAGAAAGAAAATCCAAGAGTCGGAGACCGAAATGGATATGAACAGGAGAATCTCGACAGAGAGACAAATCGAAGAAGAAAACATACGAGAATTGTCGGCAAATAAACCCTAGAGCATAACCCGTGAAATATGAATCGAATTCAAAATCGATCTGACTAGGACATTTCCGCGGAAATCGAACAAAGTTGAAGAAGAAGAAGAGAGCTTACAGGAAGTTGGGGAAAGAGACGCTTCTTTGTTATTTTCCGGTGCGACGAGAGGTGAAAGAGAAAAAATGGGGACATACGTTTATTTGTTCAAAAAATAAACGTTTGAAGTTATGCTCTCTATTCGGTATTGTGAATCATTTCAAACGTTTATTTGTTGAGTTGATTGATTCGTTTAGTCAACAATGGATTCTGATTCATGGAGGGATCGTCTCGCTTCGGCTACAAGGAGATACCATCACTACCTGGTGAGTTTAAAGGATGTGGATTTTGTTTTCCTGCGATTGGATGGTCTCGTGTGTGTTTTGTTGGCTGAAAGTTGATGGGTGAAGTTTGTTATGTGATAGTCTTTTGAGTGTTCTTACTTATTCAGAACCTCGATTTTGTTTGAAGCAACAAAAATTATTGTGTAGTACAGTCTAGAGTGAGCGTTTTGTGTGTATTACAGAAGCAACTGCCAAAGTGAAACCCTGTAAGAACAAGTTCGCATTATGTCCGCTTTTTGCATTCATAAGCGATGTGGGACATAAACTCGCTGGATCTTATTTTGATGCTTATGAAACCCAAATTGTTATGTGTACATTAAAATTCTCAGTAGAAATATTGTTATGTGTACATTTGACTTCATTGTCAGATACTCTTAAGGTTTAGCTTTAATTCATACTTGAAATATATTTTGTCCGGCCGATTATAAAATTTTCAGGACTGAGAAGTGGTAGGGGCTGCGCGAACGCAAACCCCCGCTGCCACAAATAATGACGTAGGCTCTTCCACGTGGGAAGACCTTAAGCTAAGCACCCTTCCGATATGTGCAATGGAAGTCACTAGCCTAGGCCACTCGTCTTCTTGATCACGAGTTGACCCCGTCCAGGTAAGTGATTTCCTCGATCCCAGATTTACTCTATTTATACCCAGTGTCCTTAGCCTCCTTCGTTTCGTGTAACCGATGTGGGACTTTGTTTCCAAGTCAGTCTCACACTTTCCGCCGTTTCAAAACTTCTTTAAAACACTCAGCGTGCCGTTTTACTTTCAATTTGTTGAACGACGTGTCGGAAAGGATTTAATCAAAACAACGCTCACGCCACAAAGACCTTCTTTGTTTATATTCTCTCTACTGGGCCGTTATCCTTTGTGGCCCAAAGTCAAGTAAATGGAATTGAAACATCGATCTTCGTATACAACTGACTTGAAGTATTAAGTTATGCAATGAATTATGAAAAGTAGAGAGTGATGGCTAAAGCAAGAACTAACCTAGAAAGTTATACGAGTTTGTAGATGGATGTATGATGTCTAAAGCAATAATTGACATTCGCTATGAGTTATAAAGATCTCTTAGTAACTGATTTGAAGTTAAAATCCAAAAATAACTAGGAAGTTATGTACAGAACAACTTTAAATTCTGAGTTTAAGAGGAAATATAACCCAGGAACGAGGAAGTCACGCAAAGGAGCTATTAATTCAAAATTTTGAAACTTTTTCATTTGTAAAGTTTGGAAATCTCATTTTCCAAGACTCCAAGTTATCTTCAATACTATTGTAAACTTTTTCCTTTGATGGTTTTCCATCAAAATAAAAACTGAACTATCGTGAGGAAATCTAAATGAAATCTTGATTCGAAGTACATGAAAAGGTGATGTGGATTGCATGTCCAACAAAATAATATACAACGTACAGGATGAATTATAAAGGTTGACCCTTTTCCGTATTTAAAAAAAAACGGGTTCAACAGTACTATATTTGTTTTCCGCCATCGATCGAAACCAAAAGCAAGAAAAAGAAATTACCTAAAAGCAAGGTTCTTTAAATTCCTTTACTACCGTAAACGCATACACTAGACTTCCACTTGAATGTCTTCAGTTCGTGCATTCGAGTGGGTTGCATATGCAGCTCATTTTCATATAATATTTTGTTAATTCGTGGATATGAGGATATCAAAAAAGTTGGATATGTAATCTTTTACTAGTATTTAATTTTGGAAAAAGCAAGATTTATTATATTTTCTTAAGAGCATAAAATATATAGCTGGTGATTAGTCATTTCGTCAATTTTTTGGAAGTTTATGAAAAAAGTGAAGCCTTCGAGTGATGATGTACCAAAAAACTAATGCGACTATTTTTTTATTCAGAAGAAAAGCAGAATGACTTTAAGAAAGCTAACGGGTTATCTTACATATCCTAGTCTTGTTAGCAAATTATATTAGAAGGGAATTAATTGTATTATTAGTTGCTAACTTGCTGTAAAGAAAGTCTTTATCCCACAGTCAATTTTTTTTTTGTTTTTATCAAAGTATAATTTTTCTTCTGCCAAGTGCCAACTACACCAAAGCAAATGAGCAAAAATAATTGAAGCTAAAAGTAAAAATGGTTTGGAAAAAATTAGCTATTTAATTTTATGCTCTTCTGTCAACTACACCAAAATCGTAGATCACTATTAACAAAACACACACACAAAATGGTGGTCCACATATTTGAGAGAAAGCCATTATAAATCAAAGAAATGAGATTCTACATATTGAAACTAGATATTTCTGTTAGAAGATAGTAGAGGTTAACAAATGCATAATTCAGTTGAATAATGTTCTGGCGAGGAAAGAAAGCTGGTAGTGGGATATAAGCATAAGCACTACATATAAACAAACGCAAACACTAAACTTAACCAACTAAACTATGTGTTTTCCAATCTAATCTTAATTGCCCTCATGTCAAATTGATATTCAAATAAACTATCTTCTTATTTTTAGCTATTGTGGTTGTTTTTTTCTTTTCATTTACGTATAAGTATAACAAGTAGTTACATGCTAAAAAATTGCATGTTTACATTCAAACAAAACGACTATAAATTTATATATGTTTCACACGTCTACTGAGCTTATACACACATGTATGCCGTCAGGTTCACAAAATCACTTGAGCTATATAAAGAAACATAACAAAAGAGGAAACAAAAGGACAATAAGTGAAAAAACACTTGAAAACCTAGTTAAGAATAACATCTCAGGACAACAAGTGTCAATCTATTCATGTGATTATATGTTTGGTCTATTTACAGAATTATACAAGGCTGGGTGTAGTAGACACTTTATAATATGATTGATACAGAGAATGAGTCACGAGCTTAGAATAGCAAATATTGGCATGTCGTTGTTAAAGATGTCAGACTGCTTACTTTATATGTTTGAGTGGTGATCCTTTTTCTCTCCATGTGACGTATTTACAAAATTTTTAAATGAAAAAGCTTATAAGGACCACAATCATAATAAGCGATGCAATTGATAACCCAAGCACTCACTACTCTACCTAATCGTAACATTCAAAAAAGAAAATTGAAAAAATATGGTTTTAAGTGGGATCATTGTAGCTTTTGAAGAAAAGCACGTCAAGCCAACGCTACAGTTTAAACAAGATCAATTATTTTACTTATTTTAATTTATTATCTCCAAATAAAGTAGAAACAGAGAAAAAAAACAGAGTAGCATAAAAGTTGAACGTGATTGGTGGATGAAGCTGTAGTTTCCATCTACACTTGTAATTCATATATTGACTCCACTCTCTCTCTCTTCTCTCTTTCTCTCTCTCTCTCTCTCTCTCTCTCTCTCTCTCTCTCTCTCTCTCTTCTGGGATTTTGTGAATGAATCTGTGTTTCTTGTTTTGGAACCGACATGGCTCCTAACAATTGGGCTTTTCTCTGCCTCTTCCTAGGAATCTGAAGCTCTTTCTCTCACTCTCTCTCTCTCACTCCCTCTCCGTGTAAGTCTTCCTCAATCTCTTCTTTTAGATTCACATAGGTTTTTGTGTGTTTGAATTTGACCAACATTTTGGTTTATTTATTTCTTACTCATCTTCTCTACGGAGTTTGTTTGCTATTGGGGGGACTTGTCTAGTGTTTGGTGTGTCAAAAGATTTCAGTTTCTGTGACTTATCTTATCGTTTCACACAATTATTTCTTTCTTTAGACAACAAGTCTGTCTCTTGATGATGATTCACATATGGGTTTCTTCATTCGTGTGGTTTTGCGTAATACCCAATCCCAAAGTTCCTACCTTTTAATTTGGGTTTGAAATCCGACAAAGATTTCACCTCGAAAGTCTTGTTACTTTGTTGACTTTTTCTGTTTATCTTTCACAGGAACAAATCTCTCATCTCACCAACAACATCGAATCCTGTCTTGACTTCCTTTTTTTTTCTTCACTCTTGTATTGGATTTTGGAGATGGCTATGCAAACTGTGAGAGAAAACCATCTCTCTGCTCCACAGATTTCTTGGTGGAATGCTTTTGGATATCAGCAGTTGGCTCCGGAGAGTCTCTCTGGCGACTCTGACTCGTTCGTCGGAGTTAAGGCCGGATCTGCCGAAGAGACAGAACAAGGTGGGCATAAACAGAGAAACTCTGCAACTCACTTAGCTTTCACACTTGGTAACTCTTTAACTTCCTCTGTTTTTCTCTTTGAATGTCCCCAAATGGATGGTTCTGGTGAAAAATCTCCAAAAGTTGTTTTTTTTTTGGTGAATACTGCTTGATCATGTTACGTATAGGTGTGTGAGAGTGAATGTAACTGAGCTAAATTGTCTAAAGCGAGTCTAAAATTCTTCATACACTACAAAGAAGACATTTTGGTGCTTCAAATTCTAAATCATGAATCTAAACATGCAAATTGTGATGCTTTTAGGTGATGCAAAGAGTTCAAGAGTTGTGCCAAAGCCTCACGGAGCTGTTTTCTCATTGCAGTCATCACCTTGCTTGGAACTTGGATTCACTCAGCCACCGGTACAGTTTTTATAGCAGTGAAGTTTAAGTTATCATCAATTTTCGTTAGTTTGTTTCTGAGTATTTAGTTTTGGTTTGTCATCTAGGTCTACACAAAGTATCCCTGTGTGGAACAACAGTACTATGGAGTTGTTTCAGCTTATGGATCTCAGAGCAGAGTCATGCTTCCTCTAAACATGGAAACAGAGGACGGAACAATTTACGTGAACTCAAAGCAATACCATGGAATCATAAGGCGACGCCAGTCTCGTGCAAAGGCTGCTGCTGTTCTTGATCAGAACAGATTGAGAAGTAGATGCCGCAAGGTAGTAATAAACATTTTTGTTGCAAATCAATTCTTATTGTTGTTTTTTTGGTTTTTTGTTTTGGCCTTATGTTATGTATGTTGTAGCCATATATGCATCACTCGCGCCATCTCCATGCATTGCGCCGTCCTAGAGGATCCGGTGGGAGATTCTTGAACACTAAAAGCCAGAACATGGAAAGCAATGCTAAGAAAGCTGATGGAGCTAAGCAGATTCAGTCTCAGCCACAGCAGAGTAACTCTCAGAATTCTGAAGTTGTTCATCCTGAAAGCGGGAACATGAACTTATCGACCGGAGTAAATGTGTCCGGATCGGAAGTTACTAGCATGAACTACTTTCTAAGTTCTCCATCAGTCCATCCTCTTGGTGGCATGGTAATGCCTAGCAAGTGGATTGCAGCAGCAACAATGGATAATGGTTGCTGCAATTTCAAAACCTGATCCTTTACCGTTGTTTCTCAGTCAAACGGAGGGAGAGAGAGAGAGAGAGAACTCTTTGTCTTGAAAAAGGACAATGAGTTTTTTTTCTTCTTCTTGGTTTTAAGGATTTTGTCTTTATTGCCAATCCTTTTGACTGTGAACAGGCAAATCATCTTTGGCTCATTCTCTATGAAGATTTCTTCGCAGTCAAGGTTTAAAAACCTTGATCTTATTTCTCAGTGTAACAATGATGGGTTTTGGTAACTTAACCCACTTGTTCCATTTAGTGTGTGTGTGTGAAAACTCTTTTCTGGTTTTCTGATGTCAGTTGCTCTTTATCTGAGTGTGTTTATGTCTCTGATTTCCGAAACAAACAATTGTAAGAACATATTGTGTGCTTGTGTTTGTGGGGAAACTCTATGCCTGATTTCCTGATGTCAATAACTTATGTAGCTTAATTATGTCATGTAACATATTGTACAACTATTTTTATATATCTGGTCGAATTTATGTGTATCATTTGCTTATCACAATACCATCGCCAATTTTGTCAAATCACTAGTGTGTGTGCTTGTAGACTTTTGAAGCTTTGTATCATACATATAGTTTGGCTTTGAGTTAAACTACATCAAACCTTGCCCACCAGTTCATGTAAATTGGTATAATTGTACTTAGTTAAACTACAACAAACGCCTTGAGTGATTCAACGTCTCTTTTTCCTGAGTTTACAAACGCATGTATGAAACAAACAAGATCAATCTGTAGTATTACTCAAGTCAAAATAGGCATGTGAAGGTGTGTGCATAATTAAGCTGTTTTGAACACAACGAAGGGTGCATGTAAAGCAAGTATACCTTGATATTTTGAGACTTCTTCTCCATTGTAAAAGAGCTTTTAAAGGTTGGATATGAGTGAATCTCAACTTTGGTGCAAACAACTCTGCTAGTAGCCTAGTACCACAGTCTACTTCACCAATCTCAATTTCATCATCTCCAACCATTGCATTTCCCACTTCTTCCCACAAATTCCTCAATTTCTTGCTGACACTCAAGACCCAATTATTTCCACTAACACGTGTTGATATCATGACATGTTGGACGTATGAGACAGATTAGGTGTCCGCAAGCTGGAACCACCACGTGTTATCAACGACATGTGAGATACTCTAACTAGCTCTCTCTGAAATAACAAACGTGGCCTAGTTCGTGTCTTCAAGAATATTGCACACGCTCTCATAACCATAACATAGTTAAATGCTTGATGACAAATGTATCTTCGTTGTCAAAGACGGGTGATGAAAAAGATCTATTGATTTAATCTTGAGTGTTGCAGAAAAGAAGAAGATCCATTTTCTTTCACGTTCTTCCAGGATTTAAAACGTTTTATATTAGGTGATAAACAAAGCATGATGAGTCACTTTATTAATAAGTGAGTGAAGAATACTATGTGCAATGTTCACCGTTGACTTTCAAACCTGCCTCATCTTCATCGTTCTCTGCCTCTTCTCAACCATCTTTTACTATCTCTTATTGGTCAAGAAAACAAAGGTCGGATATAATTTGCCTCCGAGCCCTCCGTCTCTGCCCATCATTGGCCACCTTCACCATATCCTCTCTCTTCTAATCCACAAATCCTTACAGAAACTCTCTTCCAAGTATGGACCTATCCTCTATCTCCGCGTCTTCAATGTCCCCATGGTTCTCGTCACATCTGCCTCAATAGCCTATGAGATCTTTAGGGCGCAAGACCTAAACGTTTCCTTTCGCGCCCTCCCTACGAACGAGGGCTCCATCTTCTTCGGACCTTCTGGCTTCATTACCGCTCCTTATGGAGACTATTTGAAGTTCGCGAAGAAGATCATCGTCACCAAGCTCCTACGACCTCAGGCGCTCCATAGGTCAAGATGCGACCGTGAAGATGAGGTAAATCGATTTTACGCAAGCTTGCTTGATAAGGCGATGAAGAAGGAGAGCGTTGATGTTGGTGGGGAAGCAATGAAGCTGATCACCAACATCATCTGCAAGATTCTCATGGGGAGGCGTTGCTCGGAGGAGAACGGTGAAGCGGAGATAGTCAGGAGATTAGTGACCGAGTCAGATCTCTTGTCGAAGAAGTTTATCTTGTCGGCCATCTTGCGCAAGCCGCTTAAGATGATCGGGATCTCACTGTTCAAGAAGGAGTTAACAAGTATCTCCCGCAGGTACGACGAGGTGTTGGAGACGTTTCTTGTGGAACACGAAAAGAAAATGGGCGAGAATCATCATCATCGTTAAGGTGATAACATGGTGGATGTGCTGTTGGAAGCTTACGGAGACGAAAACGCAGAGTTTAACATCACAAGGAACCATATCAAGGCCTTGTTCGTGGTAAATGATCTCTCTCTCTCTCTCTTTTTGAAAAAATCCAAGAAAAGATGTCATGACTAAGAACGTTTGCTACTTGCTACAAGATCTTCTCCTTGCAGGCACTAACACCACCACTCACGCTATAGAGTGGACAATGGCCGAAATCATAAACAACCCTAACGTTCTTGAGAAACTTAGAGAAGAAATCGGTTCCGTGGTGGGGAAGGCAAGGTTGATTCAAGAAACGGATTTGCCTAACCTTCCTTACTTGCAAGCGGTGGTCAAAGAAGGGCTGAGAATGCATACACCAGCACCTATCTTGTTTAGGACGTTCCAAGAAAAGTGTGAGATCAAAGGGTTCCACATACCAGAGAAGACAACACTTATTCTTAACTCTTACGCTATAATGAGAGATCCTAATTTCTGGGAAGATCCTGAGGAGTTCAAGCCAGAGAGGTTTCAAGAGGAGGAGACAAGAGAAGAAGTCCTGAAGTACTTACCTTTCAGTAGCGGGAGGAGAGGCTGTCCTGGAACGAGCCTAGCTTATGTCTCTGTAGAAAACGCGATTGGAGTGATGGTGCAGTGCTTTGACTGGAAGATCAAAGGAGACAAGGTCGATATTAGTGAGGCTCCTGGATCAGTTACGTTGACCATGGCATATCCTCTCAAGTGCACTCCTGTTCCTCGAACTCAGATACCTTTAAGGCTATAAGAAGAAGAAGAAGGAAGCTTTGGGTGAAATAAAAATATATAAAAACCTTCTTCACAAGCGTATGCTATTTGCTTCAAACAGAAGACAGTTAGTTATAATAAGACACCTATATGAAGTGAATAAGCAAAGATTATTAGAAGATGAAAGAAATCAAAAGTTTTTTCACACTCCCATTGCATTTTCAAACTTCATGTAAGAAACAAATATATAGAAAGATTCAAGAGATGTACCTTAAGTTGGGTAATAGATATGGTGAATGCCAATGAAGTTGCCTAAATAAATGCAATCAGAAAATTGAGTGAAAACAGAAGGAGAAGATAATTACTCATACTCTCCAACAATCTCTCTCTCTCTCTCTTCCCTCCATTCCTTTTTCATCAAGTTCTCTCTATACACCATCACGTATAACTGTATAAGTGTATTACCATCTGCACGTTTGGAACCACAAATCAAGCAAGACATTGTTTATTTCCCCAAATTTGCAGGAAGAAGGTTTCTTCGCAGTCATGTGGTGGAAACACCTTGATCTTGTTTCTCAGTGTAACAATGATGGGTTTTGGTAACTTAACCCACTTGTTCCAACTAGTGTGTGAAAACTCTTTTCTGGTTTTCTGATGTCAGTTGCGCTTTATCTGAGTGTGTTTATGTTTCTGATTTCCGAAACAAACAAATGTAAGAACATATCGTGTGTTTTTGTGTACGTGGAAACTCTATGCCTTTTTTTTCTGATGTCAATAACTTATGTAGCTTAATTATGTTATGTAACATATTGTATTATGTGGAAACTATTTTTATATATATAGTCGAATTTATATGTATCACCTGCTTATCACAATACCATCGCCAATTTGGTCAAATGATCACTAGTGTGTGAGCTTGTTGAGTTCTGAATCTTTGTTTCATACGTATAGTTTGGATTGCATTTAAACTACATCAAACCTTGGCCACCTCAACAAACCATCTATCTAGGTACTTACTCAATTTAATGAACTAAGTTATATATTGTTGATGGCTATATGTTCATTAACCTCTTAAAGCTACTCTTATCTAATGTGAGAAGCCTTGAATTAGATGTTGTGTGCTATACGGTGGAGAAAGAGCAAGTTACAGATGCAAAAGAATGAAAAAATAAGAGTGGTCAAATGATAAAAAAGAGTTTAGAGTAGCTTTGGATAAACAAAGGTAACAACATTAGCCATTTGTTACTTAAATTCCTGACAATAATGTGATGATAACTTTGATGAAGAAAATACCACATTCATGTACTATAATTTATAATTACAGAGAGCATCTCACACTTCAAGAATTTCACATACTCTCATAACTATACCATAGTTAAATGCTTGAGGACAAAGGTATATAACATAGTTAAATGCTTGATGACAAAGGTATCTTTAGTTGTTAAGATGGGTGATGAAAAAGATTTATTAATATAATCATGAGTTGCAGAAAAGAACAAGATCCATTTTCTTTCACGTTCTTCCAGGATATAAAACGATTATAAAAAAACGTTTTGTATTAGGTGACAAACAAAGCATGGTCAGTCATGAATTCTTTATTACAAGTAAGTGAAGAAATACTCTGTTTCATTTGCCTTTTCGTTCACTTTGAGCAACAATGGCAGCAATGTTCACCCTTGACTTCCAAACCTGCTCCATCTTCATCGTTCTCTGCCTCTTCTCAACAATCTTTTACTATCTCTTCTTAGTCAGGAAAACAAAGGTGGGCTGTAATCTGCCTCCGAGCCCTCCGTCTCTGCCCATCATTGGCCACCTTCACCATATCCTCTCTCTTCTAATCCACAAATCTCTACAGAAACTCTCTTCCAAGTATGGACCTATCCTCTATCTCCGCGTCTTCAATGTCCCCATGGTTCTCGTCACCTCTGCCTCAATAGCCTATGAGATCTTTAGGGCTCAAGACCTAAACGTTTCCGTTCGTGCCCTCCCTACAAACGAGGGCTCCATCTTCTTCGGACCTTCTGGCTTCTTAACCGCTCCTTACGGAGACTACTTGAAGTTCGCGAAAAAGATCCTCGTCACCAAGCTCCTCCGACCTCAAGCACTCCAGAGGTCACGATGCGACCGTGAAGATGAGATAAATCGGTTCTACTCAAGCTTGCTTGATAAGACGATGAAGAAGGAGAGCGTTGATGTTGGTGAGGAAGCAATGAAGCTGATCAACAACATCATCTGCAAGATTCTCATTGGGAGGAGTTGTTCAGAGGAGAACGGTGAAGCAGAGACAGTCAGAGGCTTAGTGACCGAGTCAGATCTCTTGTCCAAGAAGTTTATCTTGTCGGCCATCTTGCGCAAGCCGCTTAACATGATCGGGATCTCGCTGTTCAAGAAGGAGTTAACAAGTATCTCCCGCAGGTACGACGAGGTGTTGGAGACGTTTATTGTGGAGCACGAAGAGAAAAGGCGCGAGAATCATCATCATCAAGGTGATAACATGGTAGATGTGCTGTTGGAATTTTATGGAGACGAAAACGCAGAGTTTAACATCACTAGGAACCATATCAAGGGCTTGTTCGTGGTAAATGATCTCTCTCTCTCTCTCTCTCTCTCTCTCTCTTGAAAAATCCAAGAAAAGATGTCCTGAGTACTAAGAACATTTGCTATGCTACTACAGGATCTTCTCATTGCAGGCACTGACACCTCGACTCACGCTATACAATGGACAATGGCCGAAATTATAAACAACCCTAACGTTCTTGAGAAACTGAGAGAAGAAATCGATTTCGTGGTGGGGAAGGTAAGGTTAATTCAAGAAACAGATTTACCAAACCTTCCTTACTTGCAAGCGGTGGTCAAAGAAGGGCTGAGAATGCATACACCAGCGCCTATCTTGTTTAGGACGTTCCAAGAAAAGTGTGAGATCAACGGGTTCCACATACCGGAGAAGACAACACTTATTCTTAACTCTTACGCTATAATGAGAGATCCTAATTTCTGGGAAGATCCTGAGGAGTTTAAGCCAGAGAGGTTTCAAGAGGAGGAGACAAGAGAAGAAGTCCTGAGATACTTACCTTTCGGCAGCGGGAGGAAAGGCTGTCCTGGAACCAGTCTGGCTTATGTCTCTGTAGAGCACGCGATTGGAGTGATGGTGCAGTGCTTTGGTTGGAAAATCAAAGGAGACAAGGTCAACATGGATGAGGCTCCTGGATCAGTTACGTTGACCATGGCACATCCTCTCAAGTGCACTCCTGTTCCTCGAACTCAGATACCTCTAAGGCTATAAGAAGAAGGGAGCTTTGGATGAAATACAAAAATTATACATACCTTCTTCACAAGCGTAGTTGATTATTTCATTTATCCTCTGTTATTTGTTTCATAATCTTTGGTCCATCAAACTGAAGACAGTTTGTTAATAAGACACTTACATGAAGTGAATAAGCAAAGATTATTATTAGAAAATCCTTTAAAAAATATATATATATATATATATATATATATATATATTATTATTAGAACATGAAAGAAATCAAAAGTTTGTTCACACTCACATTGCATTTTCAACTTCATGTAAGAAACAATTATATAGAAAGATTCAAGAGATGTACCTTGACAGTGAATTCACGACTCTCCCTAATTATCTCAACTCCGTACATTTCCCCTTTACTATACAGCAAGATCATGATGCGTTTCATACACTAGTTAAAACTTGCGTTGATAAGACATAAAAAATATTTCAGAAGCCGCTTTGCCGACTAAAATCCTAAAGCTATTGCATCTTATTTCGTTTGAATTCAACCTAAAAGAGTATTCGTAAGCCTGCAATTGGAAGCCGCTTTCGATGACGAGGCCGATAAATTGATATTACGCAATTGTTATTCGGTTTTCTGGTTAATTCAGATTGAGAAATTTCTACATAATCTAAAACTACAGTTTGGTTAGGTTAAATTTTCGATTCCATAAATTTGTTGTCAAACTGAACCAAATTTTGTTTTAATTATAGATTAAACAAGGTTCAACTTGGAATAATTTTGGTTAGTACGGTTAAAAATCGAACCAATTTAGATAAATCCGGTATGTTGATTCGTTGATCATATTATTTATTGTCAAAATATAAATAAATAGAAAACCCAACTTTGGTTCAGCCAAATGTTAAAAGAAAATAAAAATAAATATAAAAAAGGAAATCTAGAAAAAGGGATTAATCCTCTATCATAATATTGTTGATGTATTTATAACAGTGGTTAATGTTATGTATAACAATGGCACCATTTTTCTGTAGAAGATGTTGAAGAAGATGACTGAAGACTGAAGACGAGGGAACCACATGATTTTGTATTAAATAACAAGTTTTTAAGTTTTTAAAAATAAGAAAATTAAGTAAAACTTTAACCACCAAATTGATTAAAAACTTTGAGAATGACTTCGGAGAAAACTTTCCAATCATTTCTGATAGTGCAATTATCTTGATAATATTTATTTGGTAGTTTTTTGTTCTTATTATTATAGTTTATTCTCCCTAATAAACAAGATATCAATTAGTAATTTTTATTTCTCTTGTATAAAGGTGCACATGTTTATGATCATATAGAAGATATCGAGGGTTTAAGCAACATAGTGCAATAAATGTGTGGAATTACTCCAACTTGATCATACGTTAGACTCGACCAATAACACCTTGAAACAAAATTCAATCACTAAAGAATTGTGAGTTTTCAAATAACTACAAGAAAAAGCAAAAATATATGTGATATTCATATCCCTTGATAATTTATTTGGTTGATTTGTTATAAAAAGAATTAAAAAAAGCATTCAAACCAAAACTAGTCAACAAGACTTTGATTGGTGACATATATTACATTGGTTAATGTTGAGTTGTGGGCATAACTCAAAAATATTACCAATTATAATCATTATATTAGTTTTTAGTTTTTTTTTGCATTTGTGTTTGATTTATAATGTGTTATTGGGTTGAATTACAAAGTTGAGTCATGCCATTTGTAAAACTGATAACTCAGGTCAGCATGATAAAGGCAAATCAATATTTTTACTTTTCTTTGGTAAATTAAGAACAATACCTTAAAAAAATATTTATCTTTTTTTTTTTTTGAAATCTCTATATAGTTACTTTAATTTCCTTTGTGTATATTTTAAATTAAAATGACAAAAGCTAAAATTGTAGAGAGCAACAAATTTAACAAAAAAGAAAATTGTAAGTAACATAGAGATTTGAATTTTTGTTTTGGGCAGAGATTTAAATTTATTTAAACAAATGATTTGATATTGAAGAAAAAGAAGAAGAATACTTGATACTGGCTTAGGTCCGAGTCCGAGCCCGAGCCAACCGTTTATCGTCCAGCCCAACCCTAAAACCTTAACGCCGGTTAAACAAAAAGAGCTTACCGCCGGCTAATAAAAAAAGCTTCTCCTTCGCTCTGCGTCGTCTTCTCTCTCGAATTCCCAGGTAAGCCTCCTCGATTCGTTCTCTTAAACAATTAATGGTTTCTCATTCCTCCTGAGACTTCGTTTCTAAACGCAATTTCTCTCCCTTCTCCAAGGTCTGTGTCGATCCCAAAGTAATGAGATTTAAAACCGAATTGTTCTAGTTTTACTGTAGAAACTTGACATAGATTAATTCGTGATCTAGTTGTTGCGTTTGGCATAGATAGCGTAAGTTCGCACACCCCTGGCTGAGTGATGCCGATTAGTGGCTTAGTGATGCATTTGATAAGAAATTCTGGATTATTGGATTTGTGTTCAGTTGCTTTTCGTCTCTGATTACGCTAATTTAGAGGCACAATTTGATAAATCTCAGATTTAGCAACCGGGCTGGATCAATTTTGCCAAATATTTACCAACGCGATTCCACAAGACTGGCAATCGTTCTGTAGACATGGTACGATCTGAGCCTTGTGTTCTGTTCTCTCAGACCTTTGTTCATCCTCAATTGGACGAATATGTCGACGAGGTAACCTTCTCAGCTCTCACACTAATGTTCTTTCTTTAGTTTATGATGCTCTTGAAATGATTCTCTGAGTTTCTATGGGTATATATGTTGAATTAGGGTTGTGTGAATCGTTACTGCGAACTACTTGTGTGCACCGTATCAAGTTTATCGCTTTCGAGGATTTATGATATGCTTCCTTTTTATAGGTGATATTTGCTGAGCCAGTAATCATCACAGCCTGCGAGTTTTTGGAGCAGAATGCTTCATCTTCTTCTCAAGCCGTTTCCCTTGTCGGGTATGTCCTTTTGGAAACAATGTTTTGGTTGAAATGTCCAGACTCATAAAGTTTAGGTTTTTCTCTTTATCAATCAGTTTTCAGTCATTTTCAGAATATTCTAGATTTAGAGTCGATTCCACTTCCAGAAACAAAAACAGTGAGCAGAAATTGTAGCTGAACCACTCGTAGTTTGATTTGTCACATAAATGGGCGGCTAGGTGTTAGAATCCGATGGCATGTCTTGGGGTTTATCTTTAGTGTGGGTGATATCTATGGATGTTTATCTGAATGCTGACAAAATTCTTCATCAGGGCAACTTCACCTCCTTCATTTGCATTGGAGGTGTTCGTTCGATG
This sequence comes from Microthlaspi erraticum, assembly GCA_902728155.2. Classification (NCBI taxonomy): domain Eukaryota; kingdom Viridiplantae; phylum Streptophyta; class Magnoliopsida; order Brassicales; family Brassicaceae; genus Microthlaspi; species Microthlaspi erraticum. The sequence continues at coordinate 194,569 of CACVBM020000210.1, read as the reverse complement.
TGAAGGAGAATCCAAGTTTAAGCGACTTTGTAACCCATTTCTTTACACCCCTTCAGCGCCCTATCCCTTGGAAGTAGAGGTAACTGCTAAGATATGATTTTTCTTCAAAATTGATGTTTTGTTGCTTTCCCTTTCATTTTATTCCCTTGCTGGGTATGACTAGTTTGATATTCTGATACTGTTAACAACATTTGAGAATGGTTCTTATTCAATGTTTGAGACATGACCTTTCATGTCCTTAATTGGCTATCAAACTGCGACTTACAGCAGTAGACATTCCCTAAGAGATGTGCATACGTGTAAAATTCTAGACACTGATAGGATGATATATGGCAAACTAGAGGGAGTAAATAACTTTTAGCAGCTGGAAACGGGTTTAGTTTGGGTTGGGAATGGAAGCAGTTTGGAGTTTAGAATTTGAATACTTTTTAATTCTATCATCTTGTGTGTCAAAAGGCAGACTTTCAGCCTGCATATGCTATCAGAAAAGTGGTTTATCATTCTCATTCACAGGGTTCAATTCCTTGCATTATTTTTTTAGTAACTCCATGCTCTTAAAGGACTGTTTTTCATTAAAATTGCAGGCTGTTGTAACAAACCATCTAGTGGTTAGAGGTAGCTATCGGAGTTTGAGCTTGATTGTCTACGGGAACATCGTGAAAGATTTGGGGCAGTACAATATCATTCTCGAAGGTCGTTCTGTAACTGATATTGTGAGTTCCACTGAAGGTAACCTTGAGGACTTGCCATTGGTATTGCATTCAGTTGACAGAACGATAGAGGAATGTCTATCCTCTCTAGACATAGTATCTGTACCCCTCGCTGCTGTAGATGTGCCTGTGGAAGTTAAGCGACTGTTGCAGCTGCTGGGAAAAGCCTTTGACCAGATAGCTACTAATGATGTAGTAAATAAATTTGTGGATACAGTTGTGTCAGGGGTTTCGTCTTATGTCACAGACAATGTAGATTTCTTTTTAAAGAATAAGAATTGTCTGGCCGAGGCCAGTTCTGTAGATTCAGGAATTTTCCATGATATAACTGACAAGGTTAAGAAAGACATTCTTGATCTCAATGAAATTCAAGAATCAGATGTGCCACTTGGATCATCCACAGTGTTCGACTTCCTTGAATCTGAGACTTACTTGGCAACTTCCCAACAATTGGTCGATATGTTAAGTCCCTATATTCAGTTTGAAAGGGATTCATTGGGCACTGCCCTTCCACGGCTTTCAAAGGTATTGCAAATTATAATCGGCTCTCTCACAAGCTGGTGATAGAAATTTATCACATAGATGATTGCTGTTATTTTTCTCATTTCAGGGAAAAGCCACTCTTCTAGGTCTAAGTTTGGCCTTTTTATTATGCTCGGGCAAGGAAGGTTGCCTCCATTTTGTCAATTCTGGAGGGATGGATCAACTTGTATATTTGTTCGGTCATGATACACAGAATTCGACTACCATTACTTTGCTGTTGCTTGGAGTTGTTGAGCAGGCTACTCGCTATGCAGTTGGGTGTGAGGGTTTTTTAGGTTGGTGGCCTCGTGAGGATGGAAGTATCCCCTCTGGGAAGAGTGAGGGCTACTGTCTTCTATTGAAATTACTCATGCAGAAACCATGTCATGAAGTTGCCTCTCTTGCAATTTATATTCTTCGTCGCTTGAGAATATATGAGGTTATATCAAGATATGAGGTACTAATACTTTTTTCGTTGCCATTATGTTGATAGGCCTTTAATGTTAATATTGTTACTAATACCTTTTCCATCAGTTTGCAGTGTTGTTTGCAATGGAAGGTCTCTCCAATCCTCATGTGGCGGCAACTCATAGTCTGAATATGCTATCTGATGCTAAGTCACAACTTCAAAAGCTCCAGGTTTGTTGCGGATTATAATTTTATGTTATTTGGTCGTTAATAGAATCATATAAACTAACCATGTAACATTGTCACTGGCGTTACTGTCGACTATTAATACAGAAGCTGATGAAGTCACTTGGATCAGTTGACGATCCCTCACCATCAGCCTACGCAGAAAGAAGTTTGCTTTCTGATTATTCTGAAGGGTGGTTGTCATACAAAGCCACAAGTAAACTTACTGCTTCATGGGCATGTCCCTTTACCAACTCTGGAACTGATTCGCACATGTTGGCACTTCTGAAGGTAAATCACTTGGTTAAATTAGTCTTTGATTTTTACCTTAAGCATTATCTTAATTGCTAAAACATTTGCCAAGTATGTTCCGTGTCAGAAAGAACTTATCTTTTCCACTTCTTGTTATGTCACTAAAATCAATTTTTATAGAGTTTTCTAATTGATAAACCTTGAAGCGCAGGAGCGGGGTTTTCTTCCTTTGTCAGCAGCACTTCTCTCAATGCCTGGATTGCACTCTAAAGATGGAGACGTTATGGATGTCTTTACTGATATCGCAATGTTCATTGGAAATATAATTCTTTCACTTATGTTTTCTCGCACAGGTAATCTCGTTGAGCTTTCCCACTAGATCACACTTGATCATTGTGTGCATTAGAGTTGTAATACAGCAGGTTCCTTCTGTTTTCCAGGATTGTGCTTTTTGCTACATCATTCTCAACTGACTGCTACAATAATACAATCTCTGAAGGGATCTGTTGATCTGAACAAGGAGGAGTGTGTCCCTCTCCGCTATGCTTCAGTTTTGATATCCAAGGGTTTTACTTGCAGCTTACTGGAAATTGGAATAAATCTTGAAGTGCAGTTGAGGGTGGTGGGTTCATGTTACCATAAAGAGCACATGCTTTACATATGTTGATTTCTATTTGTATCCTGCTATTTCTTACATACTTCATTCAGGTGAGTGCGGTAGATCGCTTGCTCAAGTCGACTCCACAATCCGAAGAATTTCTATGGATTTTATGGGAGCTACGTGATGTTTCTAGGTGAGAAATGTTTTGCTGTCATGTTTCGGTGTGCCAAAATTTACTTTTGTTTGTTTAAGTCTTCTTTTGATATAAACTTGGAAGGCTTTTTGCAAGTGCAGGTCTGATTGTGGGCGTGAAGCTTTATTGACATTAGGTGTTTTCCCAGAGGTATGGATCCCGAACCAGGAAATAGAATATACCTTTGCTCTTTTTTTTCACCGTGGTCTCCACTATGTATGACAAACTTGTCTGTCACTAGTTGAGAAGTCTCATTTTTAGAGCTGATAAGTGGTTAAACATTTCATGGTGAATAAACAACACACGTTTGATTGTTTGAAAGATCACGAGTTTGGTGGCGCTGTTACCTATACTCACGAAATTTGAACCTTTGGTTAAAATGGAACCTTTTGGGAGATTAGTAACGAAAGTTTCGCATCTGTAGTCCCCTGTGCTGGTCATGAAAATTTTGAAGGAAAAATACCGATCATACCATACTCTTATTCATTATTGTTATTTCTCTTGTTCTGAGTTGTGTATATTATGTAGAAGCAGTGGTTATTATGACTTTTCAGTAACATACTTTATTATTTTTTATAGGCTCTAGCAGTCTTGATTGAAGCTTTGCATTCAGTCAAGGATACGGAGCCAGCAGTTGAAAATAGTGGTACCAATGCTGCTTCATCTTTGAGTTTACTAGTAGTCTCTTGGTCATCTTCCTTCAAAAACCTCTTACTTGCTTAACATTCTCATTTTCAGGAATTTCACCTCTTAATCTAGCAATATGTCATTCAGCTGCTGAGATTTTTGAAGTCATAGTCTCTGACGCAACTGCATCATGCTTGCATGCTTGGATTGAACATGCCCCCGTCCTTCATAAGGCCTTGCATACTTTGTCACCGGGTGGTTCTAATCGAAAAGATGCTCCTTCACGATTACTTAAATGGATTGATGCGGGTGTAGTTTATCACAAACATGGTGTAGTTGGCCTTTTACGTTATGCTGCTGTCTTGGCTTCTGGAGGGGACGCCCAATCATCATCGTCAAGCATCCTTGCGCTGGACTTAACACCGGCAGAGAATGGTGTTGGAGAATTACCAAATGTCTCTGAGATGAACGTCCTAGATAACCTCGGAAAAGTTGTCTTTGAGAAATCTTTTGAAGGTGTTAACCTTTCGGACTCATCGATTTCACAGTTGACAACAGCTCTTCGAATTTTAGCGCTGATTTCAGATAATTCAGTATGTTATCCTTCCCCATAATATCGTCCAGCCATTACTTTCTCTTTAGATGTTGTAGTGTTCTGAAATGTTGTGCTTTGTTCAGAGTGTTGCTGCTGCTTTATATGATGAGGGTGCGGTCACAGTTGTGTATGCTATTTTGGTCAACTGCAGCTTCATGTTTGAGAGGTCGTCTAATATTTATGGTAAACGACTGTGTATTCTTGCTTCTATTTAACTCTTCAAGTTTTTTTCTGCAACCATTTGACCCCTAACTTTAGACGTGATGATAATGGGGGGAGGTTAAATCGCCCACTGGGTAGATACCATTTTCTACACTTTAACCTTTCAATAACTTTCTTCCTGTAGGTTAATGATGTTTTCAGCTACTTTTCATCAGTCGTTCGATGATTTTAAGTGACGCTTAACTAGCTCTTTTGTTTTGGTAGATTATCTGGTGGATGATGATCATGGATGCAGTTCTATTTCTGACTTTTTGTCTGAACGTAATCGTGAGCAAAGCTTGGTGGACCTATTAATTCCCTCCCTTGACCTGTTGATATCTGTTCTGCAGAGACTACAGGTCTGTTGCTTTAAACTGGTTTCTTCATTTTATTGTGCGTAACACATTTGATTAAAAATCTTTTCTATCACGAGGCATAGCTTCTGAAATTCTGCCTTACGTGTCCTTGTTGTGTCGTTATCTCAACTAGTCATTGACATTGTCTTTGCTGTCTAAAGGAATCTAAGGAGCAGTATAGAAACACTAAACTACTGAAGGCACTCCTAAGGCTACATCGTGAAGTCAGGTGAGTTACTGTGCCTTTTTTTTCTTAGTATAAATCATATGCTTGTATATTTTATGCAAATTTAAGCTTTGAGCCACGATGGCTTGTTGTCTTTCCAGCCCGAAACTAGCTGCTTGTGCAGCTGATTTGTCCTCCCATTATCCAGACTCTGCTCTTGGCTTTGGAGCAGTTTGCCACCTCATCGTGTCTGCCCTTGTCTGCTGGCCAGTTTATGGATGGCTTCCGGGGCTATTCCTCACTCTTCTTTCCGGTGTCCAAACGTCCTCTGTTCCTGCCTTGGGTCCAAAGGAGACATGTAGCTTCCTCTGCATTCTAGTATGAAAATCTAACACGTCTGCTATTTATTTTTTACTTGATGATTGTTATGGCATGCATTATTTGAATCATTGCGAGTAATTTAACATTTATTTCCGGCCAAATACATATAACTTCATCCTAACTTCTGCGATGGAGTTTTTATACATGTGTATGTAGTCATTTCATAGAAATTACAAGTTGAAGATCTCTATTCACTGTCTTATACTTAAAAATGATTTAATCTCAATTGTCATGTATTTCTCAATGCAAGAGCGATATTCTCCCCGAAGAAGGAGTCTGGTTTTGGAAGAGTGGCATGCCCCTGTTAAGTGGTCTCAGAAAGTTGGCGGTTGGGACATTGATGGGTCCACAGAAGGAGAAACAGATCAACTGGTATCTGGAGTCCGCCCCCCTTGAAAAGCTTCTAAAATGTTTGAAACCTAATCTCGAGAAGATCGCAAAGATTATCCAACATCATGCAGTATCTGTATGTTCTTCTACTTCTTGTTAGCTTTAGTGGTTTGCTACTGATTTGGCCTTTTTAGCATCTGTCCAGAATGATTTGGAGTTTAATGGTGCTATTTTCAAACAGGCATTGGTGGTCATTCAGGATATGCTTCGGGTTTTCATAGTTCGTCTTGCATGTCAAAGGGCTGAACATGCTTCTGTCCTTCTGCGGCCAATATTTTCATCTATTAGAGAGGGTATTTTGGATCAGTCATCAACAAGAGAAACTGAAGCTTATATGGTGTTTGCTCTGCCTCTCTTAACTCTCTTTCTATGTACTGCCGCTCCTAACCACTCTTATCCTCCTCTTTCAGGTCTACCGATATCTTAATTTTTTGGCTAGTTTATTAGAGCATCCGCATGCTAAGGTCAACCCTTTACCTTATGATCATAGTTATCCTTCAGTTTTTTCTTTCTTTTTCACCTGGAATTTGTTCATTTCAGGGATTATTGTTAGAGGAGGGGATTGTTCAACTGCTTGTGGACGTTCTGAAAAAATGTTATGATGCCACTTATCCAAGTGAAAACAAGGTTCTAGAGCATGGAATTGTGCCCGAGTCTAGTGTGATTCAGTGGTGTATTCCAGTTTTCAGATCGATTTCACTGCTTTGCGATTCGCAAGTGCCTCTCGCGTGCTATCAGAAAAAAGAGCTGTAAGTGCTTAACGTTACCATTTTTGGGTGTGTTTATATCTCGGATCCTACTTGTATTTGTTTTACATTATCAATCACATCTATATCTAATTGCTCTAAAAAAAAAAATCTATGAACTTGTACAGATCAGTCAATTTGAATGCCAAAGACTGTGGTTTGATTCTCCCCTTTGTGCTGAAGTTCTGTCAGGTATATCAAATTTTGTCAACATTGTAGTGATCTATGTTGATTAATTGTTTTCCAGATGCTATTATGTTGCTCTTCTAGTCCCTTTGAAAAATTGGTAAAAAATGATGCACCTAAAAGGCTACAGGTTCTAAATTATGAGTGATTGTGACGATATATTGTTCTTAAATACCAATGAGCTCTCCTTACGGACATCTTTGTAACATTTTCCTTGACAAAATTATGATTACGAAGAAAATTTTCCTTTTACAGGTGTTGCCTATTGGCAATGAGCTCTTATCTTGTCTTTACGCTTTCAAAGATCTGGTCTCATGTGGTGAAGGTCAAGATAGTCTGGCTTCACTTTTGTTTCATCTGTTTTCTGGTGCTGAAGAACCTGTATCTGAAACGGGGTGTGACACTAATAATTTGACTCTGGATCAACTAGAAATGAAGAAAAATCCCCCGTTTCTGTCTTGCTGGATCAAGTTATTGAACTCAGTTAATTCAAACGATGGTTTGTCTAGTCTTGCAATTAAGGCAGTAAACGTTCTGAGCGTGGGCTCCATCAGATTGTGCCTTGATGGTAAAAGGTGACTCCCAGTCTCTTCATTATCTACTAATTTACTGCTCAGCCAGTTTAACGCTAATTTCATAGGATATTTTACTCTGATAGGCTACGTAACATTTTCAAAGAATCAATCTTCCTGTGGTAGAATTCATGTTAGAATCGTTAGTTGATGTATGGCCATCTTCACTGCGTATGTGAATAATTGAAACATAATGTCCACTGAAGCCACTTCTGTACTTAAGTTGGTGCATGCATACAGTTTAGTGAACCTGGTCTTGTTCCATTGATATAAGCCTAAAAATTATCAAGAATATAATGTGCTTAGTTTCATCTCACGCTGTTCTTAAACACTTCCATCAATTTTGCTCTGTGTAGTCTAAATTTCTTCATTTTTTTTTCCAGTTTGGATGTGAAGAAGGTTGCAGGACTAAAATCTCTGTTTGGCCTTCCAAGCGATTTTACTGGTACAGACTTTTTCAGAGAGGAAAACATTGGTTTGATTGAACAAATGGTGGCACTTGTGATTTCAATGACTTCGGGATCTGATAGTTCAGCAGCAACACCTGATTTGAATCCCTATTTGCATGAGGTACTGACTACCCCATACCTGTTTTGCCTTGCATCATCCACTTCTTTTCTTTTGTTGTTTTTCTCTTTTCACTGACCTCTGTATTCTCTTTGTGGATTTGAAGGTATCACGGTCGTTGCTGTCATTGCTAAAAGACGGAAATATTGATGATATCATCTCCTGCAAAGGTGTTCTTGTTTCTCCTGAGAATTTTGATATGGATGATGTGGACTCGGAAAACGTTGAGGATGATCTCTGTCAAAGAGGACTTGATGCCAAGTTCTTTTGGGAATGTCCAGAAATATTACCTGAGCGTCTGCCCCAGTCCTCTCTGAAAAGGAAACTACCAACAACTGTGGATAGCTCTAGCAGGCGCGCTAGAGGGGAAAACTCTTCTGTTGACATACCGACCCAAAGTTCAATTCAACGGGGACCAGGTTCTGTATCCCTTCCTCCTGCTCCTACACGAAGAGATACCTTTAGGCAGCGCAAGCCGAATACCAGCAGGCCTCCCTCCATGCATGTGGATGACTATGTTGCCAGGGAACGGAGTGTTGATATAGCTGGTAATTCTAATGCAATAACCATTTCACGGGGAGGATCTAGCAGTGGTAGACCTCCATCTATTCATGTTGATGAATTTATGGCCAGACAGAGAGAACGAGGCCAAAATGCCTCCACCGTTGTGGTTGGAGAGTCTGTTGTACAAGTGAAAAATTCTACTCCTGCTATAGATACTGAAAAAGTCGCAGGCAAACCCAAACAATTCAAAGCCGATCCTGATGATGATCTACAAGGAATAGATATTGTTTTTGATGGGGAGGAATGTGAAGGACCTGATGACAAGTTGCCCTTTCTTCAGCCCGATGAGAACCTTATGCAGCCTCCTTCTGTCATGGTTGAACAAAACTCTCCACACTCCATTGTTGAGGAAAGTGATGCAAATGGAAGTAGTCAATTCTCTCACATGGGCACACCGTTGGCAGCTAACGTTGATGAGAACGCTCAGAGCGAATTTTCATCGAGGATATCAGTTTCTCGCCCCGAAAGGTCATTGAATCGGGAACCGAGCATTTCTTCAGACAGGAAATTTGTTGATCAATCAGATGAAACAAATAAAATGGGTTCGCTGAAGAGCGCTGGCATATCTGAACCTGGTTTTGTACCTGCTTACAACATTCCAGGATCTTCAGGACAAAATTTGATCGATCCTAGAGTGGGTCCTCAGGGCTTCTATTCAAATAGCAGTCAGCAACATACGGGCCATAGTCGTGGTGGATACAGTGGTCGGGGGGTTTATGAACAGAAAGTGATGCCAAACCAGCCTCCTTTGCCCCTAGTGCCACCTCCATCAGTCTCACCTGTGATACCACATTCTTCAGATTCTCTTTCTAACCAATCCTCCCCGTTTATTGGTCATGGAATACCTTCTTCAGGAGGTCCCATCCGGCTTATGCCACCGCTCCATTCAGCCAGTCCTCAATACTCATCTAACCCATATGCTTCGTTACCACCAAGGACATCAACAGTTCAATCTTTTGGATACAACCAGGCAGGTGAACAACAACAAAGCGGTCCAGCCATTGATCATCAGTCAGGCAATCTATCTGTTTCCGGTACCAGTTTAACCTCTTACCCTCCGACTTTAATGCAATCCACTGGTTTTAGTCGGCCATCATCTCTCCCTGTGCCGTACTATGGAAATCCTCCGCATCAGGGAGGTGATAAGCCGCAGACTATGTTGCCGGTTCCTCAATCACTCAATCAACAGTCCATTCCCCAGATGCCATCGATGCAGCTTTCACAGTTACAACGCCCTATGCAGCCCCCTCAGCAGCATGCTAGACCACCCATACAGATACTTCAGCCGTCAGAGCAAGGAGTGTCACTGCAAAATCTATTTCAGATTCCAATGCATCAGATGCAGATGATGCAGCAGACGCAAGCGCAGCCTTACTATCACCCTCCTCAACAACAAGAGATCTCTCAGGTGCAGCAACAGCCACAGCAACATGCTGTTCAAGGTCAGCAAGGAGCTGGGACTTCTCAGCAACAAGAAATGTCATTACACGATTACTTCAAGTCTCCAGAAGCCATTCAGGTTTGTAATCCACATCCTTGGTGATGATGCGCTGTTTTGTTTAGTATCACGTGACAAACTTTGTCATAATTCTTAAATCTTCTTTTTCAGTCTCTACTAAGTGACCGCGACAAGCTGTGTCAGCTTCTGGAACAGCATCCAAAGTTAATGCAGATGCTTCAGGTTGTTTTCTAAATCGATTCTTCTCCTTCTATTTTTTTTTTTTTTTTTCGAGTGCTTTCTGAAAACATCATCGACCTTCTGTGTTCACTTGTAGAGTTACACTGAAATTGATATTTTGTTGTTGATTGTGACAGGAAAAACTTGGACAGCTATGAGAAGACAGAGAAAGAGACTTCTCAGCAAATAGAGCCTTTTGGGCTACTTTGTTGCTTTTGTATTCCTGTAATTTTTAATAACGTGTACATTGCTTCTTTTGATATGTAACAAAAGTGGTAACGGTGCCGTTTTCTCTGTTGTTTATTCATGTACATTAGCAAGAAAAACATAGCTTCCTCTCTATTCTTTGATATTTCATTAGGGTGAAATCTATTTTCAAGCATCTAAGCTAAATCATTTCTACCATTAGTAATTATCAGACCAAATAACCGTATAGTACCTAAACTCAATAATTAGGTGCCAAAGAGAACAACAGCTAGATAGAGAGAGAGAGAGAGAGAGAGATCATGTAGAGTTTGAATGATATCAAAGTTGTTTGTAGATTCTAGATAGGTTCAAGTTCCACTGAAAATGACATCAAACTTACCACAAAGATTTACGTCTTCCAAAATTTGCCGCTTCATGTTACAACAAGCATCACATGGTCCGAGTTTCTTTTCGGTGAACTTTCAAAATGGTTGATCGAGACATCATATATGTTCTACAACAAATAATAATCACATTTACACTTCTAAACCATTAACTAACTTTTTACCATCATCATATTTCAGGAGCCGAATATGTAGTACGTATACCCGAGCAATATTGAGATTGCTAATGGGAAGCTTTCCGGTTTTATCTTCATATACCCACTCGAGAAAGAAAACATGAAGCGTATTATCAACAATCAAAATTGTAATAGATAAGAAAAATTCAGATTAAGGGCGTGATTGGTAAGTGCTCTGTAGAGAAATAATTATTTCTAGAACACTAGTGTTAAACCAATCATGCTTTGATTTCATTTTTTAAGTTTAGAGCTATAATTTTAAATATGGAAATGTTTTGGCTCTGCAGAGCAGATTTTCTAGAGCACAAATTTAAGGGCTCTGAAAATTTTCTCTCTTCTCATTCCTTAATTTCATTCTCTATATTCTTTTTTTAATGTTTCTTTCCTATATCTCTTTTATTTATTTTTAATAATACATTTATGATATATTATAAGAAGTTATTTATAATAAAATATTTTACAGCATCATAATCTACAGTCACAGCAAAAAAATCTACAGCTTAAATTCTACAGCAAAAAATCCAAAGCTACAGACGCAACCAATCAGGCCCTAAAACTTAATAAAACAGTTCAACTTATTGTTGAAATATATATTCTCATAACATTTTTGTTTGCAAAATTAATCACTAAACTCTTTAAATTGAGTTTTTAGCTACTTTCTATTCACTAGTAAATAGTAATCACTAATTATGTATATATATATCTAAGATTTATTTCAAACTCTTACTTTCTCTCTCTTCTTAAATATTCAATCTTATTATATAAAGCTGGATGCGCACAACGTGGTTGCGACACATAAGATTTTTATAAAATATAAGATTGCGACATGTGTCACTTTTAATATTACGTTCGTTAAGATCGTGACACATGTATTGGAAAAAAGGAAAAAAAAATAAAGAGAAAATTTTAATCTTTTATAATAAAAACGAAAATTTCTATAATAAATTGAAAATATTGTATGTCTTGGGAAAAAGGAAAAAAAAATTAAGGGAAAATTTAAATCTTTTATAATAAAAACGAAAATTTATATAATAAATTGAAAATAATGTAATAAAAATACCTATTAGTACATAGAATAGGTATGTAAACTAAATATCCTAAAACTTATGGAATAGGTTACACAAACCCCTATTTTAAAAATTCCTATTAGTACATGAATAGGTATGTAAACTAAATATCATAAAACTGTATGAAATTGGTTACATGAACCCCTATAAAAAGAGAGCTATTGTATTCTCTTTTTCTCATTCACAAACTCATCAAAGCAAATTCAACAAATCTCTTTGATTCTCTTTCTCTAATTTTAAAATCATCTTGAAAGTTCAAGAGAACAGTGGAAATTATTTGTTTATAGGTCAATTGGATCGAAATCAAAATTATCACATACTATAGTACGTGTTATTCGAAAGTGGGAAGCTAGAAATCCTGAAGAAAATAATATTCTTATGGGAGTTGAGCTTCTATTACTTGATGAAAAGGTTAGTAACATCTTATTATATTGATATAGATAATCTTATTATAACATTGATTAACATTAAAGTTTTACTTTTGTTTGAAACAGGAAAACACAATTCAAGTTTTTGTGCATCATTCACTACTTCAAAATTTTGGAGATCAGATGGCCGAAGGAAACATTATCGAAATTTGTAATTTTAATCTGCAGTCTGCTGATAAAAAAACTTCTATTACTTGATGAAAAGGAGGAAAAATAACTCTACTAAGAAAAGGAGGAAAAATAACTTACTAAGAAAAGAAAAAAAAAACGAAAATCAAAGAAAGAAAAATTTTACATCCATTACTAAAAGGAAAAGTAAAACATATTTCAAATACAAAAAGGAAAAAAAAATAATAATATATAGTAAGCTATAGTCTTCATGATTTAATTGTGTGATTCTATTTTTGATTAAACTTCTCTCTCATTAAGAAATAAATATAATGTATTTGAAAGTTCATGATATCAATGAAGAATATTTAACTCTAGATCAGTTGGATCCAAATCAAAATTATTGTTGCTACTTGTGTCTAATATTTTGAAAACAAGTGTTAACACAAGAAAATTGGAAAAATGTATAAAAAAACTAAAAAACGAACAAAATAATTAGAAAACAAGTAACTAATGGCCTGAATTAAAAACAAAACTGAAAAAATAATATATAGAAAACTAATAAAATAATTATCGAGCAACTAACTAATATTAAAAGGAAAAATTTATAATGAACTGATATTCTAATTATCATAGTTTAATTTTTTGTTAGGTAAAAAATATTAAAAAAAAAATTTCATCAACCAAAATCTCTTCAATGGAATAATAAAATTTTCACGAATTAATCAATCAATCAGACTTACACATGTGTAAGTCTTTCAATTTTAGATAAAAGTAAAAAGATAACAAATTAATTCATTTTTCGTATCATGAATTCAGAAAATATGTCAATTATAATAAAAATGTAAAAAGATTACCAATCTAATATTATTTAGAGGTATTTTATCGGATTTTAATACTAATCTACTTACTTTTAATTGTTTAAAGTGTCAAATTTATTTAATATTTTTCTATGACTTATTTCAAAAATTGTATAATAAACCCGCGTATACGCGAGGCTTAATCTAGTTATTATACGGCTTCTGAAGTCATCCACAACAATTATTTTAGAGCTCATATAATCTTCCACGTCATCACCAATTAGCAAGATTAAAGGATTTAAGGATTAGTTTGAGTCTAATCTCCTCCTCTGATTTTTCGTCTTCATCTTTGAAGGTTCTCTATTCTTTTCTCTTCACATTCTCTTCTAGGGTAGCAATAGCACTAATACAATCAATTTCTCAAGCTAGCATTCTCATCTCCGTAGTTTTTTATTTAACAAGTCTTCAGATCCGTACTGAAGAAACTCACTCTCGCTAATAGAAGAAAGAATTAGCGTTCTGGAGTTTTTGGGTTGAGATATTTCTCACAATCTCCGATAAGCATATATGGACGCTTCTGAGTAGTTTTTTGAGGTAAACCTTTTGTCCTTTTTTTTGATAAATGTATTACAATTGAACTCCTAATCTTTTCATCTTTTTGTTCATTTACCTGCAAAAGTTCACATTTTTCTTCCATTTATAACATAAACCTTTGTGTATCTCTTAGTATAATCTCTCTTCAAGCCTCTAAGATCATTTGTTCAAACAATAATTGTCATAGACCGAATAATAACAGCATAGTAAATCTTAAGAACACATGTAGAAAAAACAGTTTTACATTATTAAACTACATTTACAACTCTTTTAAGGTACGCACAACACATTAATTTGAAGGAATTACGTACATTAATCACCGAACCTTGAAGAGGCCCCATAAGAGCATTTGAAATCAATCCCATTACGTGAACCAACAAGATTTTAAACCAAATGTGAACCGAAACAACAAAAGAAGAATACGAATTTATCCCTTAACCAAACCCATGACACATCATCCGATAGATAGACAGACATTGAAAAGAGTTTGTACCAAACAGAAACAAACTGGTACATAGAGAGAGAGAGAGAGAGAGAGAGAGATCTTGTAGAGTTTAGATGATATCAGAGTGTTGTCCGTAGATGCAAAAGCTCTACTTTTCTTGTTACCTTTCAAAGAAATTCCACTGAGAATCTTAAAGATTCAACATTTAGGGTACTCTTCTCTGATAAATTTAGTATACAGATGTCGTCTTCTTTCTATTTCTAGGTCTAGTTCGTCTACGGAAAGGAGATCAGTCAATTCGTCACTAACTGAAACTTGCATTTCTGTATTCCTCTCCGCACTTCCTCACACTTCCGGTGGTTAATGTCTCAAATTGGGTAATGATGCTGTTTTTGCTGAATCTTTTTCTTTTGATTTCCTGGGTTTTTGTAAATAGATCCCATTTCTTGCTCTCTGTTCAGGTCCTGAAGAACATCAAATCCAGATTTGTTCTATGGAGGAGCCTCGTGTAAGTAACTAAGTATAGTACTAGACAAAGATGAATTTCTGATTTCTGGGTTTTTTTGTCAAATTGATGATTTTCTGTTTTTTTTTTTTTTTTTTTTTGTCCAATAGGATGATCAAGCCGAGGCTTCATATACATTTGGTGATAGATCAAGCAGTGACATAGTAGTTAGACTAAGAAACGAAGAAGGCCGTGACGACTGGATCTATTGCCATTCCAAGATCCTTACCGAGAAAAGCAACTACTTCGCTGACCGTCTCTCCGATAAATGGCCCACCTGCAAGATTCTTGATTCACGCTACTGTGTCGAAGTCATCTGTCAAGAATCAAACTACGACCACCACATCAACTTCTTGAGACTCCTCTACGTTGTCTCTGACGATGTCTCCGAGGACAACTTGTGTCACAACGTGAAAAGTGCGTTGGGGATTCTCTGTGTCGCTAAAGAACTTAGCTGTCCTCAGATTGTCGCTGCTTGTGTCAACTACTTGGAAGCTGTTCCGTGGGAAGAAGGAGAAGAGGAAGAGATTCTCCGTATCATCCCGGGGATTGGACCAGAAGCAGAGCCTGTTCTTGCTCGTCTCCAACCGGTTGATCAGTCAGCTGTTGTCGGAATCTTTGTGTCGGCGTTTCGTTTCGCTACATCGTCACCGTCTCTGCCCTTGTGCGACGTGAAATCATCGGCGCAAGAACAGATTGAGTATATGATAACAGAAGATGACGATGCTCCGTTGTTGATAGCTGACGAAGCAATCAAGATTGAAGTTAAGGAATGTGTAGAGAGACTGTTTGTTAGATTCTTCAAATGTCTAGAAGAAATCTCCTCCAAGCCAGTGGATTCGAGCAAGAACGAGTGTTTTAGGATGGTTGTGTCGGATCTGTCGTGGGCATTTCAGATATTAACGAAGATGGAGATGGTTAGAGATTTTGTTGTGACATGGGTTGATTCATCTGAGAAGTTAGTTAAAGTAGTTGAGCAGTTGGAAACGACAACGGTTGAGATAAGGGTTAAGGTCATAGAGGTGACTGCAAAAGTGATAGAGGCGATTGGTTATGGAACTGTGATATTACCAACGGCGAAACGGCTTCAGATGGTGAAGTTATGGCTTCCTTTTGTAAGAAACACAAAGCCTCTTGTTGACTCAGCTGTTGTTACTGATAATGATGGTGATGATGATGAGAAGGAAGGTGTGAGGTGTAAGATCGATGGAGAGATATGGCAAGCTTTGGAATCTTCCTTTGTGTCGATAATACTTGCATTGCCGTCTTCAGACCAAGCTGAGATATTGACTGAGTGGTTGAGTAAGAGCGGGTTGTATCCGGATTTGACAGAAGCTTTTGAGGTTTGGTGTTACAGGTCAAAAGTGGCCAAGAGAAGATTGGGTTTGGTTGGGGGTGAGGAAGACGAGAACGGCATGTCTTAGAGCTGTGAATCTAGAAAGATGAACATTCTGTTTTTCTTATTTTGTTTTTTGGTGTAGTAGTAGCCATAGTAGGAGGTCTCTTTTAACCATTTCTGTGACTTCTCTACCAAATATGTCATGATCATATTATCTTCCATTAGCAGTTTCCAGAAATCTGTAAATACTGTTGACAAAGATATTTCCGTTTCAATATGCATCCCAATCTGCAGAATGTCGATCAATTCGATTTTCTCTTGATGATAAATTGAACGTTTAATATCGATTTTCATATATATATGTATATAGTAATTTGGTTGATGATAACTGACATTGGCAGCAAGATAATATGATCCAACCATTGTTAAACACTTAGATCCCAGATCCCAACGAATGAGATAAATTTTCATAACTGAGAATGGTAGGGGCTGCGCGAACGCAAACCCCCGCTGCCACAAATAATGACGTAGGCTCTTCCACGTGGGAAGACCTTAAGCTAAGCACCCTTCCGATATGTGCAATGGAAGTCACTAGCCTAGGCCACTCGTCTTCTTGATTACGAGTTGACCCCGTCCAGGTAAGTGATTTTCACAATCACACGAGCGTGTTATTTATACCCAGTGTCCTTAGCCTCCTCTGTTTCGTTTAACCGATGTGGGACATTCGCTTACATCTCGCACTTTCCGCCGTTTCTAAACTTCTCTAAAACAAAAAGCGTGTCGTTTTGTGCTCCATATGTTGAACGACGTGTCGGAATGGATTAATCAAAACAACGCTCACGCCAAGAAGACCTTCTTTGTTTACATTCTCTCTACTGGGCCGGTATCCTTTGTCGCCCAAGTCGATTAATTTACTTGATTAATGCTAAGCAAGGTTCGTGTCCGGACTTTATAAGCTTAAGACGTTTTCTCAATCCCAATAATTATGTGTTTATTGGATAGTGAGTGCATGCATAGCAATAGTGGAGTATGAAAAATTAATTCTTTTTTTCAGCGAAAATGAATCGCACTTGTATCATATACAAAAGCTAAAAATGAAAGTTGTTTATAGACTAGAAAAATCAATTTCTAAAAATAAGTCTAAACAATTGAAGCAAGCGGTAGGTGTGACTTTTAGTGGAGCCCTAATCTCAACCAATGGGGTTGTCTTGTGTCCAGAATCATCTTAACTACATCTTCTACAAATGAATCAAAGCAAGAAGAGCAACACCCTCTCATCAGGCTGCTTCTGCTGTTGTTGCTACTGCTGCTCCCAGGTGTCATATCATCGTGAGGACAAGTCACTGGCGGTGGAACAAGATGGACCTCACTGCTCTTGTGTTCGAGTCCACAAGCTGCCAGTATCGTGTGTATTGAGCACGTGGAAATCTCGTCAAACGTGGCTTGACCTGAAAAAAAATACAATGGAAAGATACCAAAAAACTACACTCAGAATAACATAATACCAAACCATAAAGGCAACTTGTCTACAGTGTAAAGCAAAGAACAACAGTTAAATCAAGAGCTTGAAGAAGGAATTGGATTACGAGCGTGTACCTAAGTTGATTTGACTGGACAAGTTCTTGAGATGGGCTTTAACTCTTTGTTGCAGTAGTCCTTCTCCTCCCATGGAAGACATTGTGACTGGCATGAAGCTGAGTGGAAGTGGTTGATTACCAAACAAGGGATCACCCTGAGCCAGTCCATGACGCAACCCTAAATCGATAGACCGATCACCAAGAAACGTATTACTAGACAAACGTCTGACTGCTTCTTCGCTTCCAAAATGTTCCAACTTTGGAGACAAAAGCTCAGGGTTGTTATTGGGTAGCCTTTCCTCAGAGACTGTATACAACGACATCCCTGTTCCTTGGGTCACTGCAGGTTGAGACGGTTCTCTTTCTCTACCGTGACCGATTTGTGTAGTCACGAAACCATCACTCGAGTTAGCAATCATCGATGTTCCACCACTTCTGCTACCCATATTAACAAGTCTATCACTGTTGATAATGTTTTGTATGTGTCTATGAAGCGTCCTTCTTCTTGATAATGTGGTTGCTCCTAAGCCGGATGGAGAAGAAGCTTGAACATCACCATTAGGAAGCCTTGGAGAGAAAATGTACTCTCCGTTGAAAAACGGTGTGCGTGGGGAGACTAGCAAAGACGCATCTTGATGTTGCCCTGAAACTACAAGAGGTGATGGTCTACTGTAAAAGCCACTGACCCGTTGTTGCTCGGGTGTAGTATGTGTTTGGGAACTAGCAGATCCAAGTGCAACGGGTCTACAACCTTCACAGTACCAGTTTCCTTCTGGTACTTCCCTCCCCAGTCCAACACAGTACGTATGGGCAGATGAATCACAAAGATCACAAAGTAACATAAGCCCATCATCTTCACCTTGGTGACATTCCGTGCATATTGTGTTTTCATACGGATCAAAATAACTCCTCAACTCTTCCTCAGTCGGTTGATAGACCTGCACACATTTAAAAAAAAAAACATATAAATAAACAAATTTATCACACAAAAAGTGTCATGAAATACAATACAACCACACTTGATGAGAAAAACTGAAAATTTATGTCCATATGTTAAGAAAAGCTGATAAGGTCTCCACTATCATGCATCTGAAGTGGTTCCGAGAAAACTGATGTTACTGGTAACCATAAAGTATTGAAATGATAAACTGCTACAAGAAGGAATGTCTATTTGGACCTCAAATGTATACTATGACTAATGAGGACAGTAAACTAATCAACGAAAGAGACTCTATAGGCGTAAAGCAATAGAAAGAGTAGAAGAAACAAACCTGATCCCGTTCAGGTACAGGTATCACGACTTCTCTCAAATCTACTCCAGGCGTAGATCTTGCAGCCTTACTGATTGTTCTGAAACGCTGCTTGCACAACGGGCATCGAGACTCTACTTTCGACCACTCCATAATGCAAGTGAAGCAAAAGTAATGACTACAGCAGTCCAATGTTCCCTTCAATCTTCGCATGTCTTCCTCAGACAGACAAATCCCACAAACGTTTTTCATCACATCTCTCTTCACTAGCTCGACCTTCTTTTCACTTTTCTTCACAGGAGACTTGCGAAGCTGAGGCAAATCTTTATTGACCGTAGTTTTTCTCATAGATGATACATTCTTCACACTACTTCTCAACAAACTACCAGCTTCTCTCACCTGCTCTCTTTCCTCCTCCGAGATCGTGTACTCATAATCGGATTCTCCAGAGGATGCAATGTCTGAATCTGATGCCACTACACACCGACGCCTTGGCCTTGATGATCTCGTCTTGGTCTTCGCCTTCTTTCTTGCAGGTAGGCAGTCATCTACAAAATCACCATCATCATCTTCATCTTCATCTTCATCAACCTCTTTCTTTGTTTTTCTCCCACGTCTCTTTCTTCCATTTGCCAAACGGGGTTTTGAAACAGAGCGTTTCTTTCTTCTACTACGCCCACCTCCAGCAGATCTCCGTTTTCGCTTGTTTTTGTTACAAACCTTCACTGTTTCTTCCTCCTCTTCCTCATCTAAGGAGATATCTTCGTCTGCGGAAAATTCTTCATCACTATCGTCATTTTCATAATCTCCATCATCTTCCTTCTCTGTCTCCACTGACGCGTTGTCCTGCTCTTGCAATCCCATCTCTCCATCTTCACCATCATCCAACGAGTTCAAATCCACTTTCTCACACCCGACATTTTCGACACCCCTCTCTTCCTCTTCCTCACCATCCTCCTCCGGATAATCCCCATCTTCATCTTCCTCCTCATAGAAAACTCTCCTTCGCTTTCCTAAACCTATTCTTCCGTGTTTCTCTCCATCTAGAGACCCAGCTCTCACATTTCTCCTTCCAACAGCCTTACTTGAACCTCTCATCTCCTCCTCTTCGTCATCCGCATCATCTAAATCCACATCTTCCTCATCTGAAACAGCCTGGCTCATCTTCCTCGACTTGCTTCCTGTGATTTTCCGATTACCACGAGGACCAGTTTTGACTTTTGGCCACTCGACATTCCTTAGCAACACATCTTCCTCCTCTTCCACCTCATTAAATTCCTCATCCTCCACCGCATCGGACCCATCGAAACCATCGTAGGAAGCTTCACCGTCTATGGATGAGGCATACTCTTTGAGCTCAGCCTCAGATTCTTCTTCATCCTCGTCCGATATCACATAATCCTCATCTGATTCATCTGAACCTGTATCCTTAGATCTCACCTTTCTATTTGAGTTTCTTCTCTTTCCCATAATCTCCACCAAAACCACTAATCTAATTCTAAACCCCAATAAAGAATTCTCTAAGCTCGTGAACCTAAC
Source organism: Microthlaspi erraticum (assembly GCA_902728155.2). Lineage (NCBI taxonomy): Eukaryota > Viridiplantae > Streptophyta > Magnoliopsida > Brassicales > Brassicaceae > Microthlaspi > Microthlaspi erraticum. Next base: position 174,211 of record CACVBM020000210.1, on the reverse strand, counting down.
AAAGAAATGATTCCACTGATTTTTTTCCAGCTCGTCTGTGCTAAAATTTATAGCCTAAACCAAATCGCCCAGAAATCTCAGAGCACCAGATCTGCAATGAACCCAAAAACACACAACAAATCAGAAAAATAATTGAGAATCATAACGGCTCTCGATTCGATTCCTGGCAAAGAAATTCTACAGTTACCTGATATTAAGTTTATAAATGCTATTTAATTCCGATCCTATTATAGAAAAACAAAATCAATCTCAAAAGCAGAAATCACACCCTTAAGAAAGAAAAAAATGAATGAACCCCCAATTTCCAGATACAGAGAGGGAGAGAGAGAGGAAAAGAAAAAGTCAAAACCAAAAAAAAATACAGATTACAAAATTAAAATCTCGGACCGCTCCTATACAAATATACATACATACACAGAGCGAGATAGAGGAGAAAAAAAAAACGAACCTCCGATGAAGAAGAAAGAACACTTTTGATTTCCACTAAATTCGTGAATCGTGATCCTTTTCCCCGCCTTATTTTCCTCTCTATTTACAATTTTTTTTTTGGTAGCGAAATTGGGGAAAGGTATTTTGATTTGTTAGAGAGGAGGGTACGCGGTTGGGGAGGTGAGAGCTTTTGCCTGGAATGACGGAGTTACCCTCGGCCGCTTCTGGTGGCAGTTGCAGTTGCAGCTGCTATTGGGCTTTTTTGACTTTTTAAGTGTTTAGTTTAGTATAATTGCCTGAGCACGTGAGCCAGCTATACTCTGTGGTAGAGCGTACTGTAACGTTTTCGTAACGGACGGTTCTTTTTAGCACTGATTTATTATTTTATTGCAAATTATGAGAACAGTTACATGACAATTTTACAACGTATAATTCTATCGTCTTCTAAAACTTGACGACCAATCAACGAATTTATCTACTCCACGTTGAAGATCTCCTGCAAGTTTGTCTTTATTAATCTGTAACAGACAGTAACGTTTTCATATTAGTTTATACGATTTTTTTTAGCACTGATTTATTATTCTATTAAAAATTATGAGAACAGTTACATGACAATTTCACAATATATAATTTTATCGTCTTCTAAAACTTAGACGACCAATCAACGATTTTACCTACTCCACGTTGAAGATCTCATGCAAATTTGTCTCTATTATAATTTGTCTTTTTTAATGAGGAACTAATAGGTAATTAAGTTACTCTTTTTTAGCACATAGTATTTGATTTTAAGTTTAAGATGAAAAAATGCAACCGAAAATTTTATAAGCTAATCCATCTAAGCTACTCCTGATGAAGTAAAAGATATGACAAATTGAATTGGCAATGCGCCTGATGGCTGATATTGCTGAAGGGCATAACCAATAGTATTTGATTGAATTATCCACAATAATACGGATGTTAATATGGGCCTAATCGGGCCTCTCATTATAAAGCAAATCATCAAAAGTCTTTTTATGTTAGTTGTAAATTTATAGGATTATGGGCCTCCGGTTGCTGTCGAATGTGTTGATTTTGGAATTGAAACTATCATTTACCGAAGTTCAAACCTTTTGTTAATTCTCCAATGTTTATTTCGAATTCTTCTTATTTCAAAAATACGATACACATCACTTGTTTTTCTTCACACATAATCATTTTGGAGTGGCAGGACCAATCATTGCTTGAGTTGATCTTAATCCAAATTTTAGGAAGATAATGCGCAATTAAGTGATTTCTTAAAAAAAAAAGGCAATGGAAAGATAGATAGCCTTGTAATGATTGTAATCATGATGTGCTTCTATATATCAACTGGATTGTAAATTATTATCATTTTCTTACAACCAACCAATTAAGAAAAGAAACGCAGCATTAGATTCATCACACTTTTAAAATAAACACTTTTCTCCTCTTTAGTTTGGTTCCGTAATGTTCTCTTCTAACATGTTCCGTTTTTTCCTTTCGTTTATAATTTGTTGTTGGACTGGTTTTTTCCTTATCTTATTTAATGGAAGTTGAAAAATAAATAGATACACCACTTACCATAAATGTTCAACAATTTTAAAATCTGACCTAACCAAAAAAAAAAGTAGAATAAGGGTCAATGTTGGGGAGTTGGAAAGTGAAACGAGAGGCCACAGCACACAGCCACACATACAAAAAGGTCCTTATCTGGTGCACCGTCCCACATGTGATTGCTGGGCACCAGGTGTCAGTCAGAAGAATGGTATGATCCTTTATTAGATTGTGTGCTCGCTAGTGAACCCCCATGAGGACCCAACTGATCAGGGTGGTTCTCACGTGGGTTAATTTCTGCCAATTTTAACTTTTTCAAAATAAATTACTGTGACCTTCCTCCCCCTTACTAGGAAGTGACTGAGTCTGGCCCTCACACGGAAAGTCCTCCTTTGGACCTCCGTTCCACCACGTGCCACCCATATGATATCATGTCATATATGTGAAAACGGTCTCTTGAGAAATTGATAGTCTTTTCTTCGGTTATTAGCTCGAAATAATTGAGACCATGCAAAGATATCGTTTGCACCGTCGTTGCCGACACATGCGGGTCATACACACAGTCATCGCTTTGGGTCCCACACTCCCACTAACTATTCTCTTGTGGGGAAAGGCTTCGTCTCGAGTACAGTTTCGTCACGGCGTCTTACCATCGTAAAGCTGTGTGACGTTACGGTTATTAATTCGTTTGATCGATGCAAGAGTATGTTTTGAACTTTTGATATCGTAGGGTTTTCTTCTTTTTTATCTCAGGGGTTGGTTGGAATAGTCAGTAATAGTAGCAATGCCAAATTCTCGGTGTTCATATATCATTAGGTACGCTATAGCCTATAGCAGACTGCGATTAACCTAAAAATCACAAAAATTGGTTTAGTATATGGTTTCTTTAGGTTTTAGGTACAAACATGGACCTTTTCGATCTTGTAACGTGTCCTTTTTCACATGTTAGGATCTTTATTGAACATAACTTAAACGTGTATGGCTACGATCTACGGACTTTATTCAATTAGCATGTTCAAAGGCAAGGCCTTTTCTTTTCTAAGCTGCTTTTTACCTATTACGGAAACAATCTTTTTGCATTATTAAACTCTTGAACTTAAAAAACGTTTTTAAGTCTAAATTAGCACAAATCTGATTTACTGATCACTAACGTGAAATGCAGGCTCTTTCATAACAAAAAGATTATATATTCATCACTAGACTAACATAACTTTAAGATCACAGAGTTTATACAACAATTTTTTTTAGACAAAAAATAACTAAAAGAGTAAAAACAAAAAAAGTCCTTATAGATTTGTTATTGACTTTTGTAATTTGACAAAATTTCATTTATGTACAGTATGTATATAAAATTATTTAACCCCCAACCCACTAACGACAAAAGACGATGTGTCTTGCTACGTCTCTGCCTTTATATTGCCACAAGAAAAATGGCTCTAGGGGAAGAAAAGAAAAAAAAGGAGATATATCGATTTTTTTTTGTCTTCCTCGGTCCTATATAATTACTCCATTTTCTTTGGAATCACTGAATGGATTGTGATTTCTAATTTGTGAGACACACACACTCTCTCTCTCTCTCTGCTCCATTAGTTTCCTATCCGGTGTGTATTATATACGTCACTTTCCGAGCTTACGTCAACTCTACGGTGTGTATCACGTCATCTTTTCCCTCCCGTCGTACATTTTTGGTCTTCTGTTGATTTATCTTTTTCAGAAACTTTTTGTGCCACTAGATTTTTCAATACTCTTTACTTCGTTTGAAACTTTGAATAGTATTATGGATACATATATATTGGAACATAGAATAATTCCAATGACTTGTTTAGGCATAGAATTTGGTCTCTAATTCTCCAATGCAAGAGGGGAGAAAAAACAAATGTTTTCCAGATATTCCTTTTATTAACTTTATCAGTATTATTTACTCGTTGGTTATAAATTTGGAAATACATGAAGTAAATTATTTTTACTTTATGAAGAACTGATGTAACTCTTAGGAAACAATTCTTCTTTTGCTGATGATTCTGTGTCTTTTAAATTTGAAAAGTTCTTTCTTTAAAAACAATATCTCGAAGTCGTAAATATTCAGTACAAGCAAATCTTGTGATGGGTTTGGTAGCAATCTTGTTTCACAAAAACAGAAAAATTAGGCTTAGAGAATAAATAACAAACTAAAGGGTTTTCCAATTTCCAGATTTTCTAAGATGTGAAGGTCTTTGCATTGCTTGTTTTCCCAGAAAAGTAAAAATGAGAAAATCTGAAAAGTCTTGCAACTTGATATCTATAATTCTATATGTTACTAAGTTATCTCCAAATATGTTTTCTTAGAAGATTAAACTCGATTTAGCTTCAAGTCAGATCAGATTCGCATTTCTTTATGAAAAAGAAATCTCAATCATTACTTTCTCTATTACGTCCAACTTCCACTCTTTGTAATTTTAGAGAATTCTTTTAAGAGCTAGTGTTAGTTGAATTCCATGTCACACGTGAATATTCTCTTACAATCTTCTGTCCTTTTAACGGTTTTAAAATCCCTAGGTTATCTTTTATCTCCTGTTTTTTTCCCCCGGGGAAAAAGAATCTCAAAAGCAAAATTTCCCACTCTGAACATTATTTTATCTCCCTCTTGCTCTTTGATTTAATGCAACTCTCTGAAACTCTATGAATTTATCACCTACAGATCTCAAGATCACATGATATTTTCATCATCCTAGGCAAAATGGGACATTTCTCTTCCATGTTCAACGGCTTAGCTAGATCCTTGTCGATCAAGAAACCGAAGAACAGCAATGGCAAAAGCAATGCAAAGGAAGCCGCAGAAGAAATGGCGAGAGAGGCCAAGAAGAAAGAGCTGATTCTGAAATCCTCTGGTTCCATTAACTTAGAGGGATCCATTAACTTGGCCTCTGTTTTCTCCAAACGCGGTGAGAAAGGCGTTAATCAGGACTGTGCCATCGTCTGGGAGGTACACTCACTACCTCTACAAAAATCTATCTTAAATCTGAATTATTTAGACAGCTTTTTTCAGTCTTTGGCGTTTATTTAGCAAGATTTATCCGTCACTTTTTGCTTGCTTACAACATATTGAAGTGCAAAGATGTTAAACTTACGCAAGTCTCTTTAATGCTTTTGCGTCAAGATTGTGTTTTGAATGCTCCTCTGTTTCTATGTATTGAGCACTTTTCTTGAAACGCACGCAAACAGGGATTCGGGTGTGAAGAAGACATGATCTTCTGCGGGATATTCGACGGACACGGTCCTTGGGGTCACTATGTAGCTAAACTAGTTAGAAATTCAATGCCTATATCTTTGCTCTGCAACTGGCAAGAAACTATGTCTCAGACCACATTAGCAGAGCCCAAAACAGAGCTCGACGAATCCGATCAAACCCTAGAGAGGTTCGCCATCTGGAAACACTTGTTCCTGAAAACCTGTGCAGATGTTGATCAAGAGCTTGAGCATCACCGAGAGATCGATTCTTTCAACAGCGGCACAACCGCTTTAACCCTTGTGAGACAGGTAACAAAAAGACCCTCAAGGTTGAATAAATTCTTGTTCTGTTTCAATGATCAATGTTCTTCAATGGTATCTTGCTACACTACAGGGTGAAGTTATTTATGTAGCGAATGTCGGGGACTCACGTGCTGTACTGGCAACAGTTTCAGACGAAGGAAGCTTGGTGGCGGTTCAGATCACCGTCGATTTCAAACCAGATCTACCTCGTTAGTTCCCTAACCAACATATGAATATACCTAAACACATGATTTAGAAATCTTGAATCTTTATCTTTTCAAGTTTTGTTTCTTGCTAAAAAAAACAGAGGAGGAAGAGAGGATAATCGGATGCAATGGGAGAGTGTTCTGCCTCCAAGACGAGCCAGGGGTCCACCGTGTGTGGCAACCGGAAGAACAAACTCCGGGGCTCGCAATGTCGAGAGCCTTCGGAGACTATTGTATCAAAGAGTACGGTTTGGTCTCAGTGCCTGAAGTCACTCAAAGGCATATCTCCATTAGAGACCAGTTTGTAATCTTGGCCACTGATGGGGTGAAAACATTAACTGAATAAGCTCGAAACATAATATTTTGATTGTGTTATTAATGACTAAGTCATTTACTTAAAAATCTTGTAGGTATGGGATGTGATATCAAACCAAGAGGCTATAGACATTGTGTCCTCAACCGCAGAGAGGCCAAAGGCGGCCAAGAGGCTGGTGGAGCAAGTGGTTAGGGCTTGGAATAGAAAGAGACGTGGAATCGCAATGGATGATATCTCAGCCGTTTGCCTCTTCTTCCATTCTTCACCGTCGTCGTCGCCATCTCTATCGCAACATATTCACACAACCTGTAAATAGGTACATAATGGTTTTGGCCTTTGGGACTGGGCTAGCAGAGAAAATGGACTGACGAAAGATTGCATTAAGTCTTTCTTTTTTTACTCAACTGTTCTCTGCCGTTGATTTATTTTTAAAAATAAACGTTTTCCACAAGCTCTTAAGTTATTACCGAACATGTGATGGAGCATTCCTTTTGAACAAGAATCAAGTGGAAAGCATAAAGAAAAAAAAAACCAAGTATTTTATAAGAAAAATGTAAGATGTATTGTACAAGAATCAAGCGGCACGTAAATATTTACAAACCTAGGAAGCAGTCAAAAGAAATTCCCTCTTTCTATATAACTAACATCTCTATATATTTGTAACGTGTGAGATACTTTACCCATCTAATATAATTTTTGATAACCGTCCCCTACCGGTTAAATAGAGTCCCGCGGACAATAAATGGTGGTTAGTGGAAGACTTGAGGAGCAGTGTAGAACTCAGATTCGTTGAAACCCGGTAACAAATCTTCTTCATCACACATGAACTGTAATGGGAAACACACAAGGTGCCCTCTTGTCTCCTTCAGCATCTCCCAAGAGTCGCTGCCGCATGGTTTCAGCTTCTCCGGTGCAATGCCAAGGTCGATCGTCGTATGACCCAACTTCTCTTTACAAAGAGACACGTTTTGCCTCAATGCAGCTCTGTAGATGATCAATATCAGATTAGATTATCTCTCGGTTAAGTATAAAAAGCCAGATTAGTTACATATCGAGGACAACAGGTGTGTTAATAGTATTTTTATCCCTAAAGAGTAAGAAGTATGAACCTTGAGCGTATATGTTCATTAGGGATGCAAGAGAAGACTTGGTCGTAGATGTCGGTGTTCTTCTTAGCCGTGGCCATCCACAAGTCATGGTATGTTGCATCTTTTATTGGATCTTCAATCATTTTCACCTAAACACCAAAATAAGATTAACATTATTAGAAGTTTCTATGAAGCTAAAGATGGTTTAAGAAGTCTTGGGGCTATGTAGCCTCAAAACGAAAATAAATAAGTTCTCAAGTAAGGCATTTTTAGAAAAGTTACAAATTACCTCTCCGGCTGGAAGGCCAAGATGCTCCGACCAAAGGGAACATCTGAGACTATACGAGAATTTTCCGGCCATCCACTTCACTCCGTTCATCGAAGATTCCACAAATTCTTTGTCTTCGACCACAACTCCGATCTGAAAATATGATCCATTCAAATGAATACACAACTCGATCCTTTTTGTTTCTTTCCATAAATAGAAGATCAAATGGGAGTTATCAATTAAAATACCTCAGAATCTCGTGAGCCTAGTAAGCTCCGATCGTTGATATTAGACGATCCAATCACCGCGATCCGGTCATCAACGATGAGTAGCTTGCTATGCACGTAAACCTGGCTAGTGGCAATTGGACCACCCTCGAACAACCGTCCGTACGATCTCAGACCATAGAAAGAGATGTAATCTTGCGTCTTGGAACCGAGCAAAGCGTCAAGGTTGTCAAGAATCGAAGTTCGTTCTCTGGAGATGGTACGGTACTGCCAATGCATCAGTGCTCGAACCGTGGCTGCTCCAAAGTCATCAATACCTCCCTGAAATCCAGGGAGGAGCGGTACAACGATCACGACACGGAAGCATTTGTTCTCTTTATGAGCCTTGAGAATGCGTCTGTATAACGCTTCGGCAACGCGGTTTAGAATCGTGTCGTCTTTCTCTAGCCCAGAGATGAAGAATTGGTTCTGTTTCAAAGGAATATGTAGGATTAATCTGAGATGTGAAGAGATTTTATATGAAAATGTTTGAATTGTTGACATTTTGCTATATACCTCGATGTAGATAAAATGCTCAGCGTTTTGGATGAGAGAACAGTAAGCTCGATGAATGCTATCTTCAGGCTGGCTAGTCCCAGCGGACCATTGGCTAACACTTCTAATGATCTGACACCGGCAATCACTTTGCTTACCGATCTGCCACCACCACTCGTTCACATTCTCATCCCGGTCGCTCTCCTCTGAAGTTTCACCAGGAAACTCATGTCGACCATTCCGATGATTGAGATCTTGTCTGGAACCGCTGTCAAACTTCATATCTTCTTCGCTGGTGGAGTCTGCATCGGTTTCTTGCGGGAGAAGCAAAGGGATGTCTTGAGAAGGTGAGGCAGATGAGAACGAGTCTTGTCTGGCAAGAACAACAGGCTTCTCAGGGTCTTCCTCTGGTTTAGCTGTGTTGATAATATCGATCTCTCTAGTTCCCAAGTAGTGAGGAAGAACCATATGGTGATGAGGCATCAGCAATGGAATAGTATGTTCATTCGGTGCCTTGTTTCTCTAATCAAACAAACACAAAATATTAAGCAAAAACATTGTTTAAAAAAAAACAAGAAACCACAATTGTATCTCTGCATTACACTTACCTTAGAGTGGTTCCACCGCTGGACGAAATGTCGAGCCACATCGCGACAAGGCGGTCCCCAGAGAGCGCAGTGGACCTCGTGCCACGGCATTCTCGGGAGTTTTCTCCGGTCTAGCTCATCTATCATCGTTTCTTCCCATGAATTTGGTTCAGATTCTCTGCCAGTAGTTATAACAATTCGTCAGAAAGATGTTTCAGACAATCCTTGTTTGAAAAAGTTCAGAACAATCTTACCTAGGGTTATAGTAATCTTTTCCTGGCCATATATGAGGAGGACAATCTCCAATTTTGTGTTCAGCTGTATCGTATCGGCCGAAACAGAGATCCAACCCTCCGATGAAGCAAACTTGGTAATCTACAATCACTATCTTATCGTGGTGCGACCTAAAACAGCCATAGAATTCAACTTTCCATTAGTTACGTACTGAAAAAGTTAAGCAAATCTGCTGGTTTTGGTTAATACTATACCAGAGGTAAATTCCAGTGGAGATATGGTCTGGATAACGAAGGACTTTGACGTTCTTGTGAATGTTTTGGAGCCGTTTCTTGCTGTACATACTGTTGATCTTCAGCGCAATTTGAACTTCCTTATACAGAAGAATATAAATCTGCAACAAATGTTAGAGTTTTTAGCGCTTGCGTTTATAACAAAACCAATCGAAATGTTGATCTTATGAAGCATTACCTTAACGCCTTGTTTTGCTTTTGTCTCAAGCAATGCATCGAGCCGCAAAGACGGATGATCTTCAAATGGGCGTTTGAGATACAGCTCCGGACATAACCACCAACCGGTCATAAATATCTGCAGACGAAATTTTTAGATTTAAACTTCATTTCAGATCCGATCCTATAATCTTGTGATGAGTCGACAAAGAAAAAGGAACCTCACCTCTGATGTTGCGTTTTGGATTGCAAACGCAATCGCTTCAAACGCAGTGTGACCGTCGACGAACCACTGAGCCTGGCTTCCATCTGATGTCAATCCTCTAGGCGGAGCAAACGAACCAAACCGATGTGGACTGTACAAACCAGCCTCGTCCACGGCCTTAACCCACTCTTTGACTTTCCTGCTGCTCGTCGTTCTCACCTTCACGGTTCGGTCTCCACTTGTAACGTTAAAGCTAAAACGCAATGGGTTGCGTTCCTTCACCTGCTCGGCTAAATGCGGTTGCTCAGAAGACTCTTTCGTATCCTGGAACCCTAATGAGTCGAACACCATTATATCTAGAAGCTTTCCGCTAATTGGATCTTCTAGTAACGCCAAGAATCCTGGTTTCAGAACCGCCCAAACCTGAAAAACATCAAAATCATTCATCCGAGCTTCAGAAAATTTTACAAAAACCTGAGTTTAATATCACCAAACCTTTGTCCAGCTAGCTCCGAAGAAGCCAAGACAATGTGAAGGAAAACAGCATCGGCCACCATCAGAGCCAGTGACTTCCCTCAAGTGCTTCACTGTGACATAACCTTCTTTCATCTTCGAACCGTACTCTCTAGCAAACGAGAGTCTTGAAACTTCAAGGAACTTGCAGACCTGCATATACAATGTTAAGTGTGACGCAAGTAACATGGAAATTACAGTTAGGAAAGTCAGTCATCGCCAAACTCAAACCTCTTTAGAGTTGACAATATCCAAGTTCCCTAGAAAGAGATTCAAGTAGCCTTGCATTGCGGTTCTCCCTCGGTCTACAACTGTCTCTGACCGGCCTATTGTTGGACGGATAATTGACAACACTGCACGCGAAGGAATGTTCCTGCATAACAATATAGAAATCAGATGTTTCAGAAATTTACATGGTCATCAATTCTAGTCGAATACCAAAACCAAAAGGTGTATACTTCTTTAAGCACCTGTTCTTGACACTATCTTCAGTGTAGTGCAGAGGAAGAGCACCATCGTCGGGTTCTTCATCATCTTGCACAACTGATCCTTGCATATCAAAGATCCCCAAGCTGTGCAGCCACTCCCTAACCTGCCCAAAACCGTATTTTTTAGAGTTAAAGAATTTGTTTTATATTGTGTGTGTGTTAGCAAATCTGCAAACCAGGAAGTTCTGACATGTTCATGCTTCTCGTGGAGTTCTTCAATGATCAAACGTTTCTTCAAAGCAAAATGTAGGTATAGGACTTGAGAAGCTTTCTTTTGTAATGTCCACTTGAACTAAACATACAACAAAAACAGAGAAAAACAGAGGATTACAATTTCAATGTCTTTGTTTGTTACTGATCAATACACAACATAAACTCACGAATGAAAACAAAAAAAAATTGCATAATTTCCACTAACCAATTTTTTTTCTTTCAAATTTTATCGCTTCATTGTGATTTCTTTGTCATAAAATATCAAAATTTCTAGACGGAGAAAAAAGGGTAAATCAATGAGACTATGGTCAATTTGGTCATCAAAATTATACCTTGATGACATTTTAACAGAGGAATTTAATCTCTCCTAAATTACAGGTCGACATTGTATGATATGTAATGTATGGTATAGGCGTACCTGTTTATACTGAAGCTCCAAGGTGTAAGAAAGAAGCAAGGGGCTAAAATCGGTGGTGTCCGGTCGCGAGACGGAGACGATCGCAGCCTTCGGGAGCTCGTCAAATATCTTACTTCCGCCGCCGAGAAAATTCGCCGCCGCCGCCGCAGCATCAGCTCCGGAAGTTCTGTTTCTTCTGATGACGCTGTCGGATTTAACGCCGTTCGGGAGGAGCAGTTTCTCCGTCGTCATCGATAAATTCTAAATTCTCCTCACCGTCGTCGAGGCTTTGCCGTGTTTTAGCACGATGGCATGTCCGAAGATACCGATATTCCAATTCTTTCTCAATAATTATGTTTATATATGCTTATATAATACTAGATTATGTCCCGCGTACACGCGGGTTTATTAAACAAAATTTGATCACTTTTTGAATTCATTATATGAAATAGAAAAACTTACATGTGGCTAAATCTAATCGACTCATTAATTTATGAAACTTTGATTATTCCATTGATGAAATCTTTATTTTTAATATTGTTTTACCTAAGAAAAAAAATAGAAACTAAAATATTTAATATTAGAAGATCGGTCCATTATAAAATTTTCTTTTTAATATTTTAGTTCCTTGATAATTATTTTGCCGGTCCTCTATTTATATTGTTTCTTTTTCAATTTTTTTTTTGCCTCTAACCACTATAAATTTTCATTTTTCATTTTTAGTTAGTTGTTTTACAATTATTTTATTAGTTTATTTATTTATGTTATTCCATTTTCCAATTTTTTTTTGTTGACACATTTCATCACCTCATCAAATATTGGATATGATTTTTGATTTCTTAATGAGAAAGAAATTATTTTAAATATAGCTTGTTATATATTGGTTTTAGTTTTCCTTTTCTTAATGGGAATATGATTTTTTTATTCCTTTTTTTACTGGAGGCAATATTTTTTAATTATTTCATTATGTTTTTCTGATTTTTCGTTTTTTTTATTTTTCGTAATAGAATTATATTTTTTCTATACTTTTCTCTAATGGATATTATATTTTTTGTTTAATTGTTTGTTTCCTTTTTTCTGATTTTTCCTAATGTACTATTATGATTTTATTTATTACATTATTTTGAATTTAATATGTGTTTAGATAATATAAATTTGATGAAGGGAAACCTTTTCTATTAGGATATGACAAATATGATTTTGTCTTTTTATTATAATAGAGAAATATTTTTTTAATTTTCCAACTAAACTATTTAATATTAGAGGATTGGTCCATTATAAAATTTTCTTTTTAATATTTTAGTTCCTTGATAATTATTTTGTCGGTTCTCTATTTATATTAATTCTTTTTCAATTTTGTTTTTGCCTCTAACTATTACAAATTTTCATTTTTATTATTAGTTAGTTGTTTTACAATTATTTTATTAGTTTATTTATTTATATTACTCCATTTTTTCAATTTTTCATTTGTTGACACATTTCATCACCTGGTTAAATATTGAATATGATTTTTGATTTCTTAATGAGAAAGAAACTATTTTAAATATAATTTTTTTAGGATTTTTAGCTTCCCACTTTCGAATAACATGTAGTACGGTGATAATTTCCATTTCGATCCAATTGACCTAAAGTCAAATAATCTCCACTGTTATTTAAACTTTCAAAAACATGATTTTAAAATTAGAGAAAGGAAAACAAAGAGATTTGCTGAATTTGCTTTGATGAATTTGTGAATGAGAAAAAAAGAATACAATAGCTCTCTTTTTATAAGGGTTTCATGTAACCAATTTCATACAGTTTTATGATATTTAGTTTACATACCTATTCCATATAGTAATAGGATTTTTTTAATTAGGAGTTTATGTAACATATTCCATACAGTTTTAGGATATTTTGTTATCATACCTATTCCATGTACTAATAGATATTTTTTATTATATTATTTTCAATTTATTATATAAATTTTCGTTTTTATTATAAAATATTAAACTTTTCTCTTTAAATATTTTTTTTTCCTTTTTTAAGACATGTGTCACCATGTTAACGGATGTAACATTAAAAGTGACACATATCGTAATCATATATTTTATAAAAATCCTACGTGTCGCAATCACATTGTGTCCATCCAGATTTATATAATAAGATATATACACGCATGTGGTTAAGTAAGGTTTTATATCTGCCTGGCAAATAGTAGATTCAACGGGAAGAGGAGTGGTTCCGTTACGTTAGGTTATACGGATGTCTCCGGTTGCGTCGTGAGATGATGACACGTAGTATTATTGCCACGTGTACGTTTACGATCGAAGGTTTATGCTAACTCCCGTCTACCCTTTGCCGTGTATTTGCAATCGTTTCCAAGTTGTACATGAGACTCAGACCAAGTAGTGTAATGACGAATTTACCCTTAGACTCTTCCTTGCTTAAAATAATTCTTGAGTTGAATATTACTGAAAAATGAAAAGAGTAACACAAAAATAACCTGAAAGAATTAAAATCTTCTAAGTTCTAACAATAAATATCGGAAAACTAAAATAAAGTCATTCGTATAAAAATATCTTTACCGTCAATCATGCAGATTGCAGATGACGCAATCAGTGTTGATCTCTCCGGTTATGTTAGATTTGGTATGAATGGGCAATTTTGTCTTTGTCTATACGATAGTTCAAACTTCGAAGTATATGCCATGCAAGCATCATCAAAGGACGAGAATATCCTAATTCTTTTTGTGCTATACCAGATCAGAATATTCCCAAAAACACTTATTATATTCGTATAACATGTGGTGAGGCCAAAATGATTAGTGCCTCCACTTTTGATCATCTGATTAAATCCTGACAAATAGATACTATGGTACATGATCTAGAAATTTCGTTGTCTGGCTTTTTAAAACTACTATTTTATTTAATCCTTCGTGTAAACTACAAAACCTTAATAATTAGCGTATACGCATCAACATAGTCATTAAAACTCATCTCTTCAAACAACGTATATACTACGGATTTTCTGCAGAAAATTATCGTTCACCTAAGCCAAACAAAATTAAATCAAACGATATATGGGCCAATGTAAAACTTTAACATAGATAGCTGATAGAAACTTTGAATCCATCACTTTCATAGATATGTGTTTTCGCTTTCATCATCCCAGTAATGATAATTGGTAAGAAAATATCAACAAATGTACCATTGGCCATTGCAATCACTAGTTTATGTGAATCATATTCCAAAACGGCAGTGTTTTCTGCTTATTTACATTCTTCTTTAGGTTCTATAAAAAAAGCTCGAAAATTAGAAACGGAGGTCCAACTATTAATTGGGCTAAAATTTCACAAATTTGGCCTTAGAAAAATATGAATGTACGGCTCCAAGAAACCATGAACCGATTCAAACAAAACCGGAGCTCCAGTTTCTACAAAGGCAGTGAACTTTAGCCAGTGAAGCCATATAATCATCAAACCTGAAATAAATTTGAATGAAAAATCATCAAAAACGCTAAACCGATTCATCTTGATTACTTTAACTTTGTCACAGGGATTCAAACCTCTGCCCATATGGAGATCCACAAGCCGCGGTTATATGAAACTTTGCATTTTCTGATTTACCCTACAACAAGAATCAGACAAGAAACTTAAAAAGATTGTTGCTTGTTCTTGAAAAACAGTAGACTTCTGCAAAGATTGTGTTTGAGAAATTCACGATCAAGAGCATACCTCAGCTTCATAGTAGAGCCCTGCATACAGCGACGCATAGAAGTAATCACTCGCTTGACCGCTCGAGAAGTCATTAACTAACTGTTTGTCAGAAACAACAAAATTAAGATAGTTTGTTGGAATAAAATCATGAACATCAATTATCAAGAAACATGTCTCCAAAAACCTTTTCAGGATCACCACCGCTCTTGAATAGGTTATAAGCTTCCCGCATCACAGGCCGAGAATCTCTACCAACCTACAAAAGATGGTTCTAAAAAGTCTCATATCTTGACTTTGTCACTGATCAGGTAATAATAAGCTTTATGATAAGGTAAAAGAAACACAAACCTGAAGAAACTGTTTTCGTGCAATATCAACACCGTGGAGTCGAGCCTCGCAGAGAAAGCACCAAATCGACTCCTCTGTGTCATTTGGGTTCTGAGCAACATCTAACCGGAACTGCTCTGCACCGTCTTCAAACCTGTTGGTTATATGCACAACATTTCATTGCTTCATCACAGAGAAAGGAGGCAATTTTCTACACTTGTAGAATCAACTCAAATCCGTAAGAAGAGACAATGAGTACCTATCCAGATAGTAAAGAGAAAGCCCGCGTTGCCAAAGATCTATCATCAAAGCAAATGTTAGTAGCACTGATGAAGCCTAAAGTCTAAGGATTTGAATCAAATTTTCAAACTTTCCAGAAAATTGAGGTTGTAAGATAAACGACAGAGCACATAAAACTTACATGCCTTTTGCCGAGGATCCAACACGATAGCTTTGTCGAACTCTGTCACCGATCCAGACACATCACCCTTTCACACAAACATTTCAAATTTCAAATTCTTATTTAAAAAGGGTTTCTTTTGTTAGAACAAATTTGTTTGTCGGATTCTTTTTTTCCAATTTAACCTTTTTGAAAAGCTGCATTCCGTTTCGAACCGCTGCAATGGCTTCGCGGGGGTTCGAGTCGCCGCCTCCTGTTATGGCATCCCAAATCGAGCAAACAGAAGTAAGGAAGAGTCTGCGAGAGAGTGCGTGTGGTGGGTGGCGAGAAAATTGGGGGTTTATGGTTTTAAAAGGCGATATCACCATGAAACGCCGTGGAATTGTCGGAGATGGATACATGGTGGGATTCACGATCTGGTTTAGTGCCATTGATGATGGAAGCTGAAAAATTTCTCCGAATCAACGCGACGATTACAGTTTCTCTAGGGATTAGTGGATTCTCGATTGGACACTTCACCAGTGTTTCCAGAAGATAAGATGACGATGACAAATGGGAGGGAAGAGATGCAGAGGCACAAACCGGAAATTCCCGGTTTGGTTATTCGCTTTGATGAACCAATCGGTTATTTAAATACGGTAAGTAGTTTTCGTTCGTCTACAAGTAATTTTATTGACCGGGTTTATCTATTCACCATGCGCTGTACCGGTTGTTTTCCGTCATTCAATCGGTTTAATTAAAATTGCATCGGTTCTGAATAATATCTGTACCGGTCAACGCCGGTGGGAGCGTGTGCAAAAGTCTCCTTTGTCGCCAGAAGCAGAATCTAAAGTTTATAGAGCAAAACAAAGAGCTTTGGCAAAGTGAAGAAAGAATCACTTTGGCTTGAGAAAAGAGTAAAAAAATAAAGTTTGAATTTGTTGGGAAAGAACATTTCTTCACAAACAATCAATACCTAAACCTCATCCCTAGATTTCTTCTATATGTATGGCTTCATTCTTTCCCCTCTTCATTTCTTTTGCTAACCTAAACCCAAAACCCAAAACCGGATATCAAAAAATGGGCATGACCGGGTTTATCACCTCTCTTCTCTTACTTATGATGCTTATGTTCGTTAACGCATCCGAAACCACAACCTTCAAGCCATACAAAGAAGGAATCTTTCGGTCTCTTGTCGCGAAAGCGTGCCAATTTATCGATGCTCACGAGACGTGCGTCTCAAACATCCGGACGCACATCGAGAAATCGGGTCACGGTTTAAACCCACATTCGGTTTTAAGCGCTGCGGTGAAGGAAGCACACGACAAAGCCAAGTTAGCAATGGAGCGAATCCCAACCGTCACGACGTTGTCTTTCCGTTCCCGTGAGCAGATTGCAGTTGAGGATTGTAAAGAGCTTGTAGGCTTCTCCGTGACGGAGCTAGCGTGGTCGATGTTGGAGATGAACAAACTCCACGGAGGAGAAGGGATAGACGGTGGCTCACACGACGCTGCTGCAGCAGGAGGCAACCTTAAAACATGGCTAAGCGCGGCTATGAGTAACCAGGACACGTGTCTTGAAGGGTTTGAAGGAACAGAAAGAAAGTACGAGGAGTTGATCAAAGGTAGCTTAAGACAAGTCACTCAGCTCGTGAGCAATGTCCTAGACATGTATACGCAGCTCAATGCCTTGCCCTTCAAGGCATCTAGGAACGAGAGCTCCATAATGAGTCCTGAGTGGCTCACGGAGCCCGATGAGAGCCTCATGACGCGTCTCAACCCCAACGTAGACGCGGTTGTGGCGGTAGATGGAAAAGGGAAGTATCGGACGATTACTGAGGCCATCAACGAGGCTCCAAATCATAGCACAAAGAGATATGTTATATACGTGAAGAAAGGTTTGTATAGAGAGAATATTGATATGAAGAAGAAGAAAACGAACATTATGCTTATGGGTGATGGTATTGGACAAACGATCATTACCGGTGACCGGAATTTCTTGCAGGGTCTTACCACTTTCCGAACTGCAACCGTTGGTTAGTATTAATATTAGACTAGTACTTAATTATGATTAACTAAGTCTTTGATTGATTATTAACCTTTTTGTACTTTTCTCACTTTTTGGTTTTTGTCAACTTTTATTGATTTATTCGTGTCTGAAAATCAGACAGCATTTCGTGATTTTATAGGTTTTTTCCTTATAATATATCCCTTTCTTGTGCTACAAACATCTACGATCTAATTAACTATCTACTATAATATTAGTTATTGATTGATTGATTGATTGATCTTTTTGTTACCTTTTGTTCTTTTCTCTCTTTTTGGTTTTGGTCAAATTTTGTTTATTAGTGTTTCAGAAAATCAGAAGAAGACATATATTCTCTTTGCTTTCTGCAGTCGGAAGACTTAGCTTTTTACATTCTTTTCTTATAATTCATCCCTTTCTTGTGCTATAAGTAACTACTTATTCTAGATACTTTTGTTATCTATCTCTACTAATTAGACTAACCCTTAATCTGGGTTTGATCAGCTGTCTCCGGAAGAGGATTCATAGCAAGGGACATAACTTTCAGAAACACGGCCGGTCCGCATAACCGTCAAGCTGTCGCATTGAGGGTCGATTCCGATCAATCCGCTTTCTTCCGATGTAGCATGGAAGGTTACCAAGACACTCTCTACGCACATTCCCTTCGTCAGTTCTATAGAGAATGTGAAATCCATGGTACGATCGATTTTATATTCGGAAAC
The DNA here is from genome assembly GCA_902728155.2 of Microthlaspi erraticum. NCBI lineage: Eukaryota > Viridiplantae > Streptophyta > Magnoliopsida > Brassicales > Brassicaceae > Microthlaspi > Microthlaspi erraticum. The sequence goes on along the minus strand of CACVBM020000210.1, from coordinate 155,849 downwards.
GGTGCCGCGGTTTTACAGAACTGTAAAATCTACACCCGAGTTCCGTTACCGCTCCAGAAGGTAACGATAACCGCGCAAGGGAGAAAAAGCCCTAACCAGAACACAGGGTTTGTAATCATGAACAGTTACGTGTTGGCTACGCAACCTACTTATCTTGGCCGGCCATGGAAACTCTACTCAAGAACGGTTTACATGAATACTTACATGAGCCAGCTGGTCCAGCCAAGAGGATGGCTTGAGTGGTTTGGTAACTTTGCTTTGGACACGCTATGGTATGGCGAATACAATAATATTGGGCCGGGTTGGCGGTCATCGGGTCGGGTTAAATGGCCTGGTTATCATATCATGGACAAACGGACTGCAATGTCCTTCACCGTTGGATCGTTCATTGACGGCCGGAGATGGCTTCCGGCAACAGGTGTCACGTTCACCGCTGGTCTAGCTAATTAACTTAAGTACTAATTTAAATTTTACTGTTAAGAGTGATACATTACAATTCGGGCAGATAAAACCGTGAATAAGGAGGATCCCTATACTGTTTGTGATATGTGAATGTGTTTTATTAAACATTCATGTACAACAATTTTTAGTTTCATTCGTACCTCGTTTTAAATAAAACTGAATCAATCTATATTCTATAAGTTGTTGACGAAATCTTTCAATGTTTTCGTGCCGTTAAATTTATTCGGATGTACAAAGAGTCAAAGACACACTTTATCCGGAAGTTCTGAACATAAATAAAGAACATAAACAATGATGGAAGTCACTGAGTTTAAGATAAAAATAGAGACCCTAAAACAACATAGCCTTGGATATTGGCAGGGCAGTGATTTGCTATTAATAAGTTAAACTAGTAGAGTACCCGCGCAAACACGCGGTGTGACGGTACGATTTTGTGAAGATAATATAAACTTTAAATCCGAGCCCAACCCAAAAACCCTAATCAAAATTTTTAAAAACCCAAACCTTTTTAATATGTCTAAACCCGAAAACCCAAAATCAAAAAAATCCTGAAAACCCTGAACCGAATAAAACAAACCTGAAACTTTTTCACCCGAAACCCGACCCGACCTATAAAACCCTAATAAAAATTTTAAAATACCCAAACTTTTTTAATATGTCTAAAGCTGAAATCCAAAAATCCGGAAAACCCTGAACTAAACCCAGAAAAACTCGAACCCAAACCGAATAAATTTAAAAAAAACTCGAACAGAAATCCACAATTTGATTTAAATTAGAAGTATTTCTATTTAACTATTGGATATTTTGCAAATATTATTCGATCATATTCTATTGATTTGGTATTATCGATAGATTATGTTAATTTTTATTTTTTGCAGATTTTTTAAGAGCTTGAAAACGGAAGTTTTCTAAACCATCGGTTTGTTTTAAGTTATTATTCTTGTATCCAAACAATGTTTTCCATTTATTCTTTTATCCAAATAGATTTTTCTCTTATTCTTGTATCCAAATATTTTTTCTTTCCATTTATTCTTCTATTCAAATAGGTTTTTTTTTTATTCTTGTATCCAAACATTAGAATGTACTTCTCAATTAATAATATAAAGATAATAACACAACAAGTAGATCATTTAAGGATTGGACTTCATATTAGATGTCCTTTCCATGCTCTCATCCACTATTCATATTTCCAAGTCCTGACAAAAAGAGAAAATTATTCAGCAATATGACATTTCAATTATTGAGTAGTGGATCTGCCACTGTAGTCATATAAGATGAATTAAGAATTCTCTCTCTGACAAAGACATGCAACTTTAGCTTAGCTGTTGATGATCCAAACAGTAATATAAAAGATGTTGAGATACTTGTTAACAAGGCCGAAAACCATACCTTAAAAAAATCTTTTTTGCCGGTCTACAGAAGATGGGATAGTTCTCGCCTTTTTGGAAGCCACGCCAAACCTTAGCTTGATACTCGACAAGATCTCCATCAGGTTCCTCTCTAGCCATAAATGTGATGTAACACCTTGATTTAGGTCCTTTTGAATACAGACCCCTCACCGCTTCCACAAACTCCACACTCTTTCCCTTGGAAAAGAAAACAAGAAAACAAATTTTGCTAAATGTTAGCTTAAAGGTGTATATGTATAATAAAAGTACAAAGAGAAACAAATGTATTAGGTTGTAACTAAAACCTCTTTCTCGTTGTATATTCCGAGACAGAGGCAGGCCATCTCTGCAAAGTACTCGCGCCAGGTTTGATCGTGACCGTTAGAGCTCTCCAAACTCTCCGAATCACATACTGCTAAACACAGAGAACAAAACAAGCCTAGTTAATTAGATTTACTCTAATATCCAGCTAACTCATTCTATTCCACTCAATTTATAAGTTGAACTCTTTAAACAAAAAATATAGGTTTCAAAGTTCAACCTTGGACTCGATGAGCTGGCGTGCACAGAGGCGCAATAGTTTTTCATGCTCTGGATCCTCAAAATATTTCACCGGTGGAGAGGTACAACCCTCGAAGCTGTCCTCACCCCATTCAGGGTCGGTCCACCCCGTCGCCTGTAAGGGCGGGTCCTCAACGTATTCCTTCTTATCAACGCTCTCTTCCATCTCCTCCGCCGGCTCGGACTTGGCCTTACGCTTCGCTGCGTGTCTCTTGAAACCTATTGTTTTCGATGATTACCCGTAAACCCTAGTCAGTTGCCTTTCTTCTTATCTCTTAATTCTTCCTCTTTCTTTTTTCTTGTAATAATATGATGCTTTTGATTCTATTTATATAGTTGTGATTCTAAACAAAAATAATAATAAGTTAACATTTCCTAGCATCATAATTTCCTTTTCCCTTTGCTTCTCTTCTTTTCCTTTTTTTTTTTATAATAATTCTGTTTTTGACTAATAATTTGTTTTGTTTTTTTTTTTTGCTTTTTCTTCTATTATCTCTATCTACCTGCATGACAAACCCAACCCACTTTCTATTCGTATCATTTACCTATTATTACAACACATTCTTTCTCCACACTATATTCAGATCAAAAATCCAAATGACATGCATGTAAAGCACATTACAACATATTGATTTATGTGCATTATAATTTTAACGAGAAAATTGAGAGTGCATGTAAATTCAGGTCCTCCTTCTTGAACATGATGTATGCAAAAAGACGTCGAGCTTTTCACTTCTAGTTTCTTAGGTCACAAGAAACATTGAATACCACATACTGTATACATTATTCTACACAAAACGACGATTTACTAATCGACTTTAATAAAACGACGTTATGCGGCGTATATTAGTGAGACGTCAACCTTTTCACCTTTTCAGTTTTACTTTCTTAGTTCACAAGAAACATTGAATACCATCGGCTTTTTGCAATCAAGATTCTAGAGTTTTTTTTCCATACATTTATCCCTTTCTTGTACTATCTAATTAATTATACATTGATTGATTAATCTTTTTGTTAACTTTTTGTTCTTTTCTCTCTTTTTGGTTTTAGTTAAATTTTGTTTATTGGTGTTTCAGAAAATCAGAAGAAAAACATATATTCTCTTGCTTTCTGAAATCTGAAATTTTAAAAAGCTTTTTCCAGTCTTTTTATATAATTCATCCCTTCCTTGTTCTATAAGCAACTACTGCTTCTAGTTTACAAACACTTAATTAATCAATAAATATAAAGAACATAAACAATGACGGAAGTCATTAATGAGTTTAAGAAAAAAAATAGAGGACTATAAACATCATATTCATAGCCTTAGATATTGGCACTTTGGCAGGGAAGTGATAAAGTATTAAGTAAAGTTATAACACAACAAGTAGATCATAAAACCATTGGACTTCATATTATGTGTCGTTTCCATGCTCTGCATCCACTATTCATATTTCCAAGTCCTGACAAAGAGAAAGAAATCAATTTTCAGAAATTTGACCCTTAATTTATTAAGTAGTGGATCTGCTTATATAAGATAAAATAAGAATTCTGTAACTGACAAAGACATGCAACTTTAGCTTAGCTGTTGATGATCCAAAACATATAAAAGATGTTGGGATAGTTCTTAACAAGGCCGAAAACCATACCTTAATAAATATTTTTTGCCGGCCTACAGAAGATGGGATATTTCTCGCCTTTAACGAAGAAGGTACACAAAACCTTAGCTTGATACTAGACAGGAGGTCCATCAGGTTTCTCTCTAGCCATAAATGTAATGTACGACTTTGATCTAGGTCCTTTTGAATAAAAACCCCTCACCACTTCCACAAACTCCACACTCGATCCCTTTAAAAACAAAAAAAAAATTGGTGTATATGTATAATGATATAAATAGACAAAGAGGAACAAATGTAGTAGTAGGTTGTAACCAAAACCTCTTTCTCGTTGTATGTTTTGAGACAGAGGCAGGCCATCTCTGTAAAGTACTGGCGCCGGGTTTTATTGAAACCCGTAGAGCTGTCCAAACTCTCCGAATCACAAACTGGTACGAGTTTTGTGTAGGTGGCCCATGGAATAAGCTCTGGCTCCAAGTAAAACCCCTAAACAAAGAGAACAAAACAAGCCTAGTTAACTAGATTTACTCTATTATCCAGCTAACACATTCTATTCCACTCAATTACAATAAGTTGAAAGTTTCTAGATCTATGGATTTTGCTCTCTTTAAAAAAAAAAAAAAAAGGTTTCAAAGTTCAACCTTGGACTCGATGAGCTGGCGTTCACAGCGGCGCCATAGCCTTTCATGCTCTGGATTCACCAAAAATTGCTCCGGTGGAGAGTTATAACCTCGACCCTCGGAGCTGTCCTCACCCCATTGAGGGTCGGTCCACCCAAAAGGGGAGTCCTCAACGTCTTCCTTCTTATCAACGCTCTCTTCCATCTCCTCCGCCGGCTCGGACTCGGCCTTACGCTTCGCTGCGTGTCTCTTGAAACCCATTGTTTTCGATTACCCGTAAACCCTAGTCAATTGGGAACGATAATTTTTTTCAAGGATTTCTCTTTTAAACCTTTCTTCTTATCTCTTAATTCTTCTTCCTCTTTCTTTTCTTTGTGATAATATGATGCTTTTGATACAATTGTGAGCCTAAGATTCTCTATTTATATAGTTGTGATTCTGATAAAAAAAGAAAAATAATAAGTTAACATTTCCTAGCATCATAATTTCCTTTTTCCTTTGCTTCTCTATTTTTCCTTTTTTTTCATAATTATCTTTTGACTAATTTTATTTGTTATTTGATTTCCTTTTTGTTTTCTTTTTGCCTTTCTTCTATGATCTCTATCTACCTGCATGACAAACCCAACCCAATTTCTATTCGTACCACTATTATTACAACACATTCTTTCTCCATAACAGATTTAGATTAAAAATCCAAATGGTATGCATGTAAACACATTACAACATGTATTGATATATCATATATGTGACATTATTATTTTAACGAGAGAACTGAGAGTGCATGTAAAATTCAGGTCCTCCTTCTTGAACATGATGTATGCAAAAAAGACGTCGACCTTTTCACTTTTAGTTTCTTAGGTCACAAGAAAGATTGAATACCACATATACATAGAGTGTTATTAAAAAATTGATGTGTACGTATTTTCATCTTCTAAAACCGTAATTTATGTACGTAGTTATAATAATCTATCAACAAAGTTATAATGGGGAAAACTCCATATTCACAATCACAACTGTAACCAGCTAACAAAATCTGTAGATGCATGTTATAAAACACGATTAAGACACTGATATAATCCGGTAGAGAAAACAAACAAACAAAAGATGAGTATTCGAATCCCTAAAATAAGATTTATAATTTCCCAATTTAGAAACTCAGAAAGAAACAGAGAAATACAAGAAACTACCACAAACCTATTTTTTGTCTTATCAATGGTTTTCTCACTAGCCGAGTTTATCGCCAAGCCTCAGAAAACAGAGAGCAAACCAGAATAACGAAATCTTAATTTGTCCTTTCCGTTATAAATAATCCATCTCGACAGTTATGAAAAATTACACACTCCCAAGGAGGCTACGTAACCTTCGAAGGAGGAGTCCATAAAACTCAACAAATCTCTGTTTCATAGCAAGAACAACGAACAGCTCTAATCTTTTAAAAACAATATTTCTTAAGAGCTGTTCGAGTTCTAAAACAATTTGGATAAATAGTAGAAAATAAGTTGAACGGAAAAACACACGTAATAATATGTCGTACGGATACGACGATGACTCGAAGAGGAAGAGGAGGTATGTTGTTATCTCAATCTCCTCCGTCCTTCTCATCTCCATGGTTGTCGCCGTTACCGTCGGCGTCACGCTCAACAAGAACGAAGCTAAAGCTGACGCCGAAGAGGGAAAGATAACGGCTTCCGTCAAGGCCGTCAAGGACGTTTGTGCACCCACGGATTACAAGAAGACATGTGAAGACAGTCTGATCAAGAACGCGAACAACACAACCGACCCCATGGAATTGATCAAGACGGCGTTTACCGTCACGATGAAGCAGATCACAGACGCGGCCAAGAAGTCGCAGACGATGATGGAGCTTCAAAAGGATCCAAGGACGAGGATGGCGCTTGATCAATGCAAAGAGCTTATGGATTATGCGTTAGGCGAGCTTACCAACTCTTTCGAGGAGCTTGGCAAGTTTGAGTTCCACAAGCTCGACGAGGGTTTGATCAATCTCAGGATTTGGCTCAGCGCGGCGATTAGCCACGAGGAGACTTGTCTTGAAGGGTTCCAAGGGACGCAAGGGAACGCAGGAGAGACGATGAAGAAAGCCTTGAAGACAGCTATGGAGTTGACTCGCAACGGGCTTGCCATCATCACCGAAATGTCGAACTACTTGGGCCAAATGGATATTCCTGGGCTGAACAGCCGAAGGCTTCTGGCTGACGATATCCCCTCGTGGGTGGACCAGAGAGGGCGTAGCCTCTTGCAGGCCGCTGAAGCGTATTCGGACGCGAAACCTGATATCGTTGTGGCTCAGGACGGTAGCGGTCAGTACGCGACGATCAACGAGGCGTTGATGCACGTCCCGAAGAAGAAGAACACGACTTTCGTGGTTTACATTAAGGCTGGAATCTACCAGGAGTACGTCCAGGTGAACAAGAGCATGACCCATCTCGTGTTCATCGGTGATGGTGCCGAGAAAACCGTCATTACCGGAAACAAGAGTTACAAGGACGGTATCACTACCTACCGTACATGCACCGTTGGTACGATATATTTGATGACTTTTTTAACACGTTAGGTTAGAAAGTTTTAGAAGTTAACGTAATGGTTATTGCATTTGCAGCGATCGCTGGAAACCATTTCATTGCCAAGAACATCGGGTTCGTTAACACCGCTGGGGCAATCAAGCATCAAGCAGTTGCGATTAGGGTTCAGGCAGATGAGTCGATGTTCTTCAACTGTAGGTTCGATGGTTACCAAGACACGCTCTACACTCATTCCCACCGTCAGTTCTACCGTGATTGCACCATCTCAGGCACCATTGATTTCATATTTGGAGACGCGGCTGCTGTATTCCAAAACTGCACTTTGTTGGTGAGGAAGCCACTCCCGAACCAGGCATGTCCGATTACAGCCCACGGTCGTAAAGACCCTAGGGAAGTAACCGGATACGTGTTCCAAGGTTGCACAATTGCCGGCGAACCGGATTACTTGGCAGTGAAGGCAACTAGCAAAGCCTATCTTGGAAGGCCATGGAAGGAGTTCTCAAGGACTATTATTATGAACACTTTCATTCCGGAGTTCGTGCAGCCACAAGGATGGCAACCGTGGCTCGGAACCTTCGGTCTAGACACGTTGTTCTACTCCGAAGTCCAGAACACAGGACCGGGGTCAGGCCTTGCAAACCGGGTTACTTGGCCAGGAATCAAGAAACTGACCGACGAAGAAATCCTCAAGTTCGCACCGGATGTGTTCATCCAAGGTAACATTTGGGTTCCAGGCAAAGGTGTTCCCTACACTGGTGGCCTTATGGCTGGCAGCACAGGTGCCGCAACCACCACCCCGAGTGGCGCAGCTGCTCCAGGTTTCTCCACCTACACGGACACAAGTGGCGCTGGCTCGATTTCTCCAGCAGCTTCTCCAGCATCTTCTCCAGCATATTCTCCATTAGCCTCTCCAGCAGCCTCTCCAGTAGCTTCCCCGGAAGGTTCTATTAAGATGGCTTCATCAGCTTCCCCGGAAGGTTCTATTAAGATGTCTTCAGCAGCTTCCCCGGAAGTTTCTATTAAGATGGGCTCAACGGAAGAGACCCCCATTATCTTGATCTCAAAGTCTACCTAAAAGATCGACTAAGATATTATATAATGTGTTTTTTCGTACTCTTATTCAAGATTATCTGAAGAAAAAGAAAACTTTGCACAATCTTGAGGACTTCAGGACTATTGATCTACCAAATTGTTGAGATTCATGTTTAGCTTTGTAAACTCACGTTTAATGTCACAGTACATTAATAATGTTGTTTATAAACCAATTATCATTCTCATTATGTAGAAATTAGTTCACTAGTAGTATATATATGCGCTAGCTGCTTCAAAGAGTTTTCTTTTCCATCCACTTATCCTCTACAACATCAAAATTCTTCATCAACAGATGGTTTAATTAAAAATAATATTGGAGGAAAAAAAATGGCTAAGAGTAGCTCTTTTTTTCTTTCTCATGAACCACATTAATAGTTTGATACCGATATATACATTGTAAAAATTACTAAGAAATAGTAATTTTTAGAAAATGTCAATTAATGGAGGCATCTAAAGAAAGTGGCTTCCCAAGGCAATTTTGCATGCACACAATCGCAACAACCCGTAGCTCTATTTTTACTCCTCTGCATTTACTTCTCCTTCACCTCCATATGGTTCTTCGCCTTCACCAATTGGGGAAGTCTCTTCTTTTGAGAAGCACCATTTTTAAATAGTTTCTTCAGAAACATTTTAAAGATTATATTCTGACAACGTTATAAATTTTTAAATAAATATCATCAACTATTTTGTGCTATAAACAACTTGTTTTTTTTTCTGGTAAAACTCATATAACAACTTTTAAATACTACTTTCTCTAGTATTTTATTGGTGGAAGCTTTAATGGTTATCTCACCAGTGATGTCCCCACTGAGTTCTCTGTTATTAATACCACAACCAAACCCACTCGTTACACAGCTAAACGCAAAAACGCACTCATAGATCCAACAGAAGAAGAAAAAAAGTAGAAGGAGAAATGGAAGGAATCGATCATAGAATGGTGAGCGTCAATGGCATAACAATGCACATTGCCGAGAAAGGTCCCAAAGATGGATCATTGGTGCTTCTCCTCCATGGATTCCCTGATCTCTGGTACACGTGGCGTCACCAAATTAGTGGACTAGCATCTCTTGGTTACCGAGCCGTAGCTCCAGACCTCCGAGGCTACGGAGACTCCGACGCGCCGGAGTCCTTCTCCGAGTACACGTGTCTTAACGTCGTTGGTGACCTTGTGGCTCTTCTGGACAGTGTTGCTGGAGATCAAGAGAAGGTGTTTCTCGTCGGTCATGATTGGGGAGCCATTATTGGATGGTATCTCTGTTTGTTTCGACCAGAGAAGATTAAGGGCTTTGCGTGTTTGAGTGTGCCGTATAGACCAAGAAACCCTAAGGTCAAGCCTGTTGAAGGGTTTAAGGCTGTCTTTGGAGATGATTACTACATTTGTAGATTTCAGGTTTTGCATTTTGATATTTTCTCATTTGAAGTTGCTTTTCACTTTTTTTTAATCTTCACACCGTACTAATCAAGTAAAATCGAGTCGTAATATCTAGTCAATAGAGTGAAATCATTTAACTGACACGCATTGATTTTTGTCCAATTTGTGGATTTGCAGGAACCGGGGAAGATTGAAGAAGAGATTGCATGTGCAGATCCAAGAAGAGTACTGAGGGATATCTTCACAGGGAGGGCACTAGGTCCACCGATTTTACCAAAGGATAATCCCTTTGGCGCAAACCCTAACCCTAACGGCGAAAACATTGAATTGCCGGAATGGTTCTCTAAAGAGGATCTCGATTTCTACGTCTCCAAATTCGACAAGACAGGATTTACCGGCGGATTAAACTACTACAGAGCCATGGATCTGTAAGCGCTTAATATATATAAATGAGTACTTCGAGGTTTATGTAATAAGATTGGGTTATTATTGGTTATTATCAGGAGTTGGGAAGTTACTGCACCATGGACCGGAGCTAAGATTTATGTGCCGGTGAAGTTCATAACCGGTGACTTTGACATGGTGTACACCACACCAGGGATTAAAGAGTACATCCACGGTGGTGGATTTGCTGCAAATGTTCCAAATCTCCAAGAGATAGCTGTGATTGAAGATGCTGGTCACTTCGTCAACCAAGAGAAACCTCAAGAGGTCACTGCCCACATCAATGACTTCTTCACCAAGCTTCAGGACAACTACTAAATCTTCTAGCGTTCTTGTTTTAATTCTACTAAACAATTAGGTTCTTCTATGTTTCTTCGACGAGTTTATGAATAAGATTTGACTATATTAAGCATCAGCTTCAAAATTACAAGATTTCGCTGTATAGGTACCATTGCTTAGACCAATACCAAAATTTTCATGACTCATGAGCTCTTTAGACTTGAGATGAAATAATAAGGATGAAGTCAAACATAGTAAAGCTCAAAGTGTAATAAGAACACAATGAATCCAAAAGTAGAAACAAGCTTAAAATAAAGTCTGAAACAGGCGACAAAAGCCACAATTCTCTAACAAAAAAAAGGATTACGAAGCAACAGTACTCCAGGAACAAGTTCAAAGACGATGACAATCTTCTTAAACCTTGAATCCACGACTCTTCCTCTTTCCTCTGGCCCTCTCGAACTTCCTTCCGTTGTGACGAACATATGGCTTTGTGGTACTGCCTGGAACACCAGGAGCAGGACCGAAATGCTTCACAGCTTCACGAGAGTTCTTAGGTCCTCTAAGGAGAACCTATCATACACAAGAACAAGTCAAGTTAAACACATTTTCACACAACAAAGTGAAAGTGAAAGAAGAAACGTTTGGTAAAGAGATTTACCGTGTTCTGTCCCAATGGAGCCCTGAGAGCGAGTTGATCAAAGGTCAAGCACTCTCCACCGGCTTTCTCAATGCGAGCTCTGGCTCTCTCTGTGAACCTCAAGGCAGTGATTTTGATTGCTGGAATCTCTTGAATCCTCACATCATCGGTTATTGTTCCAACCAAGACACCAATCTTACCTTCCTATTAAATACCAAAACCATGAAAAAGCACATTCAAAACTCATAGCATAGAGAGTTTCAATCAACCAATGCAGACTAACTTCTGATAAACTGGTTCTACAGAAATGGAACTAATTTCAGCATAAATGTACTAAAAGAGAGAGAGTTTCAACGAAATGTAACCTTGCCGGCCATGAATTCGGCGAGTCTAGATAGAGAAAGAGGAGCTTTGTTGACTTTGCTCATGAAGAGCCTCTTCAATATCACTGCATTGAACTTGCTCTGTGTTCTCCTTACCAAAAACCGGTAAAGCTGCAAAATTTCAAAACACAAAACGAAATCTCAGATTCTGTATGATTCATACACATAAATCGAAAAGGAAAAAAGCAAAGATTGTTGTTAAAGTTTTGACCTTGACAGTGAGCTTGAGGTAGACATCGTCGGACTTGGGAGCTGTCCTTCTGGTCTTCTTGCTCTTACCTCCAGCGATCAGATCAATACCCTGAAAAAACACCACGAATTGATCTCAGAATCAACCATAGGAAGCGAGATTCAACCTCAAAATACTAAAAGGGAAAGAACAAAAGGTTCACACTTTATCCCAAAACTCAAAATGTCACTAAGAAATCCAAATTCAGAGAATTCACTCAAACACATATCTCACATTCGGAACATAGAACCTAAACTCGACAGTGAAACTCTAAACCAAGCTCGAAATTTACAAGAGACAGATTAAGAAACGGAGACAGAGAAAGCAGACGTACCATAGCTGCCTCCGGGATGTGTGCCGCCGCGGTGGAATCTCTGAAGGAAAAGAGAAGACTGATAGGGTTTATAACGATTTATAGTACACACTCTCTTCATTTTTAGGGTTTCTTATTTCCACTATGGGCCCAAATGGTAAACCCAATAAGTGTTTTAAGAGGAATCCTTTGGGCTTTAGTTAGAGGCCTTGTTTATTACACAATGTTATTTATTTGTTAACACGTACAATGTTATTCATTTGTTAACACGTTTTGACTATAGTTTTCTACACGATATTAATACTCTCTTACCAAAATCAAATTTTCATTTTTCTTTGAGAAGCTTTTGTATTAATCTTCATAAGAAAGTGACGAAAAAAAAAAATCTTCACAAGAAAGTGCTTAGGAAAAGAATTGAACTATTTATTAAATGCGTATAGTTGTTACTGCCGTACGTAAATGAAAATAGAGACTGCTTACTTTGACCAGTTCCAATGAGAATCGCACACGTCTCATTGTTTTTTGGTTGGATTCTTCTTCCATCCATCACCGTCCGTCCACTACTGGCTTATTCTTGCCTTTGAAGGTTTCACTAATTACTTTTTCTTCGCTCTTTCCCGTTTATAATGAGATTTGACATCTTCCTCCTTTATAATCACTTTCTTTACTTCTCTCGACAAAACAACATCATTTTCAGTACGTAATTCATTGGATCCGTTAAATTATCATTTCATACAAGTCTACCTAATGTCCATTAGATGTTTAACTTAATACATAAACAAAGTCAAATTTACTATGATGAACAAATGGTTCCAAATCAACTTGTTTCATTTCTAGTTCTAATTATGCCTAATTGCCGCCAAAAAGAAATAAACAATGCCTAATGACATTTTGACCGACTACATGTAATCAATTGCCATTAAAAAACAGAGTTGAAAATATTTCTGGCAGGAGGAGAGAGAAGAGGACGACCTATCAGCACCATCTGTTTCTGTTTATCTCCCCCTCATATTCTAAAGCTGTAATCTTTTTTTCCTCTTCTGAACCAAAAGAAAAATTTGTAATCTTTAATCCCGATTTGTGCTATTATAATCTTTGCCCAATTGATCCACTTTCCTCCTTTGAGTTTTTAAGATTCTTTTCTGGTTTCCCCCTCTGTTTCGTCTCTTTCCTTTCTCTCCCCTTTCCCGCATTTTCTTGGGAAAATTTAAGAAAAAAACAAGCTTGTGATTTTCTGATCGCCTCTTTATCGATCCTTTAACCCTTTCACGACCCATTGTTTCTAGCCTGATTCGGCGCAAACCCTTTTCGTCAATTTTGGATTCTGGTGAGAGAAAAGTTTACGGGGAAATGATGACGACAACGGAAGGGATGATGGAAATGAGCGTGTTGGATGATATAATAAGGAGATTGTTGGAAGGCAAAGGCGGTAAACAGGTTCAGCTCTCGGAGGTCGAGATCCGTCAACTCTGTGTTAACGCCAGACAAATCTTCCTCTCTCAGCCCAATCTTCTCGACCTCCACGCCCCCATTCGCATCTGCGGTCTCTCCCTCTCTCCCTCATGATAATAATGTTGTGTTGATTTAGGTTTGGGTTAAAAATTGGTGATTTTTGCATGAAAGATGAGATTTTGATGATGAATTTGGGGAAAGTTTTGATTTTGATGAATTTTGGGTTAAGGTTTTTGCTAATGGTTTTGCTCTGTAATCGTCTCTGATCAGGTGATATCCATGGACAATACCAAGACCTATTGAGGCTATTCGAATACGGAGGCTATCCTCCGTCAGCAAACTATCTCTTCCTCGGCGACTACGTCGACAGAGGCAAGCAAAGTCTCGAAACAATCTGTCTACTCTTGGCTTACAAAATCCGATACCCGTCCAAGATATTCCTCTTGAGAGGCAACCACGAAGACGCGAAGATCAACAGGATCTACGGTTTCTACGACGAGTGCAAACGGAGATTCAACGTGCGGCTTTGGAAGATATTCACCGACTGCTTCAACTGTCTGCCTGTGGCTGCTCTTATTGACGATAAGATTTTGTGTATGCACGGAGGGTTGTCGCCGGAGTTGGAGAATTTGGGGCAGATTAGAGAGATTCAGAGGCCTACGGAGATTCCGGATAATGGACTTCTTTGTGATTTGCTTTGGTCTGATCCTGATCAGAAGAGTGAAGGATGGTCTGATAGTGATCGAGGTATCTCTTGCACGTTTGGAGCTGATGTAGTCGCTCAGTTTTTGGATAAGAATGATCTTGACCTCATTTGCCGAGGCCATCAGGTGAACAGAGAGATTCAAATGTAGATGCTTTTGTGAGTGTGAAAACCTGTCAAGAGATTTGATTTGACTGTGGTGTTGTTTGCAGGTAGTGGAAGATGGGTATGAGTTTTTCGCAAAACGGAGATTGGTGACAATATTCTCAGCTCCAAACTACGGTGGAGAGTTTGACAATGCTGGTGCGTTATTGAGCGTGGACCAGTCTCTTGTTTGCTCTTTTGAGATTCTGAAACCTGCCCCATCTTCATCCAGTAATCCTCTCAAGAAGGTTTGTTTCCACTTTCCACCAATGAGTTGAAAACTTCTTATGACAATGATAAATTAAGACTTCTCTGTTTGATCAGGTACCGAAAATGGGGAAGTCTTGAAACTCAAGAAAAGCTTTGTTCCCTTGAGATTTGGTTTTGAAGAAGCTCAAGCTAGGCTCTGTGGCGTATCTTCAGATGTAAGTTTAAGGAGAAGAGAACCTTGAAGGCTGCTTTACTTAGTCATTAATGAAGAAGCAAGCATCTGTAGAAAAACAAAACAAAAGAGATATAGAGAGAGAGAGAAAGAAAAGTTGTTATCCAAATATTCTGTGTATGTATAGTTGCAGAGACTTCTCTTTTCTGCTTCTGGAGATTTTCATCTCCTTTTGGTCTGTTTTCTTCTATTCTTTTAGTTTAAGTTAGAGTGCCTCTCCTCTTTTGGTTTTTTTTTAATTGCTTGTATCATCAAACAACAACATTTCTTAATCTTTCCATATTGAATTGACTTTCATGGTTTGGCTCTTACTTTTCTGAATCGTTCTCTACGGTAAAAAACTCAGTTTGATTAACAATTGTTGCTCTCATCCAAATATCGGTTCATATGATATTACAGAGCTTATTAATAATAGGTTTGAATGCTACGCTAAGGAACTCAAAGAGAGTTAAATCTTCTCTTAGGCAATCGGCAATCCCATTCCCATTCATGCCCCTTCTCAATCTTCTCGCATCAAGCCTGTTAAAGAGCATGTGGAGCAAGAGTGGTATTACCCAAGAAAGCTGTTGAGCCCGTATCATCTCTCTAACCCGCTTCTGGTGATCTCGAAACCCTGCAAAGTTCTCAGTCTTAACGAATGACTCCATCACTGGCTCCTCTAAACTTGATTTGCTTCCGTTAAAAGGCTCTTCTACGGAGTCATCATCATTCGTAACAGTGAAACCCACCGCATCGCAGAACACTCTGCCACTAGACTCCCATTTGGAAGCTTTCCCGCAGATAATACTATTGCTTGCTCCACACGGCACTTGAACCTGACAAATAACAAGAAACAAAGACGCTTATCTCTCATACTTCTGAGTTTTCTACCACAGGGATTCACAAACACTACTAAAGTAAGTCTTACCTGATTATTGGCATCACTACTAAAGTAAGCATCTGAGCAAGCTTCAAAGACTCTGTCACAAATGCGTAGAGTTCCTGACTGAATCTCAACATGTGGGTGACAGATTGAACATTCCAAAAGCTCAAACAAATCCAAGCATTCTTTAGCAGCTTCTCCATAAGTAGCCAAGTTCTCGAGAGCTACTGAAGCAGAGCAGCAAGTCTTCCCATGGAACACGTTACACATGTTTTGATCCTTAGACTCAAGATCAGCAGAGTTAGAAATGCAAACTCCGTTCTCATTTGAGTTAGCTGATGCACCTGAAACGCATATACAACGCTCAAAAACTCAACCCCACATCACATTGTATAAGCTTTTCTTGCAAAGTTTCATTATTTTCTAAGATATAGCCAAACGCACGAAACAGAGAGAACAAGTCGTGGCATTGCAACGAGTTCGATCTTTTTAGAGGTCAAACAATACGAAGATCACATTTTCGACCACGAAGAACATCTCGGTTCTCACAACTCAATTTCAAACGGGTTCTATTTCTATGCATCCGAAGGAATCGAGATGATACAAACGACTGAAAGATGAACAACATTTCAGCAGAACATCGCAAAGACTCAATTCAAGCGGCATTTTATGCATCATAACGAATCAAGATGATGCAACATAAATGAAAAGATGGAAACTTTCCGTGAAAACTTTCAGGACCCATTTGCGAAATTGAGCAAAAATATATACTCACCAGACGAAGAAGAGATCAAGAGATGAAGCATCAGGACTGGAGTAAGAACCAGAAACATCCTTTCCGAGAAAATTCTTCCCATCTTTCTCGACTGATCTCTACGATGAAACAGTAATTATCTCGAAGCAAAAGGCGAAGACGTGAGCAAGAATCGTTAGGATTCGAATCCAACAACTTGTAGCTTCGTCGCAACCCAATTTCTGCGGAATTGCTCAAATTAATTTCTTTAGATTCTCACTCTCTTCTCATGTATTTATAGTATAACACTTTGTGAAAACGAATAGAGCGCGACGTGAAACTGAACAGACAATTCTATCCAAAAAAAGAACAGACACTTTTAAAGCTTTAAGCAAAATGGAATACGAAGATTTGCCAATCCGGTTTTAATGTTCGATTTCGGTTCACAATATTTCCCGCTTTATTGAAAACCACTCCGGTTCATGGAGATTTCACAAACGAACTCGTGTAATAGACCGGTTTAATTCAATCTAATCGGTTTATTTTCTGCATTTGCAAACAAAGTTCAACAATCTATGTGCTGCTTTCTTTCAACTCAACAAGCTTTTTCATTCACCAAAACAATTTCATAAATCTGTTTGAATATCACAGAGAGACAAAAAAAACAAAAAAATACGAATTAACTCACAGGAAGACACAAGCCTTAAACGTTCTTCATTTTTGTCGGTGTGTGTTCTTTTCTCAACGAAGCACGATCTCCACTAAAGATAGCCATCAGTTTAGGCACCAGCTTGCCATGTTTCATCACAAACCTCTCTACAAACACCTTATCGCTACTCGCCAAAACAGACGCCATTGGAGGCACACCTTTCTCTCCTTTAATCAGTCCTTTCGACACCAGACCTTTGATCACATTACACCTCGGAACAATCCTCTTCTCCAAACTATAACCAAGAACCGGAGGAAACGAAACCACATCCTTCAGCGACCAAAACTCCATCTCCTTCACTAAAAACTCAACCTTCTTCCTCACATTCTCTTCAGACAACCCAACGCAATTAGGAAAACACTTGACCATCGCCACAAACTCTTCCCTACTGAATCCAATCCCAAGAAACATGTCAACACAGTTCCTCACCTTCTCTTCCGAAGAACGCATGAGCTCCGGACGCTTCTTCATCACCAACATCACTTCCTCTTCCACAAAACCACACTCTTTCAAAGTCTCAAACGTCTGAGCTATCTTCTTCTCCGAGAATTTCAAAGTGTAAGGCCACTTGTTGAACATTCCCATCACATCCTCCTCACTAAAGCCTAACCTTTTAAAGGTCTCGACTTTCTCTTGTCTCGTTTCCTCGCTCGTCTCGTAAACAACGTGTAGAGCTTGGACGAACCTCGACGTCGTCGGATCAAAACCCATCTCAACAACTTTCTTCACTGATTCTTCGAATCTCTCTTTCCCACACACAGGTTGGTACTTGGAGACGAGCAATGTGAATAAGAACCGTTGAGGCACTCCCAATTCTCTCAACGCCGTTATGTTTCGGATCTTATTCCCCTGCCTACCGTTTGCTGAAGAGTCAAACGTGGAAGTCTTATCTCCTTCTTCTTCTTTGTCCTTCTCTATAATGTCTCTGATGAAATCGTAATACAAGCCGGTGGATTTCGCCATTCTATTGCTCAGGATTCTGGGAACTTTTGAGACAATCTCTGTAAACTCAGAGCTTGAAGCACCTCTGGACTGCAAAGCTTGAAGCTTTGGAAGAAGGAAAGTCTCAGCGTCTAGTGTAAGCAATCGTGGGTAATTGCGGATGATCCCGGAGATCTGAGAATCTGTGAAACCATAACTTGTGAGAAGTTTCAGAACGGAACCCGGATTTGCCTTGGTTAAGATTGATTCCGCGAGTTTCGTAACAGCACTTGCAGCAGAGGAGAAGGAATTGGAGAAAGGAGACGCATTTTGCACAAGCTTCACTGAAATAGCTCTCAAGTTGCAAACTTTATGTAACTCGATACACTTTTTTCCATGGAGTAGCAGAGAGTACATTGCTAGGTCCCCCAAATTGAAAATGAATTTCGGAAGTGTTGAAAGTTGAAACGATTCGTATTTGAGCGAACTATTTGTTTCAATTCGAAGATAAATTGCAAAACGCAGAGGGAAACACAAAAAACAGAGCGTGACCCCCAAATCGCCAGAAAAAAAAATAAAATAAGAAGCGAGGTTTTAGGGTTTTGAATTTTGAAGAACATTAAGGGTAATTTAGTAATCTAACAATTGATTGCGAATGTTTTAGCGTGTTGAGGAGAGAACGATCGCACAAAGTCAGACACATTCTTCTCATCTGTCGCCGCCGTTCGTCTCGTCGGTGAGTGTTGCTGATTTTCCCCCAATCTCCGAATCCTCTGATTATTTCTTTGGTTTGATGATCGTTTTCACGTCCTGAGGTTTCGTCTCAGCTCTTAAATTTGTTTGATTTCTGCGTTTTTGTAGAGTTTTTTTTTGTGCTGTCTCGATTCGTGGTCGATTTCATGACATGTGTCACCGTTTTTTTAATATGATTGCATAGTGTCTCTTCGTTTTCTGAATTTGTTGATCGAACCTAGTCTCTTTGTTCCTTGGATTGATATGTAAACGGCGGAATTTTTGAGAGTTTCTAGCCAATTGCTAGAGGATCCTTGGTTCACATCTTTCAAATTAGGAATCTCTGAAATTAGACTCTTCATATAATGTTATTTGGGAGCTGAATGGTTAGAAGAGTTATCTTATCATTTTTCATTGGTTCTTTGACAGCTCTATGCTTTTGTAGCTGCTAATGCTTTCGAAGTCCGTTTCATTCTAATGTCATTGTTTCTCTTTAAGGGAAAACATAAAATGGAGACGCAGAAAACTGAAAACGCGCCAAAACCAGCCATGGCTTCGTGTAGAAAGAAGGCAAAGGATGATGCTAATTTCCTGGAAGACGTCAAGGATCACATTGATGAATTCATCAATGCCTCCATGGATGATCACAAGAACTGTTTCAACAAAACCATCAAGAAGGTTTCTCTTTCTTCATTAGTACCTTAAGCTCATATCAGATCTTACTCAATTTAGACTCTGCGACTTGGTTGATCAGATTTAGCTAACTGTTTTTTTGCTTGGGTTGTTTTTCCAGATGTTTGGGTTGTCAAAGGCTGTTGCAGAGAAGCAGCAAGCTGAGAGTAAAGGAGTAGAGAGTTATTTGCCTCTTAAGACAACACTCTCGGACTAGAGAGACACCAACCTATAATAGGATCTTGGTTCGGTTTGTTTCGTCTACTGATATTTATGGGATATGTCAAATTATTGGTGATAAAGAAATGATAGACGAAAACTAGTTATTGATGGGTAACTTATCAAACTTAAGATATCTGTTCTGCGCTTTTTTATAGTTGATCTCTTGAAGCACAAGTGATGAACATAATCGTACACATTGATTCTTAACCTTTGATTTCACTAGTGATGTGTTTCAGAATATGCTTAAACACAGATTCTTTTGGTTTTGAAAACTTTTCTTGTTTCTCATTTTCAGTGTTTTCTTGATATCTCATGTAACTGTTCTTGTACAGAGAGAGATTGAGAGCAAGTAACTAATCACTTTGTATCGGGAAAAAAAACTGAATATGGAAAACGGAAGAGACGAAAGAGAAATGTGTTTGTGTGGTCCACCATTTATGATTTTAATCCTCTCATAACCAAATAACAGGATCATACAATCTTAAGCAAATTAGTTTTCTTCAAACAATTGTCTGAAACAAAAAGTCGACTTCAACCAACACTTTTTGTACAATATTTTGATTCTCTCTTCACTAGTGGAGGTGTTTCAGAATATGCTTAATCACAGATTCTTGTGGTAATAATAAAAGGTGTTTGATAAATCGTCTTGTTCATCATTTTCAGTGTTTTCTCATGTAAATGTTCTTGTAGAGAGAGAGAGAGAGCAAGTGACTAAATCCATTTGTATCGGAGAAACAGATTATGGCAAACCGAAGAGACGAAAGAAAAATGTGTCTGTGTGTGTTCTACCTTTTCTTTTGCCAAAATGATTTTAATCCTCTCATAATTAAATAATTGGATCATACAATCATAAGCAAAATATTGTTCTTCAACAATTGTCTGAAACAAAGAGTCAACTTCAACCAACACTAAATAAGATGTGATCTGTCAAAAATAAAAACACAAGGACGAAGATAGCAGAAACCAAAACAGCAGAAATAGGGAACAGAGTATATAGCTCTAAACAAAACCGGTTGATGGGTTTTAGTCTTCCTCCTCTGCCTCGTTCTCAGCGATGTTGAAGTACCTCAACTCGTAGAGGTTACGGTCCTTGTTTGCTGCAATCACTCTGAGCCAATCCCTCACATTGTGCTTCTTCAAGTACTTCTTTGTCAAGTACTTCAAGTACCTGACAACACATCAAACCAAGTAGTAAGCACAAAGGACACACTAAAAGATTGCATCAGTTTGGTTCCTACAATCACTTGTATCATCTCAAAGCCAATTAGGTTTGTACTGTAATTACCTCTTGGAGAAAGGACCATCAGAAGTGACGGTGATCTTGCTCTTCTCACGGGTGATTGTTATGGAGTCACCGAGAGCACCAGCTTTGCCGCCGACTTTGATCCTCTCCTGAAGGAACTTCTCGAGAGAAGCAATCTCCATGATCTTGTCATCGACAGGCTTTGAGCAATCGATGGAATAGGAAACACTCTTCTTCTTTCCCTTGGCAACGGCTGCGGTTCCACGACTCATTTTTCAACCACTTCTCTCTACAAAATCCCCAAAACACAATCCACAAAGTGTTTACAGACCATTGACAATGAAACGCACACACATACCAAATACATAACTGTTTCTATACACTGTTAACGAATTCCATTTGATTTCATTACGTCTAACGCCATTTTCAAGATGACAGGACTAGCTCAAAGCCTGGGAAATTCACAGTGAGATCTGCATCGCGGATGCGAATCGAGATTACTTTAGATGAGAGTTTCTATCTAACCTCGTCAATTTCAATCTCAATAGACGAAACAAGAGCTGAGCTAAGAGAATTCGTTATCCTATTCCATTTTCAAATTTAGCGAGCTAAGACTATCAAATCTATAGGAGAGATTGAAGAGCATTCCACTATAGGGAGAGAGAGAGAGAAAGAGTGAAAAGCGTACCTTGAACAAACACTAGGAGGTGGAACTGTCTGAAGAGACGAACGGCGTCTTGGGTAGCTCTTAAACGAGAGGAGACGGAAACAAATGGCTAGGGTTTTTGCTCATTTAAAGTGCTCTTGTAACCCTAAAGTCTATTTCTCTAAATTACCTTAACCTCCCCATAGTTTTCTTAAATCTCAAAATAATCCCAATAGTTTCTAATTTAACAAAACACTCCCCATTCGTAGGCAACAAGTGAGATTTTTCATGTGATCAGATCAGTAATCACCAACAAATGCTAGTTGTTCAATTTTTCTTGTGATCAGTAATCCAGCCAAAGCAGCTCAAGTCAACGCCTGAGCATGCAACCTGAGAAGAAACTCGATAAGAAAATAAATATGTTCGTTATGAAGATCAACAAAAGCACACAGAGAGCAATAATAGGACCAAAACTATTAACCACAAATTGAGCGTTCGCCGGTATTATAGAAAAAGAAGGTCAGGAGAATTCTGTTTTTCTTTACCATTTTTATAACATTATGATGCCCCACCCACACACTGATTTCATGGGAACATTACTTTACCAATCGAAGACACTAAAAAGATTTCATAATTCATAGTTGGGTTTCTTGTTATGCAGAAAATAAACACCAGTGAGAAGTGTGATAGGCAACAGAAGTAAGAAAAGGAGCTGATTAAGAAAAATATAAAAGAAACTCAACACTTCAAATTTAGCATATCCAGAAGAAGAAAAAGTTTCATTAGGGTATCTCACTTGGATACCATTGTAGCCACATAAAAACAAATATCCAACGACCTTTTCCTCCCCGGATCCAAACCAGACTCAAACCGGCTCGAACCGCACGGTCACCACCAACTACCAACCACCAACTGGGGAAGCAGTCTCTCTCCAAACCATTACATACCATATGTGTTTTTAGATTATCATCAAATTCATCACATAACTTGAGCATGCAGTTTTCAGGTTTTTTTTCAAATATCAAATTCCCAATGTTTTTATGTTTTTCTTTTGTTTTGTTTTTGGTCCAACGCTCATGAGAATTGCCCCGACTGGTGAAGATTCTCGCCAGGGTACTGACTCAACTCTCACGACGACCCTCCTCCTCCTCCGCCGTGCCTCTGATGGAAGCTCCCAGATCCTTCATTGAACGAAGATGTCCAAATGGATGGTTCTCTGTCCATCTGGTTAACCGGGTAGGCTTGTTGCGATTGCATGTAAGGATCTCTCTCCCATATGTTAAACCGGATAAACCCGCTCCCGCCTGCCTGATCCGAGGAAGACGAACTTGATCCCATCCCGGAAGCTATCCCTCTAGCCGGCCTCCGTCCAGACTGGAACACAGGCCCACGAGACACTACAGGAGACTCAGGTTGGTGTGACTGTGCAGAAGACTGTTGGTAATAGGCTTGAAGAGCTTGCGTTCTGCCTCGGGTCCGGTCGTTGCTTCCCGGAAAAGGCGGTGTCCTCGGAACTGATGCCACCGAGCTTCCTGCTCGACCACTGGAACTGCAAAAGCCCACACATAGATGATGTATTTTTACCAAACCAAATATAGTAACTCAGCTTTGAAGTCAAGAGAGAGACTATGTACCTGTGACCATGATAAGGACGCATGAAATGCGGCGGTCTGGGTCTGATAACATCTGAGCCGTTGGCTCGGGAAGTCCTAGCAGCGGTTGGTGGAGGTGTGGGCTGAGTTGGACTGCCAACGTGAGCGCCGGAAGTAGAGAAATGCTGTGGAGGTGGGGGTGGAGGCGAGTGATAATCCCAGCCGTGATAGTGCGGATCCACAGGGAAACCATAAGGCGTTGGGACTTCACCGGAGACCGATGAGCCAGTGTTCCAGTGACTACTGAAACTTGAACTGTCTGAAACACCTCCAGCACCGCCTGTGCTTGAGGACGACGAATGAACAGGGCCAAAGTAGGTTACATATGGACATGGGTGGCCCGCTGTTGGCGCTGCTGGTTCTGTAAAGTAACCTTGCTGTCCCAGGAGATCGTGATCTGTACAACCGTGAATAAACCCAAGATGTCAGAAACGTTAGAAGAAGGTTAAGGAGATTAAAAAAAAAGAGAGAAATAACCAATCTGACAATGCCTTACATGAACTCGGAGAAAATTCTCCATCCCTACAAAGTTTAAGAGAGAGTCATCAGCAAGTTTCTGTTTATGTATCAGAAGAGGTATTATGTAACTAATACTTACTCGAAAGAAGGAAGACGTGCTGAGCTTCCAAATGGACACCAGTGAACTCCAAAAGACTGCAGAGATACATAAACACAAGCGTTTTCGACATGGAACATAATTCAAGCAATTATCTTTGATAACAAAACTCAGCATTTGAGGAAGAAAAGTCTATAAGTATAATGTGGATGAGCAAACAGAACTTGGGACGGATAGGTTTACCATTTCAGAGTATCCTCCGATATCATAGATTTCTTCTTCATGAACCCAATCCTCGACACTGAACTCAGGGATTGAACGGCAACCGTTTGCGTAAAGCCACTGGCCTTTTTCTACTTTCCGACAGTTTGGGCACTGCATCACACCCTTTGCATTGAAAGCTGAACCAATACAATCTAGAAAACAAAGGAAAACAGATGTGAAGTTAGATGGCTTTGCGTAACAACATAAGAAACCAAAGGTAAAAAAGCATTTACCACCTAACCTTTAGCTACAAAGCTCTCTTGCATAGATTCATATGGATAATCACTAATCTATCAGGACAATTTGGTCAGCCTATACATACAAACACACAGAGACTCTTATTGAGTCCACGCATCCAAGATTGTCATGCAGTGAACAAAGATTAAGAAGAAAATGGCCTATACGCACTTGCGAGCTAATTATTCCCTCAGAAACAATATGAACTAAGAACATTTACTGCTGAAACACAAATGGGACGAATATTCTGAGCTAATAGATGCATCAAACAAAGTGAAGAGATCAATCGAAGAAACTTGGCATTTGTGATGAAATGCTAATCAATGACAATTCGACCAGATTATGAATTATATCAAGCATGAACCGATTAGTTTCAGAACTCAGTACACATCCATGATCTTCACAACAAAAAGAGCCAAATTGCACAAATAATGGTAGCCGCGAAACAGAATGTAACAGGTCCATAATTCACAAATAAAATCAAACGGAAGGTAGATCTGGGTGATTCAAATCGAAATCTGGAGCAAATTCTTCAGTTTTCAAACAATCAGGAACCAAAATCAATCGAATCAAAAAAAGAGCATAATTTAGAAATCGGAAAAAAACAGAAATGATACCGAGATGGAACTGGTGGCCACATTGAAGATTAGCCCAAGCTCGATCGCCGTCTTTAGCAACCGTCTCGAGACAAATCGAACACGCAATCGAGCCAAAACCATCTCCTTCGTCGCGAGAATCGCCATCGGCGCCACTACCTTCGTCGGCGAGATTATTATCACCGAAACTGAATTTGTTAACCTTATTGCCTAAACCCATAACCAAATTCAAATCAAAACAACCCAAATCTCAAAACCCTTTTTTTCTTCTTTTTTTTTGGTTTTTTTTTCGAAATGATACCACAAAATTCACAGAGAAATTCCGTTTCCCCCAATTCCTTACGGTTTTGATTCGATTTAATTTAGCAATAATAATTAATACTATCTTATGAATCTGTGAACTCTCTCCGATCGTCACCAACAGAGGACCCAGAAGAAGAAGAAGAAGAAATGAAGGAAAAATAAAAATCGCTCTGTATTTTTGAAGTTTTTTTCTCGCGTTATGTTTTGTGTGAGAAAAGATTGGGTTACGGGTAGAAGCAATGACCGATGTCCAAAGACTCCAAACTTTTACAATGGACGGTTTAGATTTATTCTCACGGATTTGTCTACTTGACATCAGCTGCTTCCCAAAGCTATTTCTTTTTCTTCTTTTACTTTTTTTTTTAAGAAATTAACATTTATAAGCCCAACTTTTAACATTTATTATAGTTACCACCTTGGTAGTTTAACTTTCTATTTTTGGTTCTTTTTTTTTTTACTGTTTTAGTTTTGTTTTTGACAAAGATGTTTTACTGTTTTAGTTTGATTTCAATTCGGTTCAAAGTAATCTGGTATTTTAGTTACTATACTATATGATCAAGGAAAAATAGCTAGCATTTTAAAAAATTACCATCAGTTTGAACTCAATCAGGATTTTTTGGGTTTTTTTTGTTTCAGTTCAAATGCAATTTATTTTTCGACAGTTACATGCATTTTATTAAATTTGAATGGTGCTATGACGACCGCACTAATATAAAGGAAATAAGATGATAATTTCGTGTTTTTTACAGCCCAGTAAGTATATAAACTGTATGAGTTTTGTATAGTTTAGAATAACTAAGAAAATGATTATCAAGTTAAAAAAAAAAAGGTGACTTGTTGTACTTCTTAATGTTGATAATTAATTTCTTTAGCAAAAAAATGTTGATAATTAATTTCTAATCGCGCGAAGAGTTTGATTCCTAATAAATAGATATGATCTTTAAAATATCGAAAACTAAGAAATAATTAAACATTTATGAACTGTCCCATGCGATAATAGGCTATCTGTGTTACAATAAATATCACAGATATTGTGGGTTCTAAAAGTACTCCAAGTATTTTTTGTATACTAAACTTTGACGCATTTTCTGTTACTTTTAATTTATTTTGCCACTATTTAACTGAAGGAAATCATATGCAAGAACGATTATGGTGTGCGTGTCATTACACGTTTATAATTGCTATACGGAATTTTACTATGAGACATTAATCAAATAAATTTTCAAAAAGGTAAATAGTAGTCAAAGTTTATTGCGAGTCCAATGTGACGATGTTCCCAAGCGAATTATTGCGTCCACATGCCAAAAATTTATTCGCGCCGACTTTTGCAGCTCTGCTCTCCGTACTCTCCGTACTTACCCATTTCGCTCTTTTATTTTACTTTTTTACAGTGAAGATTATTCTTTCTAGTTTTTACCCGAAACCGAAAGTTATTAAACTTAGCTGAATGGAAATGTGATCTTGTTTTCAAAAAGTTGTTTTTTGTCGAGAAGAAAAAGTTTCCTAGTTTTTGACCACTCAAAACTAAACAAAAATCGGCGATTGGATTTCAACATTTTCCTAAATTGCTCGGACTGATATTTATTTATTTATTTTAATTGAAATAAACAGTACATTTTTTTCTGCTATGGTGTAAAAGATGTGTATGCAATCTATTAATGTCTTCTGCTGCCATAAAAAATAAAATATGCAGGCAAGTAAATTTTAGGTGTCTTCAAACACTAAATCACGTTGTGGAACTTAAACTTGTCGCATATATATGTATGCGCTACTTCTAAATAAAATGAAAATTTTGTTATTTTCCGATGTATTTTTTTTTTTAGTCAAAAAGTTAAGTGAAACAAGGAGATTATGGGCTTGATTGGCAAGAGCTGTAGAATCTGTGCACAGCCAAAATTAAAATCTACAGCACAAGTGAATACCAATCATGCTTTTTATCTATTTTTAAGTTTACAGCATTTTTTTTGCTCTCCGTCTTTTTTAGTGCTGTAGAAAGCTAAAAATCCACAGCCCAGATTTATGTGCTCTCCATGTGCTCTCCATAATAATATTACTTATCTTTTCTAAAATTAATTAAAAGGTAATTGATAAATATGAATACAAAACCTTCATTATATATATTTATAAATTCAAAACCCAACTCAATCGTTCACAAAAAATAATGGGTTGATGAACAAATGATACCACTTATTATTATGTCAAAAATGTTATTTTAAGAATAATTATTTTAGATATTTATTATTTTTATTAAAAATATGTATGATGTTTTGGCATGTTAAGTGAAATTATTTATATTTTATTATTTATTAGTAGTAATGATTTCTTAATTACACATAAGATTAATAATCTACAAGTATATGTATAGATATTTTACCAATCAAGCTTTCCTTCTGAAAAACTTACAGTCAAATTTCTACAGCCAAAATCTTACAGCTAAAAAACCTACAGACGGATTTCTACAGCAAATTTTTTAAAGCTACAGCCACAACCAATCAGGCCCTATGTTAATTAAGAAAATCAATTTGAGCTGTTGTCAACAAAACAACGGTTAGTATTTGACACACGTAAATAAGGAACGGCTCACACGACCAAAAAAAACAAAATAAGGAACGGCTCTGATTCGACAAAGGAAACTTTCTTTTTTGTTTTAGGAAAAGAAGAAAGGCATAAGCAGAAAAAAAAAAAAAAAGAAGACTCCTCCTACTTGCCACGGTTAATGTACACACCATAAACTCTATAAATAGACATCTCCTTCTCTTCTCTTAATCTCTTCACCAGCGAAAGAAGTCTCGATCTCTCTCTCTCTCTAGGTTTACCGATCAAATCAGCTAAAGCAAACAAGACAGGAATCTTTCTTTCTCTTTCTCTTCAAGCATGTTGGTTTACCAGGATCTTCTTACGGGTATGTAATGTAACAATATGATTCTGGTTTATGTGGTGAATCGTTGATGACGAGTATCTACGATTTCGCGTTTGCGTTTAAGTTTCTAGGTTTTAAGTTGATGATCATCAAACCTCAACTGTAGTCACTTAACATATATTGTTTTGTACGTATTGCTTGTGTCAGAAGCTAAACATTGCGTGTCTTTTTGATCAAACAGGCGATGAGCTTCTGTCTGATTCCTTTCCTTACAAGGAAATCGAAAACGGCATGCTATGGGAAGTTGAAGGAAAGGTACGATTCATAAATAAAACCTTGATATTTATTAATTGAAATTGAATGTGAGATATATTGTGTTGTGTATATGTTCATCGATCAGTGGGTGGTGAATGGAGCGACGAATTTCGACATTGGTGCAAATCCATCAGCCGAGGAAGGCGGTGAAGACGAAGGAGTCGACGATCAAGCTGTGAAGGTTGTCGATATCATCGATAATTTTAGGCTTCAGGAACAACCATCGTTTGACAAGAAACAGTTTGTGATGTTCATGAAGAGATACATAAAGCAACTAACCCCTAAGCTGGACTCGGAAAAACAAGAGCTGTTCAAAAAACACATCGAGAGTGCTACCAAGTTTCTGATGTCAAAGCTCAAAGATTTCCAATTGTAAGCTCTTCTAATTGACTTTTTAATGTCCTCTCAAATTTCTAGTTTTGTTAAAAAGGCCTATGTTTTTTTGAAAAATTGGTAACTAAAATTAAACGGACGTGA
Source organism: Microthlaspi erraticum (assembly GCA_902728155.2). NCBI lineage: Eukaryota > Viridiplantae > Streptophyta > Magnoliopsida > Brassicales > Brassicaceae > Microthlaspi > Microthlaspi erraticum. The sequence continues at coordinate 127,190 of CACVBM020000210.1, read as the reverse complement.
CAGCTTTGTGGGAGAGAGCATGGGGGAAGAAGGAAGCATAGTGTTTGCATACTACAGGGAGGGAGCCACTGATCCTACTTTTCTCTATTTAGCTTACGGCTTGAAGGAGATCAAGTGCTGATTATTAATATTTCCCTCTTTTTGTGCCTCTTCAATATTTTACTTTTGTGTCTTTTGGATGAATTTTTAGAGATTTTATTATTTTAGAGTTTTCCAATACTCGATGCAACTTCTTTAGCGTTTTTTGCCTCTTCAATATTTTTACTTTTGTGTCTTTTGGAAGAATTTTCAGAGATTTTACCATTTTAGAGTTTTCCAATACTCGATGCAACTTCTTTATTGTTATAACGGAGAAGGATGCCTCATTAGTGGAGAAAGAATTACTTGATAACATGAATTAAGCCAAAATGTTATCAACTTTCGAATTACTTGATAACATGAATTAAGCCAAAATGTTATCAACTTTCGAAAATACTTTTACACTCCAGAATAGCTTCTACGTTGACAAGAAGAATGTTGTGGTTAAACTTTTAAAACTTGCTTAAAATCAAACCACATTTCCCGTAACAGTAAAGTATTTTGATAAACATGACTCAAACTGAAATGTAATAGAGTAATAGATATTTAATTCCAATCTTTATCACGAAAAAAAAAAGACGAACACAATTATATGAATTTTTTGATAATAGATATCCTGATTCGAAAATTTAAAAAGATCCAAACCGGAATAGTTCAAGCTATGAAAGTAAAAGCAGAGAGAAACACAAATGATGAGAGAGAGAGAGACTAGGCGTAGTAGTTCAAGCTTGCTTTCTTCTTGGCCTGGACTTGGATGATTCCTTCATTAAAGTCCTCATGGTTTACCTGGGAAACAAGCACAACAACAACAAAGAACCCTCTATGTCTTAGAACCAGACCAAACCCCAATCATAAAGCTTAAAATCACCAACATATTTGTATCTTCTTACCTCAGTGGCATCGCGGCGAAGAGCTAACATGCCTGCCTCTACACAGACTGCTTTCAGCTGAGCTCCATTGAAATCGTCTGTTGATCTTGCAAGCTCCTCAAAGTTGACGTCTGGGTGGACATTCATCTTCCTCGAGTGAATCTACATTCATTCAGTTTGGGTTAATTGAGATAAGTGAGGTTTTTCGTTTTAACAAGAGTTGTGTTCAGAAAATGGAGAAAAGACAAACCTGCAAGATTCTGGCTCTTGCTTCTTCAGTTGGATGTGGGAACTCAATCTTTCTGTCTAGTCGACCAGAACGCATGAGTGCTGGATCCAGAATATCTGCACGATTGGTGGCTGCAATCACCTGAATTTTTTTGAGAGATTTGGTTGTTACTGATTCTCTGTGGGACGATATATAGATGAGTATGACTAGTGACTAGAATAGATGAAAGACTCTCACCTTAATACGCTCATCGCTACTGAATCCATCAAGCTGATTGAGCAACTCCAACATAGTTCTCTGCACCTCCCTGTCTCCGCTTACTTCACTGAAATCTCACCCAAAGAATATGATTGAGTAAACTGCTTAGAGCAACTACTGAAATAGATGAATTGGAATCAGCAAAAGGTTTATACCTGTCGAAACGCTTTGTACCAATTGCATCGATTTCATCTATGAAGATGATGCAGGGAGCTTTCTCTTTTGCTAGTTGAAAGGCATCACGGACAAGTTTTGCTCCATCTCCAATGAACATCTGTATACATTTAGATATGTCACAACGTTATTAAGAGTGAGCAATTCTCATTATCTCTATAGATGCAGAGGCATCATTATAGCTCCCAATGTGTATTAATTGTCACACTAAGATCTTTAATCCAGAAAGGGTAGGAATGAATTTTCAAGTGAAATGAGAATCAAATCCAGCACTCAAATATATACCTGGACCAGTTGAGGACCAGCCAACTTGAGGAAGGTGGCGTTGGTCTGTGCAGCGCAGGCACGGGCCATTAAAGTTTTACCAGTCCCTGGAGGACCATACAAGAGCACTCCCTTAGGTGGACGAACACCCAGCTTGTCAAAACGCTCCTTGTGTGTCATTGGAAGCACAATTGCCTCTACAAGCTCTTGGATCTGTTTTGGGAATAAAAACAATAAGATTCAATACGCAACACACTGAAGCAAAGTAAATACGACAGATATAACACAATGGGATAAACTTACTTGCTTCTCTAGTCCTCCTATGTCATTGTAATCTTCGGTAGGTTTTTCGTCGACCTCCATGGCTTTCACCCTAGAGTCATACTCAGACGGCAGTGTGTCCAAAATCAAGTAGCTGTCCTTATTTACTCCAACCAAGTCGCCGGGTTTCAAACTATCCGGATCCACAAGGCCAACAACTGGTAGAAAGATGGTCTGCAACAAAAAAATATTTGCTCAAACAATGAAACGGGAAAAAGAACAGAAGATGTAGAGGTTATAAATTTCTAGATAATGGATATGGAAGTCTCACCTGCCGTGTAGAAGTTTTCAACACGACACATTTTCCCTTCCGTTGCGAGTCAAGATCAATATTGGCACCGTCTTCCTCAGCATCATCTTCCGGATTCATCTCCAAGATCTAACAGTAGAAGATGATATCATAACAGTTATACTTTCAATTCCAAGAAAGAAACGGTATATATATAACAAAACAGCGAAAAGACTAATACAGAAGCTAGAATCAAGAGTTATTGAATACCTCCACAATGTTGCCAACCAAGTAAGGAAGCTGCTTGTTGAGTTTAATCTTCTCCTGATTCTCCTTTATCTTCTCCTTGTAAGAATCGCATTCTAGATTTGTTCTTTGTGCCTCCTCCTTTATCCCCATTAAAGACAAACACAAGATCAGAAATTTCAACAACAGTAACAGAGAGCAGAAGAGACGACAGACCGGATTCAAATCAGAAATCCAATTTGCCACAAAGAAATTCACAATAATCAATCATGATACATCCCAGCAAATTCACAATAAGGGGCATCAAATCGAAGGTCTACTACATCTCCTGCTTCCACGAATTACACGAAACTCAAAACCCTAAATCCGTAACCGTGACAAACCAAAACCATATTGTACCCTGACCTCACTCGATTTTAAGCATTCGCTGAGCCCAAATCAAGTCCAAATCAACAATCATGTAGCTATGGAGAAGCGAAACAAGCCAATAAGAGATCGAGAGAGTTATGGGGCAAACCTTGAGAATTCGAATCTCGTTGTCGAGGAGACGAGTAGCCCTAGTGATATCTTCGGTGGACATGGACGCGAGCTGATCCTCTTCGAAGCTTGTCGTGTCTTCAACCATCGGAGTTGCCATCCTGTTAACCAAATCGGAGAGATAGGGAGATCGCCGGGGAAGAGAGGAGGAGAGTTTAGGGGTTTCAGATGAGCGACTATGGGAGAAAAGGGAGAAGACGAGAGTAAATAATAAATAACCCAAAAAAAGATAAATATATAATTATCAAAAAATAATAACATTTTTCTCTAGAAAACTTGTCGTCAAAGAAATGCTTACGGTAACACCTCTGGACGAGCTAGAGTCTTTCACACACTAATCCTGAAATGCAAATTGCCAAAGTTAAATAATTTCCAATTAAGCCCTGATAGCATTTTTTTAGATGTACTTTCAAGAGGTTTTTGTGGATTAATTTACAGCTTCTCCTTCCGAAAATTCTGAAACAGAATTACACCTAAAAATTATAAGATTTACTATCGGATAAATTTCTTTTTTTCACAAAAGACAAAAGAAAAGAGTTACCCAAGCCTCCAAATGAAGTGGAAAAATAAAATAGGAAGATAGTCTTTTCACAAAACTGGATATCAAGTTTATGAATAAAATGAATTTAGAAAAATGGGATAATAGTAGTTATGACAATAATGCGAATGGAATGAATATATTCAGAAAATTGTTTATGTAACATGAATGGTGACTATTGAAAGGAATATAGTTGAATGAAAATAAATTTCGTTTAAATTAAATAGTATTACTGTGTAGTATTAATTTTATTTTCATTCCTTTTAATCCCTTCCATTCACAATGATTTTTGCTATTGAATGTTTTTCAACATGATTCATTTTCATTCCCACCCATTCCACTAGAGTTGATGGAATAATTTTTATTTTTCATTCCAATTAAATGGTAACATCTTTGTGAAATCTCTTGGAATGAGCTTATTCTACACAATTCCATTCCATAAAATATACATCCAGTTTTACTCTCATATACATTGTTGATTAATTTTTATTTAGTTACTTAAGAACATGCACTTTTGTGTACATTGAAGAGTATCAGACCAGGAGAAGCCCATGATTTGTCAATGGTTGCAACACAGTTGCCAACCTTGTCCACAACATCTCTGTCAAGATTGCCAACTTTGTCATTGGTGAGTGGAACTTTCTGAAAAAATCGTTTGTTTCTTCCATTTCTCCTTTTAATGTTTTTGTGTTGTGTTTTTCAGGATCTCTAGACTTGGATACTTGAAGACAGATTTGGAAAGTTTGGTTTGAAGATGGATTTGGAAAGTTTATGATAATTACACTAAGAACTTCTCTAATAGGCTTGCCACTTGTTTTTGGTAACTCTTTTGGTAACTCTGTTAGTCATATCGGTTTAGATTTCGGCATTCAAATTCGGTTAATGTATAAAGAATATTAAAGCTCTTTAAAATCAAATACATTGAATTATTCACACACAAAAAACTTATAACATTCACAACAAAGCTTATAACATCTACTAACTACTTTGGGCTGTCTTATTTGTCGTTTAAGAAAACTAACAACAATTCCGATGTCGTCCAGCGGTTAGGATATCTGGCTTTCACCCAGGAGACCTGGGTTCGATTCCCGGCATCGGAACATTTTACAATTTTTCAGAATGCTATATATTGCATCAATTGCACAGCACGTGTGATGCCCCTTGAATTTGAAGTTAGAGATGTGCGGTTTATATTTGATGAGTCAAAGGGGATGATTGGTAAGGGCTGTGGTTGCTCTGCACAGCCCTAAATCTCTCTACAGCAATACAAAATTACCAATCACGCTCTCATTCCATCTCTTTCCATTTTTGAAATACAGAGCAATTTTTTTTATTTATGGAAGTTCCGTGGCTTTGGAAATCAATTTTTCTAGAGCACCAAATTAAGTGCTTTTAGAATTTTCTTTTTTCTCTTTCCTTATTAATCTTTCAACATTTATTTTTTAATCTATTATTTCTATATCTTAACTTTTTTGTTTTAATGCTATATTTAATGACACAATCTATAATAAAAAATCTTACAGCACTAAAATCTAGAATCACAGCCAAAATTTCTACAGCATTAATTCTACAGCAAAAAAAGTAAAGTTACAGCCACAACCAATCAGGCCCAAAGTGTAGAAGAATTTGATGCTAAGAGCATCTCCAACCCAGCCCCATATTTCACCTTTATTGCCATATTGGAGTTAATTTTGCTCCAACCCGATCCCATTTTCATTTCCATTTTGGAGTTGAAGTTTTTAAATTATATATTAGTCATTGAAGTTTTAAATTATTTCAGTTTATATATAATTAATTATTTTGATGTTTATTTTTACCCTAAAATAAAAATAACACATATTCAATAGAAAATTTAATTATTTAAGTTACTAATAAATTTAAAAAGAAAGGAAAAATATTTTTATTAGAAATAACATCAAAAAGAAATTTATTAAAACAACTATTCAAATGGTTCTAATTAAAAATAAAATTCAGTTTGTGTTGTTATTTTTAGTCTTGTAATAATGTATTATTAATATTTTCATAATTAATTTAAATAACTATAATAAATTGTGAAAGTTTTGAAGAAAAAAAATTATGGGGCAATTTGTAATATATATAAATATTCAATGTAAATTTAGTAATTAATAAAAAGTTTTGAAGTAAAAAATAAGGCAATACATTTGAGCAAAACTCAACTCCATTTTGAGATTTCTTCATTTTGGAGTCAAATATGGGGCAATACATTGAAGATGCCCTAAGAGCCGGATGAGTCAAAGTAGAAGAATTGATTCAAGTTCGGTCCACTAATGTTGGTCAAGATTTGTTATTTAAAAACCGTCTTGTCTGACCGAAATTAAAGGACGTTGGTAATAGTGCAAGTCCAATCCGGTTTGTTGCGGTTAATGATTTCTGAACCTCCAATTCAGAAACTCAGTATTAGTTTTGGTTCTTACCAATAACTTGAGTTCCAAGATTCATGGCAACAACAACAACCTTGTGAACTGATTGATAGATTGGAAATTGCAAGGGCAGTTTAAAAACGCATCAACATTTCACGTGACTCAATTGGGTTTTGAGGGAAAAGAAGGAAGCTTTTACGCCATTTGTGTATTGCAGAAACAAAATAGAAAGCTCAAACAGTACTGAATCTGAGAAAATGGCATAAACAAGCTAAACCCACACATACAAGCACACTTGCCAAAGTTTCACCAATTGTTTATAAGCTCCAGCTTCAGAGAGCAGCCTGTTTATCTGTAACATGAGGAAATACAGCGAGTGATGATACAATACTGTTTTGTTCAGTAAAGCACAAATCACAATCTTTGAAAGTTTTTGTAATCTCAATACCTCCTTACGTCGCTCATGATTCATGAATAAGCTGCTTCTTGCGCTCCAATTCTTTGATCCTCTTCTCAGTCTTCTTAAGCTCCCTATATTCTGAGGTAATCAATCAATCATTGACATTTTTTTTTTTGATAAAGGGCTTAATCATTGACAGTTCAGTATTTTTGTTTTACAATCATAACAAAATTGATCAATTCAAAAGACAAAATACACATAACGCCAAACAGTGACGCCAAAATATGCAACAAAGGCTATTATGCCAGGTCGGCCGAGAGGAGGTTGACCATATCTCTGCAATTTTCGGTACAGATCGATCAGAAACACACAATTAAACTAAAAAAAAAAAGGTGGAAGAATTCATGCGAAGAGCTGTCTCGATTACCCACATTTCTTCTCTCTGTTGTGTTTGCCTCTTCCCTGTCCAATCCTGAATTAGGGTTTGGTTTGTTGCTTTCTCTCCACGTTCTTCGTCTCCAAGGCACACTAATTTTCGTCTTTTTTTTTTTTTTTTCTCGGAGTGTACCTATCTTTATATTATTAATTGAGAAGTACATTCTAATGTTTGGATACAAGAATTAGAGAAACATCTATTTGGATAGAAGAATAAATGGAAACAAAAGTTGTTTGGATATAAGAATAAGAGAAAAATCTATTTGGATAGAAGAATAAATGGAAAAAATTGTTTGGATACAAGAATAATAACTTAAAATAAACCGATGGTTTAGAAAACTTCCGTTTTCCATCTCTTAAAAATCTGCAAAAAAAAAACTTAACATAATCTAACGATAATTCCAAATCAATAGAATATGCTTTTTGGATTTTCGGGTTTTTATAGACAAGTTCGGGTTTGGGTGAAAATCTGAGACATAATTTTATAGAGATATATATAGAGATATAGAAATTGTTCGGGTTTCTTTGAAAATTTCTGTTCGGGTTAGGTTCAATTTTTTTTTCAGTTTAGGGTTTTCCGGATTTTTTAGATTTCTGGTTTTCGGGTTTAGATATATTAAAAAAATTGAGTATTTTAAAATTTTGATTAGGTATTGGGGTCGGGTTCCGGGTGAAAAAGTTTCCAGATTTTTTTTGTTCAGTCAGGGTTTTCGGGATTTTTTTGATTTCGGATTTTCATGTTTAGACCTATTAAAAAAGTTTGGGTTTTTAAATTTTTTGATTAGGGTTTTTTGTCGGGTTCGGATTTAGGGTTTAAATTTTCTACACAAAACAACAACGTCACACCGCACAAACGTGCGGGTACTCTACTAGTTACTTTGATTATGGGGCCTGAATTCAGCTCAACGTTGTCCAATTTGTTTTTAGAGGATTTTCAACCAAAAGAAAAACTAGGTTTTTGATGGACTTGGTGGGATCTATGCCATCCAGGTTTTTCATGCCAGTTTTGTTTATAAACTAGATTTATGTGTGTAAAATATAAAAGAAACGATGCAAGTCCTCATATTTTCAATGGATATTAATCTACATAAAGATTTCTTAAAATTAAGAAACACCACTAGACCTAAAATTACAAAATTTACTATCAAATAAATTTCTTCTTTTACGAAAGACAAAATAAAAATGTTACCACGCCTCCAAATTTATGAATCTCTATTCAGTTTCTTTTGACCATGTGTGATTTTTGTGCGTGTTTATTTTCCATAATATTTAATGATTTGGTCGTATATGATATCGAATGAACATTTGTGATTTGTATTATATTCCTGATTCCGACGGTTCATGGTCTTGGTCGGATTTGAAAGAGTTTTTTTTAGGTTCATGGTCTAATAGCTTTAGGCACATTTTCTAATACTGGAAGCAATATTCCATCAGTTTCATCGTTACCTCTTTTGTCTTTGTTGCAAAAACTGTTTTTTCTCACACAAAATCACTAGTCGCTCAAGTGATTGGAGGACACAACATATGTCTCATATCTTATGGTCAAACTGGGACTGAAAAACCTTCACCATGGAGAGAAACACAGATCAGAAAGGGCTGATCTACATGGCGGTAGAAGAGTTGCTTCAAATGATCGAAATGAACAAAGGAATTCTCAAGGCTCACTCTCTTCATGTCAGCTTGTTGGAAGTTCATAAAGAGAAGATCAAAGACCTCTCGGTGGCGAACTCCAGAGGCTTGGAGGTCTACCAAACAGCACTAGGGAGTCAAGAAGTCAAAGGATTAAAAGAATTGAGAGTTAAAAATTCTGAGCAAGTGTGGCTCACTCTCGCTGAGTGCTTTAGAATCAGTTCCAAGAAGAAACCTTTACACATTGTTGAATTTCTATTTAGTTTGTTTTGAACATGTGTGTTTTAGTACATTATCCAAAATAACAAATCGTAATAATATTTTTTTTCTAAATCACAAACCATCTTTTTCTTTTAACAAATATAACTTTGGCTTAATGAAAAACAAATTAAATAATTATTTTTTTAATTGGATTGCATGATTGGTATACTCACTAGCTTTTGTGATGGGTTGAACTTGGTGAGTGAAGAGAGTGTGCTCAATAAGAGATTTAAAAACCTAAATCAGAAATCATCTCTGATTTGTTGATCATGCTGTCAACAAATTTGAAAGTGCTCATGTAGTTAACACTTAACAAGTCTTTCTCGGCCGTTTCGTATGTCATCACATCGAACAACATAAGAAATATTTCATACAAGTTTCCCTCTCTCTCTCTCTCTCTCTCTCTCTCTCTCTCTCTCTCTCTCTCTCTCTCTCTCTCTCTCTCTCTCTCTTTCTCTAAATATTTCATATGCTAAAAAAACTCGCATATTAATTGCATTTTATTTCTCATCTTGTCGCTGTCTTTTGTGCTTGACATACCATAGATAGAAAATATATTTGACAAACCTTGTTACTCTTCTGACGTACATGCTTAAAAGTTCTTTGGTTAAATTCAACTCCATTGATAGTATGAGTACATGTTTTATGGGGCCTGTCTTGTTGAGCTTTGCTCTGCATTGTCCAATTTCTTCTTTTTTAAAAAACAAATTATTCTCATCATCACAACACAAGTCAAAACTAAAGCACAAAACGATATTTAATGTACCAAACTAATCTCCTCCCTTCACATAAAACGTAAAATGACACAAAAGTGCACACCACAACGGACTTGGTATCCATGACACTTTTTCCCTACACTAACATATTGAAATCATAGAGACTTGATAACAATATGGAAAAGAGGAGTTTGAGATCTGATGACTAGTCACTTGCCAAGTCCAAGTTCTTTCTCGACCTCTCTGGTTAGACTGAACTGTAAAGTGTTCTGCCACGGGAACAGAGTTCGTGTCACTGGAAGTTTCCTCCTCAGATCCTGCAATATCCCAACACCACACCTCAGAAATTATGTAAATACACCACTCAGGCCAATTGATATCGTTGTTTAGAAGAGAGCATTTACCTTGAAAGTGTTATCCGGTAATTTTGAATACGCTACCTAATGATTGGGTCGGAAGCAAGATTAGCAACACATGAAATGGTAAAAGAAAACAACAAGTAGAGGTATTTGGGGACCTCTAGAGCTGCAAGGTACTCTGTCTCATGGTGCCTGACGATATTGGCTATGGCAATCCCACAGTCATCCGCAGACTGAAAATGGAAGCAAGAATTCAACCACAAGGTTAGTCTCAGGGCCTACACTACACATGATTGTTCTCTTGGTCTAATCTACATGCTTCTGGTGAGATTATTGTATACAGAGGTACCTGAAACATTGTAGAATCTTGGAACTCTTTTTTAGCATCCAATTCCACATTTCCCTCCTCGAAATAATGGGCTCCTACCTGAGGAGAATGAGATATACTTAGCATAAGCTCACCATTGGCCTTGAATAAGTCACACCAAACTTGAAGAGAGAATAAACGAGAGTCTGTTACCTGCAATTTCCCTTTTATCTCAAGCACCTGAGATTCATCCTGGAAATCAATGGTCCATATAGATCTCCAACTTCCATTACTGCACAACAACTCTCACTCAATATTATTTCACGCAAACAGTTGTCCTTCTCTCTGAGCAACGGATACAGTAGAGAGCATAGATGATCCTAAGAGAATTGACAATAAGTAGAAGAAGAAGAAGGTCATTGTGTACACACCAGAAGTTCTGAGGACTAAGTTTTGTGGCGGTTATTATAACGACAAGCTCAAAGTCCGATCCTGGACCCTCGGCATCTTTCCCCTTCACACAGTTAACGGCACACACACCTTTCGGGTAAGACTCACTAACGTATCTCTGGATTTCAGCATCAAGAGCACTTCTGTAATGGGACAAACCAACCTTTTCAACATATATATATATATATATATATATATATATATATATTCAACGGTAAGGCCCAAAAAATAACACAATGTAGATCACTAAAGGTTCATTTCCCCTTCATTCCTGCTCTTAAACAAAAGACTTCAGGTAGGTGAAAATATCATACCTGTACTCCTCTGTGTACGAAGAGGGAAGTTCTTCATCATATGCAGGCCGTACTTTTGTACAAATCTGGTCAAATAAAAGAGATGTCAGCTTTGAATCGTCGGATTCACAAATCAGGGCACATAATAACGAAGAAGAACGGAAACAATAAAGAAAACTACCTGTTTAACATGATCAACTAAGGCAACCTGGGCAGTTCTTGGATCAAGGTACTCATTCTCAGTAATTTCACTGTAAGATGAAACAATCACCTGAGACACCAGAAACAAAATTAAGTAATACTGAATCTCCAGTTGATAAGATGAAACAATCACAGCGGATAAACAGCAAAGAGTATTCCAAAAACATTTTCTATAAACAAGAAATGAAGATGCAGGACATAAACGAGAAATAACTCTTCTCCGGTTTTCAAAGAGAGACTAATATCACAAACTCTGCCTGAGTTATCTCCGTTTGAGAGATTCATTTCAAAGCTGCGCATTTGCCAAATTTCGAAGAAGAGAACTCACATCACCAGCCCCACTGGGCATTTCAAGGAAAATCATGTGAGACTTGTTGTAGACTGGAAATGCCTCCACGGCTGCTTCGTTGTAGACTTCCTCATCGCACAAAACCGCCTGTAAATCTGCCAGAAATCCCCAAAATGGGAAGACGATTCAAAATGTCAAATCACGCACAATGATTCGAACATTCTACTATCGCGCCTTGTTAAAGCAGAGTCACATCTCGGTGCAACCAAAACAAACAAAAAACACATTCGACCTCAATTCAAAATGTGTATTGAGAGTACCTTTGGCGACGTAATTGATTTCGCCAGCGGGAGCGTTGAGGAGAAACCACTTAGCGATTTCCTTCTTCTGATCATAACTTAGTTCCGTCTCCGGTAACTCGTCTTCTTCGTCCGCCATTGCTTCTCTATCTCTCAACCGCTCTCAACCTCTACGAAAGGTAGACGGAGACAAGTTCGTTGTTGTCGCCGTCGATAATCTGAAAGGGCTACATTCGTAATTGCAACACTGTTTTAATGTTTGATTAAATCATGACCGTTCGTTTGTGATGATTAATTCTCAAACGGTGTCGTTTAGGCTCTAAAGGACACAGATGCCACGTAATTATTTAATTCTCTGAACTCTCATTATTTACTTCTCTCAATTCTGATTATGAGTAAAGGCGAGAAGACGAACGAGAGAGACAATTTAATAATTTAGCCGACAAAACAATTGCGAGTGACATTTGTTAAAATCGTAAACTCATATTTTTACCTACTCAAAAACAGAATATTCCTCTTTTTCTTTGTAAATCTAAATTAGACAAGTAAAAAAGAACATTTTTGTGCCTATTACAAACTAGCAAGTGTAGTGGAGTGATGTGATCCAGGGTTCACATTTACTTCCAAATACTCTCTCCATGCCTTTAGAGGCAAGATTTTACCAGACATTGCAGATTCAGCCCTACTCTTATAATCGTTCACAAACAACTCTCTAGCTGCAAACCCCATCATCTCAGTAGAGTCCATCAACTTCTTAATCTTCAGACTGACCCCTCCCCTTTTGGGAATCTGACGATCCAAACAATTGGAGACAACAGGATCATCGGTTTGTGAAACTTGTTTATTAACAGTGACTGATGGTGATTCTTCTGAGAAGTATGCTCCCATCCCAAACGAGTCCCAATCAACCCGGTGAAAGATTTCAGCAGCCCGGTCTGAGCATGTTTTGGCCTTCTGTGACTGTTGTTCCAGAGTTACTCTATCGACTTGTGCTTTTAACTCGGACAGTCTCTTTCCAATTCTCGAAGATACAGCATCATACAAGTGTTTCCTTGATACGTTTCCGGCTTCTTCGGCCCCGAGAAGGTCGTCAAAGTGAATCGGGTTACCAATGATCACTGTCACCTACAAAAATTTCAACTTTCGTTTGTGGTAAAAAGAGTCTTGAATTGCTAATGGAATAGCCTAACGAAAACATTCAAAGAACACTCACTGTCTTGCCAATCCGTGGAACATTGGCTCCCACCGGCATGATATCTTGCATACCATTATGCACAAATGGAACAACCATAGGGAGAGTGTCTGCGTCCAAAATCAACCTGCCAAAGAAAGTGAATTAAAACACTATAAAATATCCAGAAAGTAACTGGACTCAAACTACACTTACCTTCCAATACCTCTTTTTGCTGAGCCCATAGTCTTGCCACCATCACGGGAGCGACTGCCTTCTGGAAAGATGTGAACCCACCCTCCACTGTTCAGTTTCGAAATAGCCATGTCCATGCCCTGTCCAGTAGTTACCAAACTTTCACGAAACCATATTCATAGCATATACACAACAACCGACACTTCTTTCCCATCAGAAAATCCAGTAAACTAGAAGGTTGAGGATGAAGATGAAGCTATGAAGGGCAGTGTGGTGTTACTGTTACCTGCTGATAAATCCCTTCGCCGCGAGCAACAGGCAAAACTTTGACAGATCGAAAGAAAGCTGAAGTTACAGGGTTTTTGAAGCATCTATCTGTAGCACAAAGCGTCCACCTCAAATTACGGGCATCAAGTAAAAGTTTAGGCGGGAGCAGCGAAGCAATGACAAACGGATCATCCACGGATGCGACATGATTGCTAACCTGAACATCATTTTCACAAGTTCATGGGGTTAAGCATATATATAATTCAGGTTCATCTGAAATCGGAAACCAAAAAACAACACAACATTTCATAGCATAAGTCACCTCATACCGTTACAAGGGGCTTGTTCTTTGGTCTGTTGAGCAAAGCATCGTGCAATTTCTCCAAACCATACACCTGGAGAGTTAAAAGCACAATAAGAATTGAGAAAACGCGTGCCAGGAGATAAGAATGTAGTCTATGGAACAGTGATGTATGTCACACACCTGAACACGGTTAAAACCATTCATGAAAACATGGCAAGCATTTCCAATAAGGGGAACAGCCACAGCTTGAAGCATACGATAGAGAGCAGACTCTTCTTCTGCTGTCAGATCTTTAGAAACTGCAAGAACCAAGCTTTTGTCTATCAAAAACTCCAAGAATCCAAAATAGGCTTTGACAAGACCAAAGAATATAACAATAGAAACAATCCTCAAAACTATAAGCAACATAAAAAAGACAGCTAAAACCATCGCTACAAGTGCTAAATCATCATCGAGCTCCTCTACCTTGAACAAGCAATGCTACTGTGCTCATCCACACAGAGAAGCTAAATCAAATGTGTATAGCGACTCAACAATCACTCAAAGTACCAACGAAACAACCAAGACGGAAGCTTGAATCACAAAGCTCAACTACAACAATTCGATCAAATCAGCCACTCGAGCTCACATATGTTAACACACTGCCCAAAAAATATAAGCTTATGCACTCGAAAGAGGTAATTAGCAATTGACAGATCCATCATAAAGTTAATTAATTGAGGCGATGGATCAAACCTCGTCTGCGATAAAAAGTAGGGGGAGAAGGGAGAGACTCCTGGCGGAAGTTTCGTAATCGAGTCAATAAGCGGTGGACAGAGGAAGAGAAGTAGCCGTCCGTTGCGAAAACCGCCGCTCGACCACGGTGATCGTCGACGGCGATTCGAAATCGATCACGGAGCTGGAGCTTCAATAACAGGGCACTCTTCCATAGTTCCGCCTTGTCAACCAATTGAATTCCCATTCCGAATCCCCTGATTCATAAAACGAGCCGCGCGAAAGGTAAACTTACACAAATTAGCAAACCGGAGGGAAAAAAAAAGTTGCCGGGGAGTGAGATCGTGGAGAAGTAAAAAGAGAGACCGTGTCGGAGGGAGATAGGCGCAGAGGTTTACGTGTCAAGGGTTTGGAGTCCTAACGTGGAAGGCGGTGACTTTCGTGCACAATCAATTGAAGCAAGTTTCGGTAAATATACCAATTACAGGATATGGCAATTTGACAAATCTTTTAGATGTGAAAATATTTTTATCCACACCTTCTCCTCTGCATCAGCAAGATATTATTAATCTTATACTTGAGCGGCTTAACAACGGAGCTTTTGACTTAACAAAGGGTTGATTAAACCTTAAACAAGAACGATTTTATACAATACAATATGATCCGAAGATGAATTAGTTGATACATTTTTTTTTCTGTGTTTATTAAGGAAGAAAAGAAACTCAAAAACGAAGAAACAAAAGAACCAGAACCATGGACTGACTAGTCGCTAACCAAAGATCCGGTTAATCTCAATCACAACAAAACCAAAACATTTCACACTAAACCAGACACCCAAAACCATCATCAATCAAGTGGGTGGAACTCCAAAGGCTTGGTCTCAGCCTTGTCCTCAGCGAAGATCTTTGAGATCCTCTCGGTTGGAACCAACGGCATGTACGATGACACCCTGTACCCTTTCTCTGCAGCCTTCACCACCGTGTCATTGTACTTCTCAGAGCAGAATGCAGCTGTTGGTACAGCGACTTGAGCCAGCCTTGGGAACAGTGGAAGCTGGTTCAGCTTCTTCCACGCCGAGACGGCACACTGCTCTGCTTTTGGCTCGTAGTTTGCATACAACTCCTTAGCTGCTGGCTCGTACTTGGTGTAGACGGACTTAGCCATCCCAGAAGCGGTTTCCACAACTCCAGCACGTCGAACCTCAGAGGCGAAAGCACGGGCCACAATGGGTGCTATCTGAGCAGCTGAGATGGCTTGGGCAGACACTTGTTTGACCACTGGTGGGACACGGCGGTCAAGCTCAGTCACAGACATGTCAACCTGCAATGACCAAAGACGATTCAATAGATATCGTCAGCTTTCAAGGAGGTGGTTCTACAGAACATAATGACACTGACCCGTTTACCAAAACCTTGTACCTAAGGTGTAAAACTTGATCTCAAAGCAGGTAAATTTATCATATATGGACCATTCAATAGCAAGAAGATGATATCATCAGACCCCAAATTTGTTAAAAACTCAAAAGAAACGCTTTCATTCGCAGGAGCAACCACAAAGACACACAATGTATAGACTGAAATCATCACAAGCTTTAACATATCTCTAAAAGCAAGATTCGAATCATATAAGTTCATATAACTATCTATATGATGGACATTTCAAGCAACTTCAAATCCAAATATGGGGAAATTTAAGATTACCTTCTGGTCCATGTACTTAAGGACTTCGACGGGGACGTCGTGGTATTTCTGGTACACCGGACCGACGACAGTCTTGACAGCTCCTTCAACGGATTCAACACCTGGCTTCAAAGGGCCAGACTTGTCCTTTGCCTTGGCGTAAATGAGAGCAAAGCGAAGCACTGCTTCCACAGCAGCAGCTTGCACAAATTCCAAGTACTTCAACCTCTCTTTCTCCTCCTTAGTCTGTGTAAAAGAATTCGAAAAGGGCAACATGCATAATGTGAAATTTTCAAAGAAAAATTCTACGATGAGCGACTTGAATTACAGATTCTTCTCTCCTTTTCTATGTTATTAGCATCTCGTAAGATCCACGAGTAAGATGGGAATTGGAATTTGAAGAAAACGAAAAAGTTCAACCGAAAAGCCTCCAAAACTCAAATCCCAGAAACTTAAAATCGAAGATTTATGACGAAAACCAATAAGAATTCCGAGAGACGAAATCGATTTACCATATCCAGTTTCGGCTGATTGAGATCCGTTTGGGCCATGATCGCTCGAGTGGAAGAGAATATCGAAAAGGCGTTCGTTTGAAGAGAAGAAGATTCTTGAAGGATTTTTTAAATTGATTTGACGAACAAAACAATGTTAATGGTGATGAGGAATTGACGTACCCTATATTTGTTTATATAACAAAGGACTTTAGCACGTGTGAGAACAGTAGATTTTACGCGTGCCAGCGTGTGTTCCGATTGGGTCGGTTCGGAGCGTGTCTTTGTATCGCCTCTTGTAACCATTCATATTCTATGGGCCGTTGTTGACGACTTGTGGGTTAAGTAAACGTATGTAGCTAAGAAAAGAAATTTGTTTTTATTTTTTTCCCTTTTTCTTCACACCCGCATTAACTATGTGACGAACAATATTAATTAGTTAAGAAAAATTAACATATTCGCTTTCATGTCGTTTTAGAGGTCACTTAATACGATCAACTTAATTAATGAAGCCCATAATACAAATAAAAGGCCCATTAATCATACTATAGTGAGTTTGTTCAATCTACAATATTTTTCTGTTTAAATCTTACATCTGCCAAAGTTTAGAATTTGGACAAAAGACTAAAACATGTCTCTAACAAAGCCACATTCCAACGACTGTCTCGATCAAATTCCTCAATTTTCTTATGAATGTTTGTGTCATAGTTTCTTGTTAAATAATTGACATTCGTATAGCAAATTTAGCGGAGGGAGGATATAACAAACTCAACTTTATGAACTACAAAAAATTCAATGGCACATTTCTAATAATTCTTTTCATTATCGATATGCAAGGTTCTAATATACTTTTATGTCGAAAATACAGAAACAATTACAGCGAAACAAATAAAATGTTTGAAATTAGCGTGTTAGGCTGTGAATGGTCCCATCATTACCTTATTAGCCAACATGCCACCAACAGCTAATAAAGGAATTCATTTCTGTTTTCAGTCTATACTCTGTACCTATGCTTAATTAGTTATATGGTCGATGATATATACAAAACTCAGATTCAAAAAAAATTGAAATAATTACTTTTCGTTAACAATTTAAAATTGTCACATCTCGAAACTACGCACAGATCTCAATCACTTCTCGGACTAATCACTATTTTTAATCTACGCCAACTTTGAATTATTTATTGATATGAACAATCAGAAAGAGAGAAAAGCAATACGTATTTTTGTTTCCAGAACAAAGACTATAGTTTTTCAATGTGTAAATCAAACCCATATATATTCGTTGAGATAAATTAAGAAAAGAAAGAAGAAATAAAATCGGAACACAAAAAAAGAGAGGGCAAAATAGGTATTTTTCAATTACTCATCTTCTTCTTCAACGCTTGCACCTCGTGATGGTGCTGCATCCACGGCGGTAAGGATTCGCCTGAGCGCCACGCTGGCAGTTGTAGTACGAAGCTCCACGGCGTGAGCAAGGCACACTGTTCTTCTTCATCGCACCGTAGCTAATGTACTTCTTCTGAGCTAAAATGCGCCGGCTGATATCCGAATCGAACTCCATCTCCTCTTCTTCAGCTATACACTCAGCGATCGATCCTTTGCATCCAGAGAATAGCAAGGAAGATCCGGTCCGTACAAAGTCGAGCGAGTCTCCGAAGCCGCCGCCGCTTGCGTCGACGGCTGAGATTACGATCGCGAGGATCGCGATGACGGCGTAGATCGCGCGAGAGTTCATCTTCTTCTTTAAGAAACAATCAGAAGCTTTACGATTTCTTTAGTCGTCTTTTTGTAAATTTCGTTTTACTCTTTCTCTCTCTATGAAACTTGATTCTGTACACAGCTGAAGACAACAAGCTAAGCCATTGTTGTCTAGCTTCTTATAACCTGAGTAATTTATCAGATCGGGCTTGTTTTTCGATATATTAACGAAAATGCCATTCTCCTTTTGATTTTTTTAAGAACAAGTACGCTTTTTTGTTAGTTTAATATTCAGTTGAGTTATACGAAATGACACGCATATTCGTTGTTTTATTTTAATAATAAAACTACAATGTCTAAGCTTTGAAATATTCCTTGAGTTATTTTGAAGTTTTGGATATGTTTTCGTGCATCCACGACTTTCTTAGGACGGCTTCTGCATAAGATTTAAATTACAATTAGGATACTGTATATTGCAACATTTAAAAATTCAAGAGGCAAAATTAAATCAGTAACTCTCACAATTGTTTACTTTTTTATTTTGTTTCCAAAAGAGACGAAAAAGCTAGATAATGGCAAATGCGTAATAATTGGGTGAAACCATGGGCATCACCAGCTGGTTGACCGGTTTGTCTTTTTCATTATCGCTTAATCGGCCAAATGGTTTATTGAATGAATCAATGAACTCTCAACTCTGGTTAGACGGCGGCATCTACCGTTTAAATCCATCCAACGTTCCGTCAACGTCAACGTTAAACTCACATTCTTTCCTTTTGCCGTTAACGTTTTTTTTCGTCGCCGTTCGGAGTAAATTTTTGTTTTGGCCTTTGTTGTTTCGGATCCGTGATCAGCGTTTTGAAGAAAAATGTAAATTTTGTTCTTTTGGTTTAGTAGAAACTTTAATCATAATTTTCCATTTGAATCGTTACATTCCAAGCACAACCTCATTAGAGCTAAAAAGACGATCCATAACGCCATATTCTTAAAGAAGACTCTTACTCATAATACTTACATACTCTAGCATCTGATCAATCGTGGTAGTTCCACAAAATGTTAGTTACGAAGTTCTACATATAAATCTAACTTAATTGCTAGTTGTAATTCGTTATATATATGAGACCTAACATAGACTAGAGTTAATAAATTTATGTCGTAAACTGAGTATAAACAATTATCAACTGCATCTTCCAAATAGTTAAAGATCTAAATACATATGTTATTTCAATTTCTACAGTAGCACAAGTTGATAGTTGATGAGGATGAAATAAAAGATCCAAAATGTAGATTTTTTAATGTTAAATATCGCCTATCCCAATCTCGTGCATACTTATAAGTTTGGGTGAAGATGCTACTTTTTTTTTGTATGAATGTTAGCGAAGATGCTACTTGGTCTTTGCGGGTGAAAAGCCAATGTAAAGACATGTAAACCACTCTCTAACATTGCCACTACTTTATACACGCCACCATTCATGGGTAGCACTATTTATCGGTTGACAATTATTTTTATTATAAAGAGAATGATGTCAAAATGGAATAAGATTACTTTGTATGTGTATGTTATATATACTGATATACATATATAGAGCGACGAGAATCCATGTGCATATGTCATATGTGTGTAGATCTAATTCAGAGACCGTTGCATAATATTTAGTTTTTCAAACATACTTATCACATGAATTTATAAATTTGTTTATAGAACGTAAGAATGCGTTGGAGCCTTGGAGGATCTTTTACCCGATATCCAAACTCCTAACACAATATTAAAATGAGAGAGCAACGGCTAGTTTGTCTGTTTATTACAATTATATTTTTCCCTCCGGTGGTACAACGTCGACTTTTTGACGGCGTTAGAGAGAGAGCCGGCGCGTAACGTGCAACGAAGCCGTTAAGAACAAAGTGGGGCCCTAAGACACAGATCACCAAGGACGGCGTTTGCGCGTTACCAAGATATCCCAATAGCCAGCTGGCCCTTCAACCAAAGTTTATATTCTTCTTCAAAATTATAATCTAATGTTAAGTGTGTGTGATGATGATAACATTTGCTTTATTCAGTTGTATCTTTTCAAATATTTGATAGATTAGATTACTAACAAATCATATGGTAGTTAATATTTATACAAAAGTGGTAATGATTAGAAAGGCGACGACAAATGTTTATATTTTGTTTTGGAAAGAAACACAGCACGAGATAAGAACTTATCATACGAAATAATTGATGGAAGCCAAAATTTAAGGAGGCGCGAAGAAGAAAATACATAACACGGAAAAGTTATGCAAAGGCAACAAAGCTCCTTACTTTTTGAATGAGGAGGAATACGATACCAATGATGATGAGGAAATGAATAGAAAAGAGAAAACAAGATTCCAAGTTATGGACAACCTCTTTCTATAATCAAATTACTAAAAAAAAGACAAATATCCAAATATTTCTACAAGAGTGGTTGGTACCTTTGAAAAACATTTAAAAAATTGACTCATTTCATTATGTCTCATTGCTTTTATAGGGCCATGAAAAACCATCTCTCACATTTGTATCTTTACTTTTTGGACTTTGAGCAAACGGAGAAAGCAAAGGTTAGTGAGAGATAGGTAATAAGAATATATGCGTAGATGCAGAGGTGCAGAGTGTGTTGGCATTGTATCTTTATGTTAAGATAGAAAGAAAAGAAAAGCAGGATCTTAATGCTTAATGCCTTACTTTACTTTTATGTACTGTCCCAGTTATCATCATCTTCTTCGGACCTATTTCCTGGAAAAGAGAATGTACAATGATGTCAAAATCAGATATCAGATCCTCTGGTTGATTAATCTCTCTTGCAAATTCTTATTAGATTCAAAAGTCTTGAACGACTGAGAGAGAAGGTAAGAGAACTTACATATGAAATGAGATGATGAAAACTTCAAGGGAAAGGGACTTGAGTTAGTAATCTTCATTGTGAGGTGGTGTTGCCTCCACACCTTCGTCTTCGTCTTCATCCTCATCCTCACTTGCATCATCTACCCAGTTACTAGGATGACGCTGAGAGAAACTTTGGTTGTTCGCAGCTCGTACTGAGGAACAACAAGTGACAGACAAGTGAATATTCTTTTCACTTTAAGTGGCCAAAGAAACAGAAAAAGCTGTAGAATTTTTTTTGCAGGTACCTCGGGATCCTTCGGCGTGATCCATCTGTGTGAGATGTTGTCTGACATAAAGTCAAAGATAACTAAAGCAGATACCGAAAGAGAAACAGTCACTGAGATGTGCGAGTTTGAATTACGGAGTATGCTAAAATGATTGGCAGCTAAATAGGCTAAGAAAATGCACCTTAGAAGCCAATTGCAACTACACAATTATGGACTATGACTTAATGCTTAACTAAAACAGGCCAAGAAGTGTATGATTTGTGTGATATTGAGAGATGTAACTTGAAGGATACGAGTTAGAAGCTCCAGGAGCATTGTCTCCAGCTGGTCCACCTTTTGATATGTTCATATCTCTAATTCTTTGGCTATTGAAGTCTGGTTGTCCTTGAGCCTGTGGCCTCTCTACAGAACCGTTGACGCTCTTAGTGCCAGTTCCTGCTGTCCAGTATTGATGTCACCCAGACTTTTAGTTATCAGACAAACGGTGAATACAAATCACACCCATGAGATGCGCTACTACCTGAAAGCTCAGACCAAACTCGTGTGTGATCAGAGGCATTCTGCCTAGACCTTTCTTGAGGCTCTGATCCTACTTGCTCGGCAGCATGGCCACCTGCGGAGTTTGCTGCTTCTGCAGGTTCTGGCTGAACCCCTTCATGAAGCTGAGACACAAGCATTGTCGCAAGAACGAGTGTGGCATCAAAACTTGAGCTTGACCCATCACCCACGCCGAATTTTGGAGCCATCAGTATTGGCCTGGAAACAAATTATTGTGTTTCAATGTGTGATTTAGCAAGCATGTTTGAGTAGTTTTTAGAAGTATTGTCCAGAATCAATTTGCGGCTACACAGAAAGATGGGAATTATTAAGCGAGACACACGAGATGGAAAAGGAAATGGTTCTTACTCGCCAGATTTTTCGAAGAAAAGATGAATGTCGGCTTCACAGCCTTCACAAAACGAAAGAAATGCCTGAAATTTTGTTGAAGACATTTGATTAACACAAGGAAAGGTGGATAAATGTCAAACCAGGCTTCAGGTGGGGAGGAATGTTATATATACCTTTAGTTCCTTCAAGGAAAACGTGATGTCAATAGGATCACCTGCGTGAGTATACTGCAAAAACTCTTCTGATGGATCTATCCATAGCTGAGTATGTAACAAAGCCTCACCATCTACGTGTGGAAAAAGAGAATTGTTATCAGATTTTTTACACAAGGAGCCTGATTAACCCAACCTTGGCATTATTTTATAGTCCTAACCTTTGGTTGGATCCACATAGCTCCGAAATTCAACAGCTTTCCCACCTATTTCACTTGCAGCATCAGAGGGAAAAGAAGTTTGGTCTGTAGCAATGATTGTAATCTCTTGGAGGGATGACTGGAAGTTTCCAAGCAACTTGCTCAGATTCCGAGGATGCACAACTAAGCTACTCGGAAATCTACTCCTATCAAGCGACAGCTGCTGTATATCTGGTTCCACATTGCAAGTAATCCAATACGTCTTCTTCATACCTACCACATATTCCAAAAAGATACAACAAATTTCAAACCAGGCTCCAAACGAATTACTAGTTGCAGACACTAGCACAAAGGAATATGATTTTTACCACTATAACACTCCATTGTCCATTTGACCTTAGATGCGTCGTGATCTGGCAACTGCACACTCATATGATCAATGCTCGCAACAGGGGTCCTAAGAACAGAACAAACTGCCTGGAAAAGTAATACAAGAGACAATATCTTAGAACAGTAAATTCAATAATTCGGCTTCATTCAGAATTGAAAGATGATAAAGTAAATACCTTCAAGAGGACACTGAAATGAGCTTGAGGACCAGTCACAGCATAAGCATCAAAGAAACTCGACTGAAATGTTATATACTGAAATGCAGAGCGTGAAGCATTCAAAGCGTGCAATCCCAGCTGCAGTTGAAACAAAAAAGCAATTAAGTACATTCAAACAAACCTATTCCGATTAACTCTATTTCCTCTTCCCCTAATCATTTCGAACTTTTTCAGAGGCATTTCTAAACAGAAACGAAGCATGTTTAGCTAACAGAGGCATGAACATCAAATTCAATCCACACAGCGTTACCCAATCCTCTAGAAAGCTCAGAATCTAATACTGTTGGGTACTTGAAATTGATGAACTCGTAATTTTTCGCTAAAAAAAAAAAGCAGAAACGCCATCGCTTGCTCAGGATTGTCAATAGAAATTGAACCAACTCTCGAATATAGCAAACCGCGAACTCCACATATCCCCAATCGTGTAAAACCCTAGTCGTCTGTACTAATCAACTTAGAGGTCAATCAAATTGCAAGCGCCTCACCAATTACCATTCAATCGTCAAAACTAGGGCTACGAGGAACCGAGAAGTCAGTTAAACGAATAGAAGAGAACCTGAGTCGGCGAAGCTTGAACGACGAGCTCGTTTCCGACGCGTGCGAGGCAGATTATGGACCTAGCGAAGGTCTTGAGCGCATTGCCGCTGATACTGAACTCCATCTCTCTCTCTCTCTATCTCTCTCTCTCCCCGGGGAGAAAATTCAAAATCTGAAAACAATTTGGTCAATGACTTTCAATGCGGTGACGACGATTGGCGGGATCGCCATGGAAGCCTGAAACTGAACGCGCGAAAATATTTTTATCTCGCAATTGTACTGTTTTCGTTTACCGAGCCACGCGTATCTAATAACATCGGCAATTATTTGATTTCTTCTATTTTCTTTTTTTTTTTCTCGCAAATGGAATCTACAATTTCCAATTATTTGATTTCTCTGCTCAAAATGATGAAAGTGAATTCAATTTTTCCAACCCAAACTTAAATAACCATCATCACTTTGGGAAGCCGTTGAATGCAACTAGATAGAGAGAAGTTTGTGTAAAACCATATGTGTCCTTACTAAAAAGATACGAGAATGTAATAAAATATGCGTAGAGGCAGAGGTTCAAAGCATATGCATAACAAACAAACATGAATGAACAACGCAGCACACGATTGACGCACCTAACACTACACATATATGCATATTGTTTCACATTTTTCTTCGATTCGAGATAGAGAGAAATTATTAGACTATGGTTTGTAATTAGACTTAACCGGTTCCTTATCTTGATGTAAACCGGAATCAATCTCTCATATAAGAGATCCGTTGTAACACTAAATGAAAGCAACACAAATCATTTTCTCTTTCTTCTCTCTCCCTCTTCACCATTTCTAATTCTCTAATATGGTATCAGAGCGTGAGCTCAAACGCTCACTCGATCCTTCGTCCCTTCTCTTTTCCTTTTGATTTTCCTTCTATTGACCTTAATCGATCGGTGATTCTCCCGTTCGATTCTTCTCCGTGAAAGGTTTTTGGTCATTCCGCCAAATAACCACAAATTTCACTTTTATCTTCAAATTTCAGCTCCAGATCTACTTCAATGGTGATCGGAAGAAAGGTTACTACTCGCCGTGGTTCACGGTCTTCAACTTCAGCACGACGAGCTTCCATTCCCGAAGACTCGCCTCCCGGATCTCCGATTGCTCCTGATCTCTTCTCGGAATCGATCGACAGTATCCACTCTCCATTCCATCTCACTAGCGGTGATAATCCAGGCATCTCGCTCATATCTGAGGTACTCGATGGATCCAACTTCGATAATTGGCGTATTGCGATGAACATTGCTCTCGATGCTAAAAATAAGTTAGCATTTGTTGATGGATCTCTCCCTCGTCCAAGCGAATCCCATCGACATTTCAGAATCTGGTCTAGATGCAACTCTATGGTGAAATCATGGCTTCTCAACTCAGTCTCGAAACAGATCTATCGGAGCATTCTACGTTTCAACGATGCTTCGGAGATTTGGAAGGATTTACTCACGAGGTTCCATATCACAAATTTACCTCGTTCTTATCAGTTATCCCAGCAGATTTGGTCTCTTCAGCAAGGATCAAATGATCTAGCTACTTACTACACCAAATTAAAGACGCTATGGGATGAATTAGATGGAGCGGATTGTGTGACTACTTGTGGATCTTGTGATTGTTGCAAAGCTACTTCGACTAAATCTGATCATGCTAAGGTCATTAAGTTCTTGGCAGGATTGAATGATAGTTATGGTGTGATTAGAAGCCAAATTATCATGAAGAAACATATTCCGGAACTCTCTGAGGTATACAACTTGCTTGATCAAGATCACAGTCAACGAAGCTTCTCTCCTGTTCAGAATGCTACTGCGTTTCAAATGACTGTCCCTGATCCAGCTCCTTCTTCCGTCAATGCTGCTTCAGCTCCATACAGGTCTAATCCGAATCGCCCTATCTGCTCTCATTGTGGTTATAATGGTCATACCATCGAGACATGCTACAAGATTCATGGATACCCTATTGGCTTCAAGCACAAGTCGAAGCAGCAGCCAGATAAACCGGGATTCTCAGCTCAGAAACCTCAGTCTTCTCAGAAACCAGTAGTTGCTCAGCTTGCTATCTCATCTGCAGGCTCTAATGACAACAAGCTTCACGAAATCATCAACACACTTTCAAAGGATCAGATTCAAGGCGTGATTGCTTATTTCAATTCTCAGCTGCAAATGTCGCCTCAACAAAACGCAGCTTCTTCAAATTCAGGTGGAACTATCACGGCACTTCCCGGTATGGCATTTTCTTCCTCTACGCTTTGCTTTGTTGGTGCATTGCGAGCTACTGGAAATGCCTTATCATCTCAGTCATGGATCATAGACAGTGGGGCTACTCACCATGTCTGTCATGATAAGAATTTGTTTGTTAATATTTCTGATTCTTTGAATAGAGCAGTCACACTACCTACTGGCATTGGAGTTGAGATTGCTGGTATTGGTACTGTTAAGTTGAATGCTTCCTTGGTTTTGAACAATGTCCTGTTTATCCCTCATTTCCGACTGAATCTACTCAGCATAAGTCAGCTTACAAAGGATTTGGGTTATCGTGTGGTTTTTGATGAAAGTTCTTGTATGATACAGGATCATACCAAGGGGCTGATGATTGGTCAGGGTGACGAGATTTCGAACTTATATGTTCAGGATACAGCTGCTCTCACAGATAACATTGCATCTTCTTATATGTGTTCCAATATTGTAGTCGACTTGACTGTTTGGCACAATAGACTAGGTCATCCTGCTATGTGTAAAACAGATTTTTTGAAAGATGTACTTGGTGTTAAACAAAGGAATAAAGATTCACATTGTGCTATTTGCCCTCTTGCAAAGCAAAAACATATTCCTTTTGTTTCCAAGCATAACATCTGTGAGCATCCTTTCGATTTGTTACACATTGACACTTGGGGTCCTTTTTCTGTTCCTACTGCAGAGGGTTACAGATATTTCTTGACCATTGTGGATGACCATACTCGTGTCACATGGGTATATTTGATGCGTACGAAGGATGAGGTTCTCACTGTTTTTCCTGAGTTTTTGAAGATGGTGGAGACTCAGTATCACGCAGTTGTTAAAGGTGTCAGGTCTGATAACGCTCCAGAGTTGAAATTTGCTTCTCTGTTCAAGCAGAAAGGGATTGTTTCTTACCATTCATGCCCGGAAACGCCTGAGCAGAACTCGGTGGTGGAACGAAAACACCAACACATTCTCAACGTGGCCCGAGCTCTTATGTTTCAAGCCCACGTCCCTCTAGAATATTGGAGTGACTGCGTTCTCACGGCCGTGTTTTTGATCAACCGGCTACCTACACCTCTACTCAATGACAAGTCTCCATATGAAGTATTGACTACCAAGCCTCCGGACTACAGTGGCTTACGAGTCTTCGGTTGTCTTGCTTACTGTTCTAGTTCCTCAAAACATCGTCACAAGTTTCAACCACGTGCAAAGTCTTGTGCCTTTCTGGGCTATCCTGCTGGTTGTAAAGGTTACAAACTACTGGACTTGGAATCAAACACGGTACACGTCTCGAGGAATGTCGTGTTCCATGAAGAAATTTTTCCATTTTCCACAGGTGACTCGGATTTTCCTCTTGATTTCTTCAATCTGGATTCAGAAACTTTGAACACTGATAGTCCAAATATGGTTCATCGGGCTGTTCCTGTAGTCGAGGTTGGCGCTCCTACGGTCGAGAACATTAATCCCACCCATATTTGTTCTCGTTCTGAAGTTTCTAATCCCGGAAATGAAGAGGAAAATACGAAGAGAGCTTCCAAGCGACCTGCTTATTTGGAGGAATACTATTGCCATGTTCAAGATGCAGATATTCCGTATCCTCTGGCGAATTTCATGTCTTATGGACAGCTCTCAGATGAATACAGAGCTTACATTTGTGCTCTAACCTTACTACCTGAACCGGTCTCTTTTAAAGATGCTCTGAAGTTCGATGAGTGGATTCAGGCTATGAACGAAGAATTAATGGCACTTGAGAAGACGGATACATGGGATATATGCTCTCTGCCTCCTGACAAACACGCTATTGGCTGCAAATGGGTTTACAAGCTCAAGCTCTTGGCGAATGGTTGTTTGGAACGGTATAAGGCCCGTTTAGTAGCAAGGGCTACACGCAGCAAGCCGGTGTGGATTTTGTTGACACATTCTCCCCTGTTGCTAAGATGACTACGGTGAAGACCCTTCTCGCCGTCTCCGCTGCAAAGAATTGGAGTTTGAAACAATTAGATATCTCCAATGCTTTTCTGAATGGTGAACTTGAAGAGGAGATTTACATGACCCTCCCTCCTGGTTACACACCTAAGGAAGGTGTCACTTTACCACCAAATGCAGTCTGTAAGTTGAAGAAATCTCTCTATGGACTTAAGCAAGCCTCGCGTCAATGGTTTCTCAAATTCAGTTCTACACTTTTGCATTTGGGTTTCAAGAAGTCGCATGCTGATCATACGCTTTTTATCAAACGCGTTGATGGTCATTATATTGCTGCTCTGGTATATGTGGATGACATCATTATAGCTAGTAATAATGATGAAGATGTTCAGTTACTAGTTGCAGATCTGCAGAAAGCTTTTAAGCTCCGAGATTTGGGTGAATTACGCTACTTTCTGGGTTTGGAGATTGCTCGTTCCAGAAAAGGTATCTCCATCTGTCAGAGGAAGTACACACTCGAACTCCTTGAAGAAACGGGTATGCTTGCGTGTAAGCCTTCGAGTATACCTATGGACCCTAGTTTGAAACTCGCTTTGGATTCTGATGAACCGGTTCTTGAGGATATTACTCCGTATCGCCGCCTTGTAGGGAAGATGATGTATCTCACCATCACTCGCCCTCATATCACCTACGCCGTCAATCGGTTATGTCAGTTTACCTCAGCTCCAAAGGCGTCGCATCTTAAGCTGCGCACAAAGTTCTTCATTACTTGAAAGGCACGATCGGCTTGGGTGTGTTCTACTCAGCTGATTCTGACTTACTCCTCAAAGGGTTTACTGATGCAGACTGGAACTCTTGCACTGATTCCCGTCGCTCCACCTCTGGTTTTTGTATGTTCCTTGGTCCTTCTCTTATCTCTTGGAAGTCCAAGAAGCAACAAACCAGTTCTCACTCTTCAGCGGAATCCGAGTACCGCGCTATGGAGTTCGCCGTTCGTGAGATTTCGTGGCTCGTCAATCTTCTCACTGAATTTGACGTCCATCAGCCTCAGCCGGTGGCGTTCTACTGCGATTCCACTGCTGCAATCCATATTGCCAATAATGCAGTCTTTCACGAGCGGACCAAGCACATTGAGAATGATTGTCACATTGTTCGTGATCGTATTGTGAGTGGCCTGATCAAGACGCTGCATATTCGTACGGAGACGCAATTGGCGGATGTCTTTACTAAACCATTGTATCCTACTCAGTTTCAGTTTCTTATTGGCAAGATGTCGTTATTGTCAATATACCCGCCATCTTGAGGGGGGGTATTAGACTATGATTTGTAATTAGACTTAACCGGTTCCTTATCTTGATGTAAACCGGAATCAATCTCTCATATAAGAGATCCGTTGTAACAGTAAATGAAAGCAACACAAATCATTTTCTCTTTCTTCTCTCTCCCTCTTTACCATTTCTAGTTCTCTAATAGAAGTCTTTACCTAAGATGACAACCACCGAAAACATGTAACAATTACATTGAAGATA
The DNA here is from genome assembly GCA_902728155.2 of Microthlaspi erraticum. Classification (NCBI taxonomy): domain Eukaryota; kingdom Viridiplantae; phylum Streptophyta; class Magnoliopsida; order Brassicales; family Brassicaceae; genus Microthlaspi; species Microthlaspi erraticum. Next base: position 97,689 of record CACVBM020000210.1, on the reverse strand, counting down.
GTCAATCCACCGATTTGTTCCCCCCTCCAACTTTCTTGAAAAAAAAACCCCAAAAGCTCAATATATTATGAAGTTTATTTTGTTTCTTTGCAAAGAACAACTATATAGTCTAAACCTATCCTAGAGTTAATTCTAATCCAACGGTTAATTCTGAACATGTCTATGAATTCATCTCCTCCATCTTCTGCATCCTCTGAATCACTGTAAATGACAGTGAATTAACTCAAAGATTGAAGAAAGATTGAAGAAAGATCAATAATCAATGAATATTGTGATAGACAAATAATTACATGGTTGGATTATAGCTTTGTTGTCTTCTTGCACCTTGAGACGAAACTTCTCCATTACTTCTTCTTTCGCTTTGGCTTCCTTCTCTGAAATGTAGAGCTGGTAAGCTCCATGAACAGCAGCGACGGCCATAGGCACCACGAAGCGGGAGATGGCGTGGAGGCCTGCCGCGCCGTCGTACTCCTTATTTGCGGAGTACGACGACTCCTCTCCAATCACGAAGAGAGCCACTCATGACCCAACGTTACTGACCGAATATGCATAATCATTGACAATAAAATATAACAACACAAATTATCTTAAGCAAGCATGCATTAATTTGTCATGCATGATAATTATCAAAGTCAAAGGTTAACGAAGGAGAAGAATGAAAAGAGAAATCAATATCAAATTTAAGAAATGTGTATGTTTAGTGTATTATCCAAAATAACAAATAGTAATAATAGTTTGTAAAAATCTATACTATATAAAAGTTGAGGCTATAAGCCTCTAAGAGCGTCCACATCAGCTTTTAAAAAACCAATTAAATTTTGCCAAATCAGCATTTTAATTTTAAAATCGAAAATTAAATAATTTTTTGAGAAAAAAATTACATTATTGTATTAAAGAATGGAAATTGTACTATTTTAAATTTTAATACTTACATTACGACACTAATTACCTTAACCCATTATTTTAAATAGTTTAATGGAAATTTAACATAAAAAGAGTTAAACTGAAAAAAGAACATATTATTGGAAAAGCTAAACTAATATAAAAGTTGAGGCTATAAGCCTCTAAGAGCGTCCACATCAGCTTTTAAAAAACCAATTAAATTTTGCCAAATCAGCATTTTAATTTTAAAATCGAAAATTAAATAATTTTTTGAGAAAAAAATTACATTATTGTATTAAAGAATGGAAATTGTACTATTTTGAATTTTAATACTTACATTACGACACTAATTACCTTAACCCATTATTTTAAATAGTTTAATGGAAATTTAACATAAAAAGAGTTAAACTAAAAAAAGAACATATTACTGGAAAAGCTAAACTAACTAATTAAAATAAAAAGGAAATTAACAATTTAGCTATTTCAATCTTTGGCATTGCCTATAAATAGTCCTCTAAACTTTACAAGAGTTCTAAAGACAACCATATTCTTGAGAGAGAGAGAGAGAGAGAGAGAGAGAGAGAGAGATTATTAAAATAGCTGTCTTTTTCCAGCTTTTCTGTTTCTGATCAGTTACGGCATCCTTTTATTTTCGATGAACTCACTAAAGATTTTGTAAGAAAGAGCTGCTTGCTAGAGTCATCCATTCTGGGGAGACAAGGAATACTAAAAAAGAAGATCTGCTTATGAGATATGAACTGCTTCTAATTGATTAAAAGGTAACGGCACCAATATTATTTACCAATTACCAATAGAAAGTTAAATCATCATCAGCTTATAATACTCTTTTCTACCATAATCTATAATATATAAAAATTGAGGCTATAAGCCTCTGAGAGCGTCCACATAGGATTTAAAAACACAATATTACTGGTCCATGTAAGCATCTCAATATTAGGAAAGTTTCCAAATTTTAAATAACCAATAATATCATTCCACATCATTATATAAAATAAAGTTTATTTGTTAAAATTAATTAATCATCTTTTTATATTTCAAGAAAGTTTCCTAATTCCAAAATAACCAATAGTATCATTCCACATCATCATATAAAATTGACTATCTTAATTTGATTAGTCTACATAAACATTTACGTGATTAAAAAGAAAATTTGATTTTTAAATATGTAAGATATAAGAAAATTAAGTATATATGATTTTAAACAACCAATAGTATCATTCCACATAATTACTAAAATTAAGTAATTATTTTCCTTTTTATATTTTAGAACAGTTTATTAATTAAATACTTTAGAAAATAAATAAAAGTATATATTTTCTAATTACAATAAAAAAAAACCTTTGTCATGTAAATTGGTCATATTAAATTTTAAAAAACTAATATTATTAGTACACATGAGCTTATTTAACACTAATATTTTTTTTGCTAAGACAATAACAAAAGATATGAAACCAAAAAAGAACACATAGGAGGAATAAAGAAGATCATAACCGAAGATGAGTGAAAATAAATAAAAAATCAAATAAGAATAAAAAAGAAATCAAAGTAGGAAAAACTACAGAAGAATAAATTTACAAAAAAACATAGAAACAAGAGTGAAGAAGGCAATGAAACCAAACAAGAACACAAAGAAATAATAAACAAGAGCAAAGACAAAGGAAAGCGAAGCCCGAAGAAGAGCAGAAACGAAGATGAGTGAAGATAAATATGAAACCAAATAAGAACAAAAAAAAATCAAAGTAGGAAAAATTGAAGAGACTAAATAAATAAAATTTAAAAACATAGAAACAAGAGTGAGTGAAGAAGGAAATGAAAAACCACAATGTGTGTCGATTAGCTTTTCTTCAAATAAATTTTATACTCCTAGAAATCCAACATAAATATTAGTATTAGGTTATCTACAATATTATTAGTTTTTGTAGCTAAAATTGTTAGACGTACAATTTATTTTTGAAGGCTTAGCTAGATAGTGAAAAAATTTCTACCTAAGATTAAAGAGGTTAATATTAAACATATTTACAAAAAGTATAGTCATGGAGAATTTAAAGCGAAGAACAACTAATGCATAGAAGAAGAGGAAGTTGGAATAAACATACTCTGGAGAAACGCAGCATTTTCGATAGAAAATATGAATCATAGAAGAAATAGAAATAAGAACCAAGAAAAGCAAAGAAAAAAAGGTTGATGAAGAAAAGAAAAGACGAATAAAACAAAGAACGAAAATATAAATAAAAAAACCCACATAATATAAAGCTAAACCAAGAAACCAAATAAAAAGATGAACCAAAGAATATGAAAATTGAAAGCTATGCTTAACTATATCATTATGATCGCATAAACTGAATTATTTGTATTATTATTAGGCATTGGTCAGTATATGTCTAAATATATATTTGTATATCTCTAACTTAATTTTATTTCTATGAATCTTTTACATTTTTAAATTTGGTTTAGGGTATCAGATAGTAAAAAAATTATTTTACCTAATTAAATTAAAGATTTCTAAAAAGGATAAAATCGTGAAACAAATTCCAGCAGAAAATAATCTAGAAAAAAAATAACAAAAAAAAAGTAAAACTCTAGCAACTTCGACCGTCTGAACTAATCATAGAAGAAACATAAGAACAATAACCAAGACGAACACAAAGAATATGAAGAAAAAAAAGTGAAGACAAGAATATCAAAGAACTAAGACAAAAAAAAACAAAAGATGAACAAAGATGAAGAAATAGACCAAATAACGGAATAAGAAACCGCGAGAAGCCGAGAATGAATAAATATAAAAGGAATAAAGATGAAGAAGAAACCAAAATAAACAAAAAGAAACCAAATAAATAAGAATAGACCAAAGAAAAATAAACTAAGGACGAAAAATAAAAATATTGGTTCAATAGTCACCATGAACATGCTCTTGACGACAAAAGTTTAGGAATAAAAAATATTTAATCAAACTATTAAAATAGACCCGCGCGTGCGTGGGTAAAAGACCTAGTCTATACTATATAAAAGTTGAGGCTATAAGCCTCTGAGAGCGTCCACATAGGATTTTAAAACGAGATTTGATTGGTCCATATAAGCATTAACGATATTAAGAAAGTTTCCAAATTTTATACAACCAATAGTATCAGTCCAAATCATTATATAAAATTAAGAAAATTTCCAAATTTTAAACAACCAATAGTGTTAATCTATATCATCATCTAAAATTAGCTAATTTCTTTTTATGTTTCAAAAAAAATAATTAATATAACTCATTTAAATTAGAAACTCCATAAGTTCAAAGTAATTAAACTAATATAGTTTTTCAATATACAATTTGAGGCTAAATGTCTCTAAGGGTGTCCATATAAGATTATAAAACTGCATCTTATTGGTCCTCATAAGCATTTACATAATTCAGATTTTTTTTTTCTAATTTTAGACAGTCAATAGTATTAATCTATATCATCATCTAGAATTATAATTGTTTTTCAAAATTTTAAACAATCAATATTATTAATCTATATGATCATCTAAAATTAGCTATATTTTTTAATTTGTTAATTTCTTTTATGTTTCAAGAAAATTAATTAATATAGCCGGTTTAAATTAGAAACTCCACAAGTCCAAACTAATTCAATTAAGATTTTTTTTTTGTTAAAAATATCATTTACTACATTTTAAAATTATATTAAAAACATTTGTGTAACTACAATATTAGTTATAAAAAAATTTAAAAACCTAAATGTGAATTCTCTTTGACCGGAATTAAGTTTTTATAAATAAAATGTAAGTTACATCTTAATAACTGAAGAATTGTTCTAAGCAAACAAAGCCAACATTGCAAGGAGTTGGCCTCAACATTACATAATCTATGTATAAAAAAAGGAGAAAGAAAAAATAAAGCGTAATGTCCTGTAGAAGACATGTAAGTTCATTTGGAAGTTTTTTTAAGTGATGAGATAGATTAAGCTTAAGAGGTAAAACAAAAATTCAAGAAAACAGTAACATACTAGATAAAACTTTCTTCATCGTAGGAACTTCAAAAAAATGGCCGAAAAGGTAAATAGTTTGTTTGAATTACTATAAAGCAGAAGAATTTAAAAGAGAATTAATAGTCCAACTCATACTACAACTTTTCGAGAAAGCATTCCATCCTACATCAGCAAAACAATTGTTTGTATTTGGGAGGATATTGGAGGTCAAACGGAAAGGGAGAGAAGAGGTTGATGTCTTAGTTGAGCTTTGGGTATCATTTCATTCATGGACATACTTCACAATCACATCTTTTAAGAAGATTCCATCTTTATTACAAATCATGATATTCAAATAAGAAAAGATCACGAGTTTTTAAAAATGTCAAAATATATAAAAATAAAGAAGTATAGACAATAAAATTAGTATGGGCATAATAATCATCTTGCCTACATCTTTAAAGAGTTCTCGAAAAATATGTGAGTCTGTCATAAGTTTATTGAGAAGCAGGGCTGGATTCTAGACTCAAACTATAGAAGGACATACGAAGAAGATATGGAGATAGTCTCTTTACTAAGCATACTAATTTACAAAAGTCGGATAAAAAAAAATATTCTTCCCATATAACACACACGTTGACATTATGAGTATTTGGACTGCAAATATATGTGTTACATTTTTTTTAATACAAAGAAAATAATTGAAAAAGTAGTGTTTAGTGTAAAATTTTATTTGAAAAAAAGATTTGTAAACAAAAAAAATGAGGATTTGAGTAACCTCAAATAATTTTTGGTTATTAAACAGACGAAAACATTTTCGTTACCGGAATTTGATCTAAATAACATTTTCAAGATTTAATCTCAACAAGATATATATTGGTATATCTAAAAACTTTTGTTTTCCATAGAATTTTGGTATTAATAGATTCGTATATTTTAGTTGTTGACTTTTGCAGTTTAAAAAAATTATTCATTAAAAATATACATTAAATCAGTTTAAAATAAAGACCCGCGCGTGCGCGGGTGAAAGCCCTAGTCAAGTCAAAGTCTTACAAATATAATATCATACTTAATTGCTAGACCCATCTTGGATTAGAGTTGATAAATTTATATCGTAAACTGAGTATTAACAATTTTTAACTGCATTTTTGCTATAGTAATAGATCTAGATACATACATTATTTCAATTTCTATACTAGCACAGCTTGATAGTTTAGACTTACATTTTATAATTGTCCCTTTCTTTTTGTTTATTTGATCTTTTACAATAGCAAAAATTGCTACTTATTTAATCGGCCTCGATGGATAACACTTAATGGGCTTTCAATGGCAAAATGTATATAATTGAGTCCATATCTCTCGATTGGTGACTAGTTCCAAACGTAGAATAATGAATAATACTTTGTTGTGTTCGGTGGTGTCCTTAATTAGCATTTACTGTTATAAAAAAGGAACAGAATATATATAAAAAATTGCGAAAATATTGTTGTCGCGTGACAGAGACAAATCTCGCAATTGTACTGTTTTCCTTCACTGAACCACGCACGTATCTAACATCGTCAATTATTTTATTTTTATTTGTTTTTATAGAAAAAACAGTTGAATTGTTTTATTCCTCTCTCGCAAATGGAATCCACAATTTTCGATTTACCTCTAGAGCTACCATGTGATCTATCCGACAATTCATGGGCTAGTATATTTGTATTTAAATTTTTGTTTGTTTCTCCGAAATATTTCCTTACTTTATTCTGAAGACAAAGTAGGTACAAACAACTCTCTGTAAATATAGATTCCTTTATTTTATGCTAAATGTAGACAGAACAAAGTTAACATAAACTCTTTTGAGATGACTCTGAGAATTGCAGACAAAAGTCGTAACTTTCTGCAATCAACTTTGTAATATGACAGAAGTTAGATACTTTTGCAAAATTCGTCCCTAAATCATGGTTTCCTATTTTTATTGGTCTTCTCGATACGTAGACTTCTAAACTCATTTTGTTTATTTGATTGATAAGTTAAGCCAATCTCTCTCATCACTTCAACTTCTTGTAAATACTAAATACACGTGACTCCATTCGTTGGAAAAAGTTTGTAATCACTCTTGAAAGCGCAATCGAAAGCCAAAAGCCAGCTTTTCTAAAAAGTCATTCATCATATTAAGATAATAGAAAAAATGTTAGAACTTTTCTCCAAAAAAATTCACCACCAACCTATTGGTCTGAATGATCTCTGTAGCAAGATTTCTCCCCATATGACTTAATTTTGAGTAAAACATCAATCATATCACTCTTTCATACAGAACTGAGAAGGGATGTGACGAAACGAGACAAAGTAATACTCTCTTATAGTATACTTTCAATAATAACTTTTTTGTTTCTATACAGAAATTTAAGATTTCATTTGAATACGTTACATAATATATTCTCGTATATTTATAACAATACTTATCATCAATTAAAAATTTATCTGCAAGGCCAAGTTACACATATTGTGTCACTAAATTACTACAACAAAACGTTTTCTCACATACTGTCACATAATTTTGTAAATATCCTTAAATAGCTCATGAAAGAAAACATATGAAAGGGAATGATATGTTCGTTAGGTATGTGCATATACATTCATATCAAACAAATAGATTATAGTATACAATAAATACAAATATAATTTTTTTATATATTGTAATTGCCTCTTAAAACAATGGTGGGTTGAGAGGAACAAGGAAAGCTTGTACATTAAATTACCAAATGTTCGAAGAAGCCAAATGTGCCAACAACAGGACCCACTTCACACCAACACCATCATGCTCCTTTTTATCTTCTTTTTGCTTAGATTTTCTCGTTTTAAACTGTTTTTCTTTCTTTCTAATCTCCTCCTTAAACAAAAAAGCTGTGTTCAACTAACTTAAACTAAAAAGTAAAAAAGCTTCAGAACGTCACCACATTAGTTCCAAGAAAATCTGCACTAATATACATTTGTTCCTTTATCCAATCCTTTTTATCAGTAACAAAATAGTATTTTGTTTTAGTTAAGTGATTACCTAAATTGGTGGGTATAAATTGCAAACTAAGCTGTGTTGTTCTGCAAGGAGAGTTAATGGAGAAGGAGGGTATTACCATTACCAGTACAACTACAGTTGCAGAGCTCAGAGGTTCCTTGGAGTAGCATTAAAGTCTGAAAGATAGAAAAATAAAATAAAAAATGAGCTTTATCTAATAAATGGTTTCTTTTTGTGATTCATAGAGGTGATGATTTGTTTTTACAGAGAAAAGATCTGAAAAAAAAATAGAAAATGGTTTGTTTTCGTCAGATTTTTCTCATGATCATTGTAGTGGCGATATCATTACAATGCAGCAAAGTTAGATTCTTTAGCATTTTTGCTGATGCTAGAGAGCTTGATGACTGGAAGGTTCTAATGGTGGATAACGGTGAGAGATATCGGAGCCAGATCGGAAAACTCGTCGGTGAAGACGGTGGCGGGAAGAAAGAGTTTCGGGTTTTGGAAAAGTTCCGAGCTTTGCTCGATTTGTTAAAACCCTCTACTTCCCGGCGAAGAAATCTCGCAGTTTCTGCTCCTTACTCTCCCTGGCCGGCGCCGTCGCCGTCTCCGTTTCCAAACGGTGGTCCAATCGAGTCTCCGGCGTATTCTCCAGCTCCTCAACGGCCAATCCCTCCGCATCTCCGTCGTCCGTTGCCTCAACGGACCCATCCATCGAGACAAACCGAGATTCAGAGACGGAAACACGAGAAAGAAGGAACATTTAAGAAGATTATCTTACCTGTCGTTGTTTCCACAGCTTCTGGAATCGGTTTCGTGATTTGTGTAGTGGGAGTGTTCTGTCTCTGCGCGAGAATCAGGAAAAGGAAGAAGAACGGTAAAACGCCGTCGTTTAAGCGGAAAAAGGGCAAATCTCAGAGCTCGACGAGGAAGGTTAGTACAAACCCTACGCTCGATTTCCTGTACTTAAACTCACTCGGAGCTGATTTGGAGAGACAAAGCTCTGTTTCCGTTAAAGAAATACGAGAAACAGAGAAGGATTTGAACGATAACAATGGCGTGTTGCTTGAGGAAGAGGTAAAGAGAAGCGTAGAAACAGAGATTTTGTCAGATTCGGACAATGCGAGTAGTTACTCGACGAAAGAGATCGTGTCGGTGCACGAAAACGATGATCAAACAGTAGACTCTGTTTCTGCTCCTGTTGTTGTGAATGGATGCGATTCTTCGGATGATGAGTCTTTTCATTCAGCTGGTGGTGGCTCTCAACGCTTCTCAGAACGCGAACTTGAGATTCCACAAGTCTCCGGAAAAGATTTCGGAATCTCTCCTCCACCACCGCCACCGCCACCGCCTCCACCGCTTCCAAAATCCTCAAACAAACGTTTTCACACTCTGTCTCTGCCGGAAACCGCTACTCTGCAGACGCTCTCGTCGCAATTATCTGAAAAGCTTTGTGCTTCTTCCTCGAGGCCAAGTCTTTCACAAGAAAATGATTCTAAATCGCTGCCGCCTCCACCCCCACCGCCGCCGCTACGGCCACAACAACCTCAACCTATAAACAAAACGCCGCCGCCTCCTCTGTCTCTAGATTTTACTCAGCGTAGGCCGTTAGGTAAAGATGGAGCTCCATTACCTAAACTGAAACCACTTCATTGGGATAAAGTCAGGGCAACACCGGACAGGACTATGGTTTGGGATAAGCTCAGAACAAGCTCTTTCGAGTAAGTCTACAACTTTCTATAGCCTTTTGCCACAATCAACCATAGTTTTTTGAAGAATTTATGATTATGTGTTTGTTTTGTTGGGGTTACAGATTAGACGAAGAGATGATTGAGTCGCTGTTTGGATACACAATGCAAAGCTCGGCGAAGAACGAAGAAGGGAAGAGCAAAACTCCATCTCCAGGGAAACACCTTCTTGAACCTAAGAGACTTCAGAATTTTACCATTCTCTTGAAAGCCCTAAACGCAACCGCCGACCAAATCTGCTCTGCCTTGGGGAAAGGTAAAACCAAGATCAACTCAAATTGATCCATTGCGAACTTGATCTGATTTTCAACCGTTTTATGGTTCCAGGGGAAGGCTTGTGTTTGCAGCAACTAGAAGCGTTGGTGAAGATGGTGCCGACTAAAGAAGAAGAACTGAAGCTGCGTAGCTACAAAGGAGAAGTGGATGAGCTTGGCTCGGCTGAGAAGTTTCTCAGGGCTCTCGTCGGAGTTCCATTTGCGTTTCAAAGAGCTGAAGCAATGCTTTATAGAGAAACGTTCGAAGACGAAGTGGTTCATCTCAGAAACTCCTTCTCAATGCTTGAGGTATTTTCATTTATGTTCATTTGTTGATTGCTTGCGTCACAAGATACAGTGATTTTTAACACAGTGTGTAATCTTATTAGGAAGCTTGCAAGGAGCTTAAGTCAAGCAGGTTATTCTTGAAACTCTTAGAAGCTGTTCTTAAGACTGGAAACAGGATGAATGTAGGAACCATACGCGGTGGCGCAAAAGCCTTCAAGCTTGACGCTCTGCTTAAGCTCTCTGATGTGAAGGGCACAGATGGGAAGACAACTCTGCTCCACTTTGTCGTGCAAGAAATCTCTAGGTCTGAGGGAATCAGGGTTTCCGACAGCATCATGGGACGGATTATGAACCAGAGATCAAACAAAAACAGAACAGCCGAGGAGATAGAGGAGGATTACAGAAGGATGGGGCTAGATCTTGTATCGGGTCTAAACACGGAGCTACGAAACGTGAAGAAGACGGCAACGATTGACCTTGAAGGTCTTGTTAACTCGGTGTCGAATCTGAGAGACGGGTTAGGGCAGTTGAGGTGTCTAGCGAGCGAGAAGCTGAAAGGGGACGAAGAAAACGGAGCATTCGTTAGTTCGATGAGCTCGTTCTTGAGACACGGAGAAAAGAGCTTGGAGGTGTTGAGGGAAGACGAGAAGAGGATAATGGAGAGGGTTGGAGAGATCGCAGAGTATTTTCACGGAGACGTGAGAGGAGACGAGAAGAATCCGTTGAGGATCTTTGTGATTGTCAGGGATTTTCTGGGGATGTTGGATCATGTCTGTAGAGAACTAAGGTGTGTTAGGGTTCCCAATAGCCCTAGCCCTCTGGCTCCCTTTCGATGAGCAATGTTGACTACAAACAGAGGTTTGACTGTTTGGTTTCTGTGGGAGTTTTACTTAAATGAAAATTATGAGTTGTTTATGATAACAGGATGGTTTTGGGGTCTAATGTGGATTATAGCTGGGCAAAGATTCAGACTTTTGAGCTTATGGAGAGTGATGTGACGATATGTATGGATTTGTATATGTTTGGTACTTTCAATTCTGTTTCTTTCTTTGATAGAAGTAAAAAAAAAATGTGTTTGTTCTGGATATTCAAACAAGGAATCCTCCGTTCCTCAAAGTTAGTTTGTCTTCTGGATCAAAACGCAGACTTTTGCACCACCTCATTTTACATTTAAGACCAGTTAATGCCACATTACAATTGTGAACTGGTGGTATAATCTTAACACAAGTCTTGTTTATAGACGGAGATCTCATCATATCTTCAATCACTAACATTACGGCTCTATAAATGTTAACTCAATATCTTCTCATTAAGTGTATTATACCTAGACTATCTCTGTATCGTGGTGTATATATGTAACCCCTCCTGTAATGGAATCACTTTCAATATACATTTACAGTAGGGACTCTTATATAGGGATGTTTTGGTAGACTTGGAAATGGAATAAGCCAATATTTGAGATTACCTGTGTTGCAAACTTATTATATACAATAAAACCATAATGTCACGTTGCTGAATTAGACAAAGCCAACAAAATACATATGTGGATAAAATACGTTCTTCTCTCTTTATTCAATAAATAAATTTTTATTAGACATTCACACATTTTATAACTTGGTTTTTCCACCAATCTCCGCTTAATTAATTTCAGCAATTTGGATTCTCTGGATTACAAGGTCTGCAATCTGGAGTAGCTGGAGTACAAGGCCAGTCGTGAGGTAATCTATTAGGCTCCATTGCGTCACCTTGTTTCAAATGGCAGTGTGGAGTCCCTGGATGACACGGTCCATCATAGCCCGCTTCAACTACAGTTGTATCCATTGGTCTACCGTCCACGAGATCTTGTCCTTTAAATGTTTAGTCAAACAAAAATCGTCACAAGAAGGTTTCGATCTATATAGGTTTATTTCCAGTAGGTTTCTCATTCTCACATCTATATATATAAAACTATTCCTTCGATCTATAATGGCATCACATTCACATGCAAACAGAATACATATAGATTAATTTCAATTGCATAAATATTCATCTTCTAATTTTTTTTTTTTTATACAGATATGAACTGAAGTGTTCAGAAAAAAAAACCTACATAGTGAAAAGTAAATTTACTTACGAAAGACAAGAACAAGAAGAGAAACCAATAACAAAAGTTGCAAGGAAGTGCTCTTCATTCTCACAGAGGAATTTTTTGATATAATGTTTTTTCTGTTGTTATGAAGTTATGTAGCTAATCTTCGTCGCTTTTTATAGTGCAATGGTAAGTTAATGGTTTGACCATAAAATCTTGAAGGAGTTAATATTTGGATTTGACCAATGACTAAATCGAATCTTACTTTATCCAAAAAAAGCTAAATCGAATCTTAAAACTTAAATGCATGATGCAAACATGGACTTTATCAAAAGAAAATGATGCAAACATGGAAATGTTTTGAAATTTTGACAGCAGACGATAGCTGTAGATTAGCACATACCATGGCAACCTTACTCTTAAGTCTTAAGGCTTTACATTTTACAGTTTTGAAAATCATTTTTTTTTGCCACATATGCTTGTTGACTTTTTTTTTTGTATTTTGAAAGGGTTACAGTCCTTTTTTTGTTTGTTCATCTTGTGGATGTTTTTGTGTAGAGTCGGCCCAAACGAGACTTTGAAAACTTTTTTATTTAATTTTGAAAATATATAACATGTGCTTTTGTTATGTCACTATTGATATCTAAATCTGTTATAATTCATGATCTTAACAAACAAAAATTTATGTGTTAAAGTAAAGTTACAGTTTTTACAGTCAAAAGTCTATGGTAAAAGTCTAAAGTCAAACTCCTTACCAAACGATCATGTAATATATAGCATTATGGAAAGCACCACTGAATCGGCAATCCGTATGAATTTGCTTTAACCACAACTAAGACTGAGTGATGATTATATATAATATATTTTAATTTTACTTTTAACTTGAGTTTACTATGAAACTAGACTACACATAAAAAACATTATACAATAATAAGATACGGAAATATTCCATCAACTGATTTCTCAAGCAAAGATATCGTCTTCATATGGAGCTGATGGCTCATGTCTAATAATTCCCCAATCTCCTAATCTACAACTCTCACGAACCCTTGTATTATCCGAATCGTAACCTCTGATTTGTCCCCTAAAAACACACCCGAATCTAAACCCTAAACATATACAACCCTTTTGTTTACCGGCCTCGGTTATGACCTGATAATTTATATTAGTATGCTCGGTTATCGTCTTCTCTTCGTTCAAGTGAAGCAATTGCTTAACCGGTACGAAAAGTTTCCCGACGACTTGTTCTGACCCGAGAAACCTCTTAACCTTGATTTGAAACACAAACACCGACTCGTTCCTTTGAACCTTGTCGTCTTCTATATAGAATCTCATACGGTAATTCCACCGTAAGAGTTTCTTACAACACACGGCAGCTGGAGTGACTTGCTGGTCACGTGAACCGCGAGTGACCGAGACAGAAACATAGACTGCTGGTCTGAACAAAAGGTTTACGGAGTCGAGATCTTGAGCGGAGAGAACGTTAATCTCCACCGGTTGGTAGTAATCCATTATAAGTAGAAGAATAAGAGAAAAGAGATGGGTGTGTTAACAAGAGGAGTTTTGACTGATATTTATAATTTGTTTGTTTTTTTTTCGCTTGAGGATATTTATAATAATTTGTTAAAACGGTTGTTTTGATTCTCTGATGGATTAGGAATTATCGTATCCTTAAACAAATGTTTTTCTCTTGTATGAATGTTAAAAAATTTATTAATCTCGTTTTGACGATTTGCATCCACATTGATAAGGGTTTGGTATAATTTATTTATGTTGGATCAAACCATTGGTAGATTTCTTAGCAAAAGAAAAAGAGAAAATTACTTTCCCAAAAAAATTGTATAAAAAAATATGAGAATCACGGAGGGGATTACAAAAACGTTAATAATAACAGCGTTATAACGTGCGTTTGCTTCTAAGAGGGATTAATCAATCTAGGGTTTACTCAATAATCGTTCGACATGGGTGCTCCAAAAACAAGCCAAAACGACGAGACAAAGGATGGATCTTCAAGCGAGCCCCAACTAACGGAGCATATGGAAACTTCCACAGGCGTTGACTCTTGTTTGCATGGGAAGGGCAAGTCCGATCCCGAAGAAAGCGAAAGCGACGGAGAAGATAGTGATTCAGGTTGGGATAAGGATAGCTTCGATGGCCTTGAATTCGATCCCTCTGATTATCGTATGCATTCGTCGGACTCGGACGAGGAATTATATCAACAAGCCTTGAATCTTCGAAAAGCGTCCATCGAAACCAAGGTAATATTGGTTTCAACAATCTTGCCATTGAGAGTCATCCCCTGCTAGTGCTAATCACTGGTTTTCGTTTGTGTTTAGGGTTTCTTTGAGCCATCGCAAGATTTCCCCCGTCACGTTTGGAGTGGAATTGTTTGCGTCTCAGATCATGATATTGAAGAAGAAATTAAGAAAGGCATTACCGGTCGTGAGTTCATGGGAAACATGGCATCTGAATGTGTTGCAAAATATAACAAACGCAAGTACATAGACCAAAATTCCTCCGAAGAGTTAAATCTTTAGTCTCTTTAGTCATCATATCCATTTAAGAATTCGCATTTCAACCCATTTTTGTTTATATATAATGAACAAAACCAACAATGAACCAAATCAAGCTGAATCGAACTAACAGAAAATCAGAAATTAGCAATACCAAGAAAGTTTTCTCAACAGTACATTTTTTATTTTTGACATCTTGATATGTGCTGCGCCGATGGCGATGGCGTTATCGTGGATAAGAATAAAGAAGGGGGTTAAGAACCTTTAATAACTCAGTTATCTGTGCGTTGGCGACTATACGAGGATCTAGCTAGGGCTTACTGTGGATATATACTCTTAAAAATGTTTGTTTTTTTAAAAGAATTTGATCTACAATGTGTTATTATCCACAGCTTTTATCATCGTATCGTACTACCGTTTATTAAAAAGTAACGAGTAACAGACAGTTACAGCATATGCGACAAAGCATCATGTTCTTACCATGGCAGAGGCCTACACTTGGTTACTTCAAATGTAATTTTGATGCAAGTTACGATTTGCACTCACAACAATCGATGGCGGGATGGATTATTCGTGATCACAATGGAGTAGCGTTCTCATGGGGCACAACTAACTTGGGGGTTTCGAATTCGCCACTGGAAGCGGAAGCAAAGGCGTTATTGATAGCTATGCAGCAAACTTGGAGCCTGGGTTTAGATTATGTAGTTTTTGAGGGAGATTGTAAATTGCTCATAGATAGCTTACAAGGAAATCCCATAGACTTTAACATAGAAAATATTTGTTGGGACATTGATAAATGGCGCAGAGATTTTAAGGAGTGTGTTTTCCTTTACACTAGGAGGGAAAATAATATGGTCGCCCATAGTTTAGCTTCCACGGTGCCTCCCAATGACATGTTTTATTCCTCTAGGTTAAATCCACCTTTGTGGTTATCACATTTGTTGTATAATGATCTTGTAATTGTTACTTAACTCAATAAAGATATACTTTCGACGAAAAAAAAAAAAACAAAATTGGATTGAAAGGAGGACCTAGGGTTTACAATCGATATTCGACATGGCTGCTCTAAACCCAAGCGAGACAAAGGATGGATCTTCAAGCGAGCCCCAACTGACGGAGGCTATGGACTCTTGTTTCCCGAGGAAGCGCAAGGCCGAAGCCACCAACGCGGAGGATCCCGAAGAAAGCGAAGGCGACGGAGAAGATAGTGATTCAGGTTGGGATAAGGATAGCTTCGATGGCCTGGTATTCGATCCCTCTGATTATCGTATGCATTCGTCCGACTCGGACGAGGAGTTTTATCAAAAAGCCTTGAATCTTCAACAAGCGTCCATCGAAACCAAGGTAATATATATTGGTTTCAACAATATTTCTACTGGATCCAATGAGAGTCATCTATCACCTTATCTCTTTATTATTAATTGAGAATTTGCTTTTGTAATTAGGGTTTCTTTGAGCCATCGCAAGATTTCCCCCGTCAGCGTTGGAGTGGAATAGTTTGCGTCCCAGATGATGATATTGAAAAAGAGATTAAGAAAGGCATTACCGGTCGTGAGTTCATGGGAAACATGGCATCTGAGTGTGTTGCAAAATATAACAAACGCAATCAGGCAAATCATCACTTTTTCCCTATATATATGTTGTTGGTAATATCAGAGATGCTCACTGTCTAGTGTACTAGTGTTTGCAGGGCAAGAGCTTGATATTCGACCATTTCCTGAGGGCCAATTTCAACCCGGGAAGTACTACCAGGTACTACATCACGTTTGCTGCAAGAGAGTCTGACTCTCCTGATGCTCCGTTAGTGGAGTATCAAGCTAAGGCCGCACGCTGTGCAGGCAAGACTTATCCCATCCTTTGCAGACCCGCTCCTCCACCAAATAAGGGTAACTTTACTCCCAAGAAAGCCTTGACATAGGCTCTGCCTCTGCTTTTGTGTCTGAGACTGATTTGCTTTACCTGCTTATCTAGTGCCGTATAAAACGATATGATTTCCAGACTTGGTTACAATATCTCTTATTTAGTGGGCAATGGTACATAGAGATGGTAAGGTCTACTTGGTTCTGCTCCACTTGTTGGCATAACAAGAAAATATACAATTAGCATCTGATTTTTCTCTCTTTTTTTTTGTTGGGTTTCTTCTATGTGGTAGTTGAAGGTGCTGAAAGAGGTCAGAAGCCAATGTGATGGAAGAGATCAATTGAAGATATTCATAAGGGTTATTGTTTCTCTGCATTGAAATGAATCCAGTATATTTCAGTCATCAAGTGTTGATCAATTACAAAAGATATATAGCAACTGAAATCATTTAAGAAACTAACCATAACTATAACCTATAACTTTAAGTATTTCAGAGTTTCATTTTCATATATATGACTAGAGGTTTCAGATCCAACTTTGGATTCACGTAGGTCGTAGTGTAAAACGTGAGATGAGATGCGTATTTCCTTTTACTTAGGCTTTATGCCGCTTAGCTTTATACTTTGAGTTAAAACTAATATGATCAATTAATCGAATAATAAAATACGGAAATATTCGACTGGTTTATTTCTTAAGCATTGATATTCGACTCGTTTATTTCTTAAGCATTGAACTGAATCGTAACGTCTGATTTGTAGTAATCCATTATAATCAGTGTGAAGAGTCAGGAAAAGAAGAAGAGAAAAGAGATGATCGAGTTAGTTAACAAAGGAGTATACGAATATTAATAACTTGTTAAAACGGGTTGTTTGTTGTCCCAAAAAAAAAAGTTAAACGGATTGTTTTGATTTTCTGATGGATTATTAATTAAACTAACGACGTATCCTTAGTTAAACAATATTAGTCTGTACATCCAAAGAGTTAAATAAATCTTTAGTCATCAACTCATCATATCAATTTGTACTACTGATTAACAAATATTATTTTTAAGAATTCGCATTTGAACCCATTTTTGTTTATAAAATGCCAAGCGAAACTGAAACAAAACCAACAATAAACCAAATCAAGCTCAATCGTCCTAACAAAAACATGGGTTCAAAATATCGGTAATCGTTTATCGGGTGATCAGATTAGAATTTAAGTTTTTTAATAAGCGGAGATTAGGTGAGGATTAAATGAAAATTAAATTTTGACTATATTTTATATTCCCTCCATTTTATAATAAGTGTCGTTTTGACAAAATGAATCTGAACTACTTATTGACGTATATGGATATGTTTTGAGTCTTAATACATCTAGATACATCCAAATATATTTTTTAAATCAAGAGTAAAAAGACATTGAAAATAGAGGGGGTGTATTTATGATAATTGTAGTAAATTATGATAAAAAAACGTAAAGTAACCAACAAAATCCGAAATATTTAGTACATATCTCAATCAAACACTTACATCTGAATTCTGAAGCTTGCAAAAGTCCACTTGTAATTGTAAAGCTGTACAAACATCACCTCAAAGTCAAGTGGCATTATTCGTAAATACTTCTATCTTTCAGTGGCATTTCGTAATGCTTCTTTTCCTTTATACCATTTTTGTTTCTCTCTCTTTCTTCAAAGTTCGTGCTCAGAGAGAGAGCTCACAGAGAAATATTGGGCCCAATTTTAACGAAAAATGGCAATTAGGCCCATGTGATTAAACAGATTGCACGTTGACATCAGTCAACATTTTATTCACCGAATTCACCACCGATCTTCATTAATCTGCTCGGTCCGCTGCCATGAGCGATGTTTGGTCCGATGTTACACGGAAATCGGCGATTTTTTTTAACACAAAAACTATCAATACCAAAAAAGTTTCTCAACAGTACATTTTTTTTATTTGACATTTTGATATGTGCTGGGCCGATGGCGATGGCGTTATCGTAGATAAGAATAAAGAAGGGGGTTAAGAACCTTTAATTACTCTGTTATCTGTGCGTTGGCGGCTAAAAGAGGATCTAGCTAGGGCTTTACTCGACAATTAATTTAAAATAACTATTACGTCTGATCTCTCAGCAAGCGACTGGTTTCCATCAAATCCAGCATGTAAGACATATCCTGATATCCTCTGATATCCTCCTCTAGCTAGTAAGACATTATTGTTTAACTTTAGAGGTGGCAAAATCTATCTTTTATTTTTTTTTCGTCTGAAACTTATCGGAAACGAGGACGGAGTAAACAATAGGTAGCGCTTCTAGACTGTGGATATATACTCTTAAAAATGTTTGTTTTTATAAAGAATTTGATCTACAATGTGATTAGCTAGTGAGTTTGGAAAAGAAGATAATTTGCTATTCACTACAAAAAAAAAAATGTTATTATCCACAGCTTTATATCATCGTACTACCATTTATTAAAAAGTTACGAGTAACAGACAGTTACAGCATATGCGGCGACAAAGCATCATGTTTTTACAAAAAAAAAAACAAAACAAAAAAAGACAAAGCATCATATATGTATCACACTCCAGTAATTTATAGGGTGGAAATTAAGATTACAGGCACTTGCAAAAGCCAAACTTGAACCTGCAACAATGATTTTCACTAACCACTGCTAAGCCAACTAAATGATACATAATGGGGGTAACTAATGATAGTATTTTATATAATTTTTTATCTTCCATTCATGACCCAACCGTATCACAATATACGAAAACAGCTAAGCTAATTTTTTATGATTACGAAAGTGACCATTTCTATAATAAAATATCCAGACAAGATGTTTAAGGGGTTTAGGTTAGTATTGTCACATCATATGAAGTTTCTCTCATAAGTCCATAAGTCACAGCACAAGCAAATACAAAAGAGAGACAACTACTCTCTCGTAAGAAGACGATAGACTAGGCAATAGCAATAGCAGTCTTCATGTATGTATACGTAAGACAGACGTAGGCATACAAGTACAACCAATTTTCGATTATCCTTAATTAAACAACATATCACAACGAGCTTATTGGGTAAATCGTAAATGGATCTATTATATTCTTAGGTTTTTTTCCTCTTCTTAATGGTCAAGATGGGATTTAACAAAGTTTAGATAGTAATCTATGTTCATAATAAACAAGAAATTTTATAGCCCAAACATAAACCTACAACTACAAGTAAGTAATTTTAAAGATTACTCTAGAAATATTTTGAAGTAAAAGTTGCAAATAATTAAATATGTGAAGCAGTGAATGGTTTAATGATTTACATACCGGATGGAATGTTGATAAAATAAGGATGTTGGTTAGTGAAGAAGATGTAGAGAGGGTTCTTTCGATCAAAATCTGAAATTTGTTCACAGAGGATGTATGATCTTTTGGGGTGGCATTATACAAAAGGATGGAGTAAATACAATATTGAAGAATTTGTTCATTTGGGCTCGGGGACAAGCGAAAGATGGTAAAGTGGTGAATGCTTTAGATAGTGAATTCCACAATCTTGTATTTGCTATGCAGAATTGTTGGAGTAAAGGAAACAAAAATATCTCTGAAGGAGACAATAAAGAATGGCTTTTGTGCAAAAAAACCAGTCAACTAAATTAAATTTGCAAATCTAACCTTCAACTTATTTTTGTGCAGGTCAATCACCCCAACTCCATAGTCACCCGCAATACAGCCAGTCTCTATATCGATGATGTGGATTCAAAACTGCATGTTGTTTCATTTAAATCGAAATGGCACCCACTTTCAAAATCCAGCCGGTTTGCAGTTGGTCGGTTTAACTGATTTAAATCATGTGTCAAATCTGTTTATCAAACAAAATCAATTTTCGGTTTTAAGTTTTAATGAACCAGCTAAACTAATAAACTACTTTTATTAAATTTTAAAAAGAAAAAAAAAACAAAAAAAAAGAAAGAAAAAAAAGGTTTATCGTGAAAGAAGCAATCCTCTTTCTCTTGTTAATCATGATTTCTGATGCTATTTACCCAGAAATCCAATTCTCTTGAAGAACAATTCCTTCATCTTCTAAATCTTAGAGCAAATCCTCTACCGAACAAATTATCACACATACTAGGTCGAATTTTGTCTCTTGCAATCTCAATAAATCTGAGATTTTTTCAAAATTTTCAGAATTTCAATAGTGATTACCAAACCCTAATCTATCTTAGAACATCATTTCCGGCGGCTCAGTGTTTTCTGCTCCTCGGTGTTTTGGTCACATGTGTTTTCACTGGAGATGGATCTAACCTTTTACTTTCCAGTTAATATAGTTTGAGTTTAGATTCTCAATTGAGAAAATTTTGGGATTTCTGAAATTTGGAGACAAAGAGGTGAAGAAGAACACGAACAAAGTTTTTTTTTTTGTTTTGATTTCATGAAATTCAACGATTTATTGGAATGGGTTTTGTTTGATTTTGTTAATGGAGGTAAGGAAATCAGAAATCAGTGTTAAGAAAGAAAATGGGTTTTGTGAAAAAAAAATTCTTCAACTAAACTCGCCAAGAACCCTAATTAATGATTTCCCCCAAATCGATTTTATTTTTCCCCTAGTGAAATCCAGACCATTCCATTTCATTACACGTGTTTTAAATTTGTTCAAAAACGACATAAGAACTAAAACCGTGTCCCGTTTTAATGCACAAAACGTTGTGTTTTACTGTTAACACGTCGACAATATACACATGGGCCATTTAACGGGTGACTTTGGAGTTAAGGGGATTGATTTGCATAAAAAAAAATTGAAGGTTAGATTTGCAAATTTAATTTAGTTGACTGGTTTTTTTGCACAAAACCCATAAAGAATCAGAAGATCTGATGAATGGAGTAAAGTTGAATTTCAGTATCTTCAGTTGGATTCATGAAGCCAGATCTCGGTGACATCGTTTTGAACAATGTCGCTTTCAATGGATATGAAGGAATCTTGATCAGTGGTTAGTGAGACATAAAAAAAAAAGATTATTGACTATTGTAGTTCGTCTTGTTAATATCAAGTGTGACATATATAAAAAAGATTTTAAATCAGGCTGCATGGTGAATTAAACTAAATTAAATGATGATAATAAAATGAGATGATTTGAAGAAGTTTGACTTTGCTAAAATTTTAATAGTGTTACATGTGGCTGATGGGAGATGGCATTACCGTAAATAAGAATGACGGAGGGGATAAAGAAACTTTAAAAGCTCTCTGTTGTCTTGGCTTTGGGGGATTCAAAGGTAAATTAAAATTGGATTGAAAGGGGGATCTAGGGTTTGCAATCGAGATTCGACATGGCTGCTCTAAACCCAAGCGAGACAAAGGATGGATCTTCAAGCGAGCCCCAACTGACGGAAGCTATGGAAACTTCCACCGGCGATGACTCTTGTTTCTCGAGGAAGCGCAAGGCCGAAGCCACCAACGCGGAGGATCATCCCGAAGAAAGCGAAGGCGAGGGAGAAGATAGTAGTGATTCAGGTTGGGATAAGGATAGCTTCGAAGACCTGGTATTCGATCCCTCGGATTATCGTATGCATACGTCGGACTCGGACGAGGAATTATATCAACAAGTCTTGAATCTTCAAAAAGCGTCCATCGAAACCAAGGTAATATATATTGGTTTCAACAATCTTGCCACTGAGAGTCATCCCCTGCTAGTGCTGATCACCGCGGTTTTCGTTTGTGTTTAGGGTTTCTTTGAGCCATCGCAAGATTTTCCCCGTCACGTGTGGAGTGGAATAGTTTGCGTCCCAGATGGTGATATTGAAAAAGAAATTAAGGAAGGCATTACCGGTCGCGAGTTCATGGGAAGCATGGCATCTGAATGTGTTGCAAAATACAACAAACGCAATCAGGCAAATCATCACCTTTTCCCTGTATATATATGTATATGTATATGTTGTTGTTAATATCAGAGATGCTCACTGTCTAGTGTTTGCAGGGCAAGAGCTTGATATTCGACCATTTCCTGAGGGCCAATTTCAACCCGGGAAGTACGACCAGGTACTACATCACGTTTGCTGCAAGAGAGTCTGACTCTCCTGATGCTCCTTTAGTGGAGTATCAAGCTAAGGCTGCACGCTGTGCAGGCAAGACTTATCCCATCCTTTGCAGACCCGCTCCACCAAAAAAGGGTAAGCCTTGACATATCCTCTGGGTTTTTTTTTTTTTTTTGTCTTGTGCTTTACTGGGGGTATGAAACAATGTGATTTTTAGACTTTGGTTACAAGAGCATTAGACTACTCTGGTTGTTATCTCTTGATTAGTACATAGACATGGTGAAGTATGCTTGGTTCAAATCTGCACTTGTTGGCCTAACAAGAAGAGATACAATTCGCATCTGATGTTGATCTGTTTCTCTGTCGTAGTTGCAGTTGAAGGTGATGAAAGTGGCACCGGTCAGGTAGCCAACATGATGGAAGAGATCAACTGAAGACTTGTGCATTGTAACTGTAGACTTGAGTTATTATGAACTTGCAGTTGTAGACTTGTGCTATGTTAAACATTGATGACTTATTGCCTTGCCCAAATCACTTGTTATTTTAAGTCTTAATTGTCATTTTTTTACGACTACTCGGAGTCCACTACAACTCTACACGCCGGCCGGATATAATACGGGGATGAACTCTGGAAACAGATCTAAATTGGAATATTTTGAACTTAGAAAAGCTTCAATAATCCTCAACATTAGCGGAGAATTAAAGCTGTTGGAATAAAATTGAGCACACCAGATTGAGATTTAAAACAGAAATCCTAGAAAACCAAACCCGGACATGCCGGAACCGAAATCCGAAAACATTAGGAGTCAAAAGATAAACATTCTCCCTCAAAGAAGATCTAGACAAGTTAACCAATACCAAAAAGCCTTTATTTCTCTACTTCTCTCACTTCTCACAAACCTTCGAATAGTAACTAGTCTTTTTTGCAAATGATATCGCATTTGTTTTTGATGACGATTCTGATGTATCCCTGGCAGCCCCAGTTCTCACCATAGGAGTTCTGCCCTATAAAGTATCGCTCTCCTTCTTTGGTTACTCCATATCCAATGAGAAGCAAGCAGTGTAGACGAGATTTTGCCGTGACAGGCATCTTTTTTGGCAAATAGTAAATCTGCAAATATGTTCAAAAGAAAAGACATTAATATGACTTTGCTTACTAAGTTATTCTAAAATACCTTCCAACTGTTTATAAGCGAAGCATTTAATTTAATATCAATTCATTTCTCACTAACCTGCCCGGTATTTTCAGTAAATTCAACGTCCGTCTCGAATCGAAGTGCAACCGGGAACATGTCTAACTTCTTCTCAATAGCTGAAGCATCCACATCCTCGTACATGTCAAAGTCTTCTGTAACCCTCTTCCTTTTATCTCCAGCCTAAGAAAATGCAAACACACATGAAAATTGGGTTAGATAGATTACAACAACCAAACTAAAGAAATCACAAATGATTTCAATCCAAACTAACAATCTTTTACCATTCCATGTCCTCTTGTAGGCATCTTCAACACCCCAACTGTGCTTAAGTGCTTAAAAGCTTTCTTTAAATTAGCAAGTGCTAAACTTTTTTCTCCAGCCTCTGGTTTTATGCTACCAATCAAGTCATCAATAGAAAACTGATTTGCATCATGGGGATTTTGCATGTTGTAAATAGCTTGTACAAGACGAGCAAAGCATATGGCCCAACAAATGTCTACATTGAAATTAAACATATCTGTTAATTTATGTTAAACAATATTTTCAATCGGTTTCAATAGGATTTATTGTCGTAGTGACAAAATACCTTTAACACCTTGGTCCATAACCTTTGCAACAATATGACTAATGGAGCTCCAATCTTTGATTATGGTATCAATCCCGAATATCTGTTCAAGAAAAATAAACAATCAAAACACGTGTACAACTTAGAATAATTGTATAAAACTCGTTATAACCCATGGCAATATTATATTGTACCTCCTGAAAGCTTAGTTTATTGGTAACCGTGGAAGATGAACTTGCTTGAGCAGCTTTTTTCAGTGCGTGCTCTTTGGCTTGTGCTTGGGGGTTTTGCTTCTTCCTTCCTCCAAGTTCTCCTTCCTCTCCTCCCATCTTGTTCTACACATAAATAAGCCAACAAGAAAACTAAGGAAGCTTTCATGTAATAAAAATACAGATATGAATCTTGCATTTCCCCTAAAAATAAATCGGATTTGAAACATCCATAACCCTAAAAGTTTTAAAAACGAAAAAGGCAATAGAGTTTTACTGAAAAGACAAAGAAAGTTCTCAACTTTTTGCTCAGGAACCAAGGAATTTTATGATTTCTGGGTATGAAGAAAGAGAGAACTGGTTTAGAGGTTTTTTAAAAAGACGATCTTTTGAAAATGAGAAGCTGACTAGAGTTTCTACGATTTCTTGGAATGTAAAAAAAACACAGCTTTTAGTTTTAGAAAAGATCTAGCATTTGCTCCCAAAAAAATGAAAACTTTTAACATCTAACCCTAAAATCTATGAATTCTTTGAACACTAAGAAGTCAATATAGAGTTTTGCTAAAAAGACAAAGAAAGTTCACAACTTTTTGTTTGGGAACCAAAAAAAACGAAGCTTTTGGTTTTAGAAAAGAAGATCTTGCATTTGCTCATAAAAAATGCAAGCTTTTACATGAAAAGAAAATAAAAGAGGGAGTTTTGTTTAGAACAAAAACAAAGAAATTTCAAACCTTTTCTTTGACAGATATGAGAAATTGTCAGTGGAAGAAGGGAAAAGGGTATGGAGAAATTTTTAATCTGCAGTTTTAAAGAGGAGAAGCGTGGTGGGTCAATATGCTACAACAAGATACACAGTAACTTTGGTAAGTCTCTCTCTGCTATATTGAGTACTTTTGCTTGTTTGGGATTTGCAAATTATATCCAACTTTACAATAAAAATCAACGCGTCTTGCTTCATTTTCTGGTTATGTATTGCCAATACTAGTCTTGATTATGAACTTATAACCTCTTTTATACAAAAATGAAGGTGATGGAAGATTAAGAGAAATGAAGGATTGGATACAACAGATAAATGTCCATCATCCATTTTGCATTCGTTATTTTATTTTTGATCAGGGAATTAAAAGTTTAAACTTTAACAAAAATAAATAAAAGTTAAAACACTAGCCCTTTAACTTAACAAAAAAAATTACAGTAAAAAAAAGAGAGGTTAAAACAATAAAACCCTTGATATAATCAAAATATGTTACACGAGCCATCTAAGAAATTCATTATCCAATCAGATCCAACCACCAAATAACTTATGGTGCTCTGCTGAACAATGTCTAATCTCTCATTTAAATGCTTATACAAAGTTGATTTAAACTGTACAAATCTTAAGGAATAATGCTATTTTTATTTTTTTGTTTGGACAACAGGAAATGCTATCTCATTTCTGTCTTATCTAAGTTCATCTATGGCTTCAGTTTCTGATTAAATATTTCAACCATACAAAATCTTTTTTTTTTTTCATCTGAAATTCATTACGGCTATGTGTACCATCAACCATACAAAATCATAACACATATTTATTTTCTGAATAGATAGTACTTTAAATTTCTAAAATGGGCAAGTATTGTTACTAAAAAAAGAATACGTGTTGTTTAGTAACTACGTATAAGTCCATAATGTTGAAACTGCACCACTATATGATTGATGGTCTATGTAGTCATTGTATGCCACATAAACCAGGCCAGCTATGTAAAAAACTAAACTAGAAGAACCATTTTCAATTTGATTTGATGCATAATTGCATATATTAACCTAGGTGGGTTTTTCATCAGTTTGCTTTGGGTTTTAAAATAGGAAGAATACAAATAAATTATATTATTAAAACCCATAAAATTTAAATGGTTTCTAAATTAGGTTGATTTAAGATTCGGTTCAATTTGGAAACCATTTAAATATTTAACCTAGGACATATCTAGAGAGAGAGAGAGAGAGAGAGAGAGAGAGAGAGAGAGAGAGAGAGAGAGAGAGAGAGAGAGAGAGAGAGAGAGGCTTCACTTTGAATTTTAAACCCCCATTCGTCTAATAAACTAGGACATATCTCGCCGAGAAAAAACACGAAAATTTCAACTACTACTTCTCTCTCCAGACAGACTTGAGAGTTTATTTAATGTACGCTGTCTTATATCAGATGTATTCACAAGGGATAATATGGGAGGTAGCCCAACAAGCCCGTGACTTTAGCCACCACATCGTTACACCTTACTAACAGCTCCATCATCTCCTCTGAGATGTCCACCGTACACTGCTGTGGCTCGACGTGGTCCAGTACAGGCTTCGCTTTTGAGTTTCCATTGTTTTTACGCGAACCATGAAACGGTGTCCCTGTTTCTTCCCCACCCAACATGAATCTGACTCGTGATTTCCCGCGGTTACCATTGCCTGGCTCTTTCAAACAGGACTTGAGCTTGCTGTTTGGTTGGTGAACCTGCCGTTCTCGCTCCAGCCCCGGTCCAATGATTGGTTCCCCTGTCTTGGCCTTCTTCGGTTCATGACCCTCGGATGCAGAAGAAGCTTTCACGTCACGGAGAGAGTAGGTCACATTCACGTTGCCAAAGAGAGAATGGTTTCCTGATGCGTATCTTAAGGCAGTCTGTGCATCGAGTTTGTACAGGAAGACAACACGGCAGATGGAGGATTTCCATAACACTCTAACGGCTGATTGATCCAACAGTCCAAATCGACCGAACCTGGCCTTAAGCAGAGCCGTCGAAGGGAGAGATGTACCATGAGGAAACTTCATGACCAGCATCGTCGGCTCAATTTCCCTCGCCGGAGCCATCTTCTTTCCACGTTCGGTTCTAACTGGATTTAAATGTGCAAGCTTTGATCTCTTCTTTTCTTCTTGGTTGGTTTTCTTTTCACAAGGCACTGTCATCAACTGAATAGTTTTCTTCTTTAGCTTCTTAGTTGACGAGACATCTTGTTGATGGTCAGACGAGAGGCGTTTCCTCCCTGACTTTGATGATGGTTCGTTGGTGCTTCTCAAAGTCTCTGCAGATTTTGACGGAGGAGAAATGGCCAAGCTTTTTAGGTAATTAACTGACCGGAAACGCAAAAAGAATTGCTTTACAGCTCTGATAGAGAGATAATTCTTTCTATCAGAGGATCCAGAGAAAGGGTCAAGCGAGAGAGCTCGCAAATTACTCAACAGCTGCAGAGCATCGAGTTTGGAGTTTCTCACAGTCAACGTGTTGGAGTATCTTTCTGCTGAACCTAGTTGTGACGACTTCTTGGTCCAATCTTCCTCACAAGATAAAGTCTTCCTCTTGTCTGGAAAGCCACGGTTCAGCTCTGACCGAGACTCTTTCTTCTTTCTCTTTTTCGTCTTCAGATTTGAAGGAGCATTCTCAGAATCTATTTCCCCTGAAGACCGTTTGAGGAAATTGACCTTCTTGATCCCATCCCCTGCAGAACCGTGGAGAGAGCCTTCGTTTGATCTACGAATGAAGCCAGTCTCAACTTGTTTAAGGCTGGTCATTATTTCAAATTTCTCACGCTCTGAGTATAGAGCAGCTTTTTCTCTCACTCTCCCTTTTTCATCAACACGAGAGAGCTTTGAAACAGAAGTTTCCTCTCCACTTGAAGAGGTGAAGTCAATGCTGACAAGCCCTGTCTGCTCATGTTTCATGGGAATTTGGAGATATGGAGTCCTTCTCTGCAATACATGATCCACAGCTGAAGATCCAATGATGCCCTGAAGCTGACAAGTTGCTTGGACCTGGCAAAATTGAACTGCCATATCATCACCTTCCTTTTTGGGAAGATAATTGTCTTGTTTAGTAGAATCCTTTACTCTTCTAGAGCTCTTTGGGTCTCCCAGAGTTTCTGCCATGACCAATGAGCCACTCAAGGGGCCTGTAAACACAAGAAATGCATGAGGAAATACGAAATAAAGCAAACAATGAAGGTTATATGACTGTGAAGTAGCTTTCGCATTTGGTAATGTAGAATTCATGATCTCTGTGATAAATAGCATAAAGGTTCCAACATAACTGCATCAAATCCGTAAAAAAGGAAAGTACAAGGTATCACAAATGTACTCAAACAATGCCAGAATTGCTTGAAAGGTGATGCTACTACCTCGAGGAGGGGCTGTTCTATTCACTGAAGAAGTGTATGCAGATTTTGCCCTGAAGGCCTCTTCATACGTTTCATCAAACTCCTCAAACACTGCCCAGCGGAAAGCACAAACCGCCGCTTTCTTCTGGAAAAACCTTATGCTTTCTGTATCACACACTCGAGGCGCTAACGCACAACGCTTCACAAAGGAAAGAGTTTGAGCAGACGAGAAACCGTCTCTCGCTTTCTTAATCTGCTTAGAAGAGTAAACAGCTTGGAGCTCGTAACCAGGCACATCAACAGCAAAGTGACCTTGAACATTAGTATCCCTAAAGTTACGAGGGTTTCGACATTTACAAGTCAATCCAAGAGCTGATCTTCTTCCTGCTTCAACCATAGCTTCTTCCACAGCTTTTGCAAAAGGACTCGAATCAACTTGCTGCGATTTCTCAGCGACGTTAGGCTCAAAAGGAATAAGCTCAGCAGGATCGAACCAACGATAACTACAATCTCCGAAGAAAGCAACCAGAACGTGACCGTATCTCCTCATACGACGAACAGAGGGCGACACGAAAGCTTCGTTGAGTATATGACCTGGCCACCATGGATGCGATTTCACTTTTCCCCATACCAAATCCCCAACTTCAAACCCATAGCTCAGTGCCCTAGAAACTCTGGAGCTGATTCTCTCGCTTGCAACGTACTCGTCGAACTCGGATAACAGAGATTTGTAGTCCGGAGCTCGCGTTTCCTCCTTCGGAACCATCACCGTTTTCTTCTCATCAGCTTCGGTGTAAAACTTGTAAAATTGGTCATCAATGTCTTCGTCTTTAGCCTGAGAACTATCATAACACCTCGCGATTTGGCTATCGGCTCGGTTTTCTCTCTTCATTTCAGAAAACCTAGGTTTCGTTTCACAGTCCCAGTCGTCTTCGTTACTTAAGCACGCCCCAGGCCCAAGCTCTTTCGGTTTCTTCTTACTGACAAAAACCCGATCACGTCCTCCATCGCCATTTCCGTTACCATCACCGTCACTTCCCACGTCAGTAGCCAGATAATCGAGCTCCATAGTGCTACTGCTTGGATTTGGCAGGAAAGCTGGAGAAGATGGAAAAAAAACGTTAACTTTGCTTGAGAGGGGTATTTTCGGAACTTTGTAGCGCCATAAATGATGTTGCTGAACAGACGGAAACCTCCAGATCGAATACCAGGCTGCCACGTTATGAGACGGAAAAAAACGTGACTTTTCTATTGCTATTTTTTTGTCCCCGAGAAACGTGATTTCTTTTTATCCACTTGAGAAATGAGCGAATTTTACAAAAGTTTCATAAAAATAGAGACTCGCAAACACATGATGAATTGATGATAAGGATATTTATGATTGGTGACCACAAAGTATATAGAATTTATAAATCTGATTTAATTTTTAATCATTTTCTCTGCAACTCTTCAAGCAAATATTTCAAAAAAGTTGACAAATAGTGATAACTTTTATTACAGAGAACTAAAATCATCGACAGTAAATAAAAGCTCTATAAGGAGGGTATTAAAATATCTTATTGGAAGAAGAAACCATGTCGAGGGACTAGGAGACAAGAAAAAAAATACATTATATATTTCTTTACTGAAAGCAAATATCGACTGAGGAAAATGGCAAATGGCAATACCGGAAAAAAAAAAATGTATCAAGGCGAATCGTCATCCTTCTCTTGAGGGCTTCCAGCGAGCCAGCCCCAGACGCCACCGGAGCTCTGTCGTTTAGCGTTCATTGCGGCTTGTTCAGAGGCAGCCTTTTGACGCTGGAGGAGTTCCAGTTCCTTTTGTAGTGTTTCCAATGTTTGAAGCTTTTGCCTTAGCTCCGCAACATCAACCTGCACATAATCGCAGGAGCCAGAATTATATTTTACTAGATTCCATCTTCTTCTAAGTTTTATGGTATAAATTATAAGAGAGTAAAAAAAGACTATGCGG
Organism: Microthlaspi erraticum; assembly: GCA_902728155.2. Classification (NCBI taxonomy): domain Eukaryota; kingdom Viridiplantae; phylum Streptophyta; class Magnoliopsida; order Brassicales; family Brassicaceae; genus Microthlaspi; species Microthlaspi erraticum. The sequence continues at coordinate 67,060 of CACVBM020000210.1, read as the reverse complement.
TTTAATACCTCCAGTTTGAAACACCTTGACTGTTCGGCTGCAAGTTGGCCACGAACAGACTGAAGTTCCTATATAATGTCAGGACAGAGTTAAATCTTTAGTATCAGAGATGTTACATGTGACTGCAATGGGAAGATTTTGTTGAAACAAAAGTTGGTTCACCAATTACCTTGTACAAATCTGTATTTCGTGATTCTGCTTCTGTTAACACTTGCCTTAGTTGGAGAGTCTCCATCTTCTCCTTGTTCAGTGATCCCTCCAGTTCCTCCTTCTCGGATTTAAGAGAAGCAATAAGGCGCTCACCGTTTCCTTCGACCTGGAGTATTTCATCACCCAATAACAAAATAAGAGCGAATGAGATTGTGCTTAAGATACTTTGACTATCCCAGACAAATCAAAACAAGTTGCTATTCAAATAATCTGACGATAAAATACCTTTGATCCAGGGTTAACATTGTCCACGACAATTTCCCTTACTCTTCCTTCTTGGCTCACCTCAACCTCTGACTCAATGTCTCTGGTTGTGGCGTTATTAACAGCAGAAAGACTACCTGGCAAAGGTGCCACTAGGGTCTTTGTTTGCAGTGTTGATTTATGGCTTGGTTTTAGCAGATTAATCTATAACGCCAATCAAAACAATCAGAAGCAGAACTGAATGTAAATTCAAGATGAATATTCTTATGGGTTTAGATCATATATAGTCCTTACCTCGTTGTTGTAACGTCCATTGTATCCACCAAAAGCAACTAGTACATCTTCACCATTGTATGAACTGACGACTAAACTTAATCCCTGTTTGTAGAAAAGAAGAGAGTTTTGCGTTTAAAATACACAAGACTGATACCTTTCGAAGTCTTAAAAAAAAGAGGCAACTTTCGTGTTTCAGAAATGATGAAGTGAAATTACTATTTTCTACATTATTTGGGGATTAATATGGAAAAATTCTGTTCATGTTAAGTACCTCGCTAGCAAGAGGTACACGGCCTTGAACTGAAGCGACTACAGACCAGGCAAGAGTCGACATGTTAAGTACAACACTCTCAGATGCCCCTGCAATAATTTATTAAGGCGCAGCCTAATTAGTCACCAAGAACAAGGAAAAGCGAAGCAGAAATGGTTATAGGGGCGATGAAGAGAAATGGCAGGGAAGAAACGAGAATTTTTCTAGGAAAAGTACATAAACCTACCACTCTTGTTATCACCGCCACCGACAATGAACCAGTTCTCCCCAATTGTTACACCAGCATGTCCAGCTCGTGGAGTTGGTGCATCACCTTGTTGTGCTGGTCTCGACCACTCCATCTATATGTGACAGTTATATCAGACGCTGATAAAAAAACGCTTGAAAGGCAGCTGAAACAATAGACGCTTAGCTTAACTTACAGTCTGTAAATCAAGGACATGCAGATCATCATAACAGGTTGCATGTGAGCCCCCACCAAAGATAAGAAGGTAACGTTCCGCATGCACTGCAGCAGCATGATCAGACCTCGGAGATGGTGATAAACCTCTGCAAGTTGACACAAGTTTAATCCATGAATTGCTAATCTTTCATTAACAGCTATATCAAAGGAGATAGATGGTAGATTTCTATACATATTCATATTCTAGTCATGTATCTAATCTTAAATGAGTTTTACTTCTTCAAAAGTGAACAAAATGCAGAAACGTCATAAAATCTTACACGGCATCTATCTCATCCCAGGTCTTCGTTTCTAGGTCAAGTATATGCAAATCGTTCAGAAGTGATCTCTTCGCATCTTGCCCGCCAAATATCACCAAGGTTTTACCCACGACTGTGACTGACTGACCTCCACGTGAAACCTGAAAGGAAGAGATAATGGCAAAAAATCTTAATTTAACAACCAAACGGCGTACTTAACTTCCAAATTAGAAAGGGTATCAATCAATTAGATTCAGATGCAACTTAACCCTGCAAATATTATCGGAGGATAGGAAAGAAAACTACTTCGCTTTTTTTTTTTTTGTCTTTTGACGGCCAGAAAAGTAATTGTTTACAAGACTGATTCATTAAACAAATGAGACAACATGAGAGAAGCGAAGCTATACCGGTGGTTTTCCATATGTCTTTAACATTGACCACGTACAGGTATTGGTATCAAAGACCTTTACTGTGACAAGGAAACAGCAGAAAGATGATATGTAATAATTTAGATTCCAGAAAAGTCCCATAAGATATGTACAAAAGCAGCTTTGAAGGTATATAAACGTTTACCTTGCATCGATTCTGAGGGATCCTTTGTATGACCACCGATAGACAGCAGTTTATTGTCCCATGGTATCTATAAAACAAACAAAGGCGGCAAGTAAAAATAATGTACAGTAGCAAGTGGGTTTCATAAAGAGGCTACTTCGCTTTAGCTGAAACCCCAGTCCTGAATATATCCAGGCAGGAAAGCCAAAAGAGAGAAACCAAAACAAATGCAAGAAGTTCAGAAACTAACCAAGGAATGACCAGCACAAGGAGATAATAATGTTGGAGTTGATGTTTCCTCTGTTTCAGTTGCAACCTTCGTTTCAACTCTTGACCAAGTCCAATTTTTTAAATTTAGAACCTGTATACATTCCACAGAAGAACAGTCAACATGACAGGTATCGCCAAGGTAGGTTTAAAAGAAAGAAAATACTTTGAATACATAATCAGCTTATGCTTAAATACATATAAGTTGCTTACATGAAGATCACCAAGGTAACGGCCATTGTGATTTCCACCATATATATACATCTTATCTTGAATAACTGCTGCTCCATGCTGAAACGAATATGACAACCAAGACTTAGAAAAGAGAGAAGACACATGAATGATAGGACCTTTTCCTCAACTTCCAAAAGAGCGAGAGAAAATATTACCTCGTAACGGGCTTTTGGCCGCTGGCCTGATGTTTGGGGTTCAGTCCACTGGTTATATACAGAAACCGTACTTGGGTCTTCCGAGACTACATCTTTATCTTGAGTTTCTGACAAACGTCCATTTTCAGTAGAAATCGTCTTTGTCTCGCCAAATGAGTTTCCATTCTCAACAACAGGCTCATCTTTTGTTGTCTGCTACAGAAAATGAATGCACTAAAGGACTAAAATACTTTTCTTCAGCCAAGCAAAGATGTGTAATATTTCCCATGGGACACAAAAACTCACATTAATTTGGACATCTACAACAGGATCTGGAATATCATTAGATGCTCTTGAATACCAACCAGGATCTTCTTCCTGGTCAAAATGAGCAATAGTGAAGATATCAAGCCTTATGCTCCAGTAAAGTATTTTTAAAATAAACATAGACCTCTTGTCGGTTACCTCCAGAATTTTCACAAAGAGACGCATTGCCTCGATGGAGGGCATGGTTCCGAGCCCCTGCCAACTAAGTAAATATGGAAATGCTTCAGAATAGAAAAGTTCACAACTCACAAGGACAACGTTCAAGGCTTGTTTTCCTTAAGAAATATACTAAGCAGTAACAAACTTGATGATGTAGAACAAAACATATGTAAGCTGTAAGCATTTCGTTTTTTCGACAGGGATGAAAATACAAATCCTGCAATTTTTCAGTTTTCTCTATTCCATTTCCCTGCCTTATTCATGATGCATCTAGATTCTTCCACTCTAGTAACCGACGAAATCTAAGACATTTCCTAAATATCTATACCAAAAACTCAAGCATAGAAACGCAAAAGAGCCTGAGATGAATGCAACATTTTTTTAACTGTAGATAAGCATTGAGAGACACAGCACCGAATCTAACCTTTTCCACTTGCTTTGCTCCACTGGTCTCCATGCACTGGGTTTTGGAGTGTTGCATGGTCCTACAGTAGCCTGTTTACACATTAAATCCAAGAGATCACTCAACACTGAGCCTATCTATCCCAGTGACGAAGACCAAAAGATGCAGAACGAAAAAAAGCCTTATGTTGTGAAAAGGCTAATTTTCTGCCACTATAGTCACAATGTCACATATCAAGTTACAGAACCAAGATAGATCTAAACTAAAGTACGATCGAAGGACGAACGATCCGTGAGATCTGGTTAATAGAAAGCATTTCAATCAATTTTCCATCAAATCGATGATCAAATCTCGAGCAACATTTCACTAAGCAGTTAAACGGTCAGCAAAATGGATCTATATGTTCAATTTTTTCTGGCAATACCCAAAAATCCTAATCAGGATCGAAAAGGACGATCAAGCTAAGTCAGAGAAGCAAAGTGCGTCATTTCAAAAATCTGATAAGAATTCGACGAGACAGATATGAATCGATGGAGAGGAAAAAACATATCAACATCCAAACCACCAGATCTCGTGAAATTCAAAACCAAAATCCAAATTCGTGAGGTTAGCAATAGAAGAGATCAGAAATGGAAGTTCATGACCTGCTGGTAAAGCGCATAGAGAATTAATGCAGTATCATTGGAGAATTTCGAGCTGACGTTTTTCGCCGACGAATCAGATCCGTCGAGGCCGACAAAAGATGCGGCGGCGTAGAACCTCTCCGGGTAGGCGGGGCCTGATGTTGCCCTAGCCATAGCCATTTGTATCCCTCCCTCTCTGACTTCGACCGCGGATTTGATCGGAAATGGAGAATCCAAAGGAGCAGAGCGTTTTCTAGTTTCGTTTCTGTTTAAAGATTCAAGTTTACGGGATGACTTAAAAAAATATTTTTAACTAATCAAAATTAAAATAAATCAACATTTAATTAATCAAAAATTATGATTGCTATATGCAGTGTCTATATGGAGTATTTTTTACTCTTAAGTATTAGTCTTCCTCAAAACATGAAAATTTTACAATTATCAATTTCTTAGATAATTTTTGTTTCTCGTTGTCATAGAACAAATGATGCTTCATTGCTTTGTAGTTGTCTTTGTTTCTACAATTTGTTATCCTTTACATTCAAGAAATGATGCTGAAGGATTTCGCAATAGCGTGAAACTCCGATCTCAGCTCCGACCAAGCTGACTCAGGAGCCTGAGCATTCAGCGTGTAAAGCCGGCCACCATGAGCGCAACAAACGGCCACGTTATGCCGCCGGAAAAGCGGCGATTCGACTTTGAACTCCAGCTCATAGTACTTCAAGTTCTTCTCTGAATCTTGTCTAAGATTTGATTCAAGCAAAGTTCCTTTTAAATCTTTTCGTTGACCAGATCCTGTCACTGTTCTCACTATAGCTTCTCCTACTTCTTTTGGTCCTCCAAACGCTTCAATTCTGTATTCAATTATCCATATCATAATAACATAACCAAGCATGTAGCAATGAATGTGTATATATATACTTAATGATCTATAAGAATATACAGGAATGATGTTTTTTTTACTCACTTGAAAGTGGGTGAGACAGGGGAGACGATAACACTGACATTGAGCTCGCCGGTCGAACCGGGCGGTCCAAACGCAACAGCTGGTTCATTGACGTTTCTCCGGCGAATGTTTCTTGCCGGAGGAAGGTCTAGCGAAATCTCCCGTTCTGTCTTCTCCGCCGCTCTATACAAGAGCGTCTGGTCTCCGACCCACGTAGACGGATATATAAACTCTGTGATTATATACGAAAAATACGTTTACTATTCTCATTATTTCTCACAAAATTCAGATTTGATTCTAAATTGTTCTGAAATAAATTCGAACATCTAAAAAAAGGAATTGATAATATTTCCAATTTAATATGGTCACTCACTCGGAGATATTCAGAATAAGGATAATTTAATGTGACGAGGACTTACTAACCGAATCCTTCAACCGTGTCGATACATCTGCTATAACCTCCGATCGGATAAACGACGTCGAGTTTTAGATTCCGGCCGGATTCCGGCGATAAACCGAGCAGAAAACTCGTGATGCCTCCGAAATTCGCACCGACCGCAAGAACAGAGGACGATCCTACACCTAGAAGAAGCCGCCGGTTGAATTTCTCAGCCAGCGGAGAAAACTCGTCGGCAGGGGTAGTTTTCCGATCACCGGAGGATTGTTGAGCGATCAAAATGTTGGGGAGTTTTGCATTTTGGGGCGGTGATGATGAGTGTAGAGAGAAGTAAAGTTTCAGAGACATTTCTCGTCCGTTCTCTAAGTGAGGTCGTCGAGTGTTGCCGTCGACTCTCTCTTATCACCTGAAGAGCTAGTACTAAACCTAAACGACAGCGCTTTAAGTTTCCAGAGCAAACGTCGACGTTTAGACTGAGAACCCAACGTTGACGTTTAGAACTGAGAACCAAACGACGACGTTTCGTACTGAAAACCAATTAATACTTCAAACATTTAAGAAGGGAATGAATACTAACAAATTAAAATCTAAGGTGTGCTAACTTAAAAAACAGCTTAACCAATTAAAATTTTAAGGTGGGTTTAACAGAAAGTGTACAATATGGTATTGTACATAGTTAAAACTTAAAATGTAAAATTCATGAAACTTTGTTTTTAGTTTTGCCTATGCTTTGTTCCTACATATCTATTCGGAACACTCGGCTGTGAAAGTCGCCAAAGAATCTATTTTGAATCGGTCTTTTTCAGTTGAGTTTTTTTTTTTTTTTTTTTTTTTTTTTTTACAAGTACAGTACTATTGTATCTTACAATTCATTGTAGATGTACATCTTACAACATGTTGATAATACATTAGTACACACAAAATTCGGGAGAGAAGAAGATAATAGTAGTACATTTCACGAATATAAATACAGTAATCTGTAATGAATATAATCAAACAATGGGTTTGCTATATCTTTGAATAAATCAAACAATTTACAGATACTAAAGCCAAGTATATGTAGGATTTTATTTTATCTCGACCTTTACGTATCGAATATGTAATAATTCCCATCAAACCTAAATAATGGCAAATGAGAGTTGAACTTCTTCTAAGGTTAATCCTCGAGTCTCCGGCACCATACACCATGTGAATACAATTGTTCCTCCACAGACTAGAGCGGATATAAGAAAAGTCCCTGCAAATTATTTTCAATAAAACACGGTTAAACACTTTGCATTTGCAGTCTAATTACTTCATTTTTAATATCTAATTCGAACAAAACTCGAATCAGTATTTCAAGTTTATTCAAAAGTAAACTAGTAGTCGGGTTACTTACCGGTTGGGCTCCAAACCAACATAAAGTTGACTAAATAATTAGCGATGAAACCAGTGAACCAATTGGCTATGGTCACTAAACTCCCAGCTAATACTTTTATATCCATTGGAAATATCTGCAAACAAAAAAAACTTAATTACATCAATGATAATAATAATAAAAAGTGATAATTTGGATACAATGAGAAACACAATCCAAAAAATGAACATGTTTGTTCATAAGTATACCTCGGACATTATAATCCATGGCAACGCTCCCATTCCAACTGCGAACATCATCGTGAATGACTGTTCCAATTATAAAGTGTTATCTCTTGTCACATTTTGAAAACTAGCAACAATCAGTCTATATATAAAAGTCTATAAACTTTACCACTATTCCAATGAAAGTGAAGATTGGAGTAATTTGTTGAATGTCGGGGATATCTTTAACTCCAAAAGCTATCGCCAATGTGATGCAGCTTAAACATAACCCCAATGCTGAAGTCTACCGTTACAAGACAAATCATTAGTTAGCCGTTTATAAGACGGTTAATAAGACAGAATTAATAAGAATTTTTAAAAAAAATCTAACCATAAGAAGTGGTCGTCTTCCCCATCGATCCACGAGGATTAAACCCATAAAAGACTTTGGTACCTATGGATGATCATTGAGAAAAAAATTAATGGAGCAATTTGTATAAATGAGTATTTTTAAGAGAAAGTGCAATTAAAAATATAAAACACAATTTAATATTTATATAGTGACGTACGACGATAAGAGACAACACCGTCATCCCAATCCGAGTAGGAAATCCTATAAAACATAAGTGTGTTAATTTGACTTTTTTTTTCTAACTAAAATTTAAACAAGATACACTGCATATTTTAAATTATAGCAGAGAACATAATATAAGATATTTTACCGCCAAGTGCAAATAGAGTGCTTCCGTAACCGCTTGTTCCTGCAACTCCAGAAAACTGTTGCAGAAGCATCAAGCCTATGCCGATCTAAACATAATTAACCATCCAAACAAATGTGTTATTATGTTTCTTAAATCCAATTCATATCAAATCATAATTTTGAATAAGAAGAAAGATTTGATCTTACTGTAAGTTGACGAGCATATCTCTTTTGAAAAAGACTACGAAAGCCGATATTCGCATTTTGCTTTGATACTTCAACCGAAACCTACAATGTTTTGAAATAACTGTGAATCTCTTTACATGAAAACAAAAAGATATCAAAGCAAAATGCGAAGTGATTCTATTTTGGGAGTGATTTATATGTATGAGTACCTTAATTTCACGAGATTCGCGCCCAACATTATATTTTTTTCCTCTTAACCTTTGAAGAGCAGCTTCAACTTCTTTGTCACGACCTTTTTTGGCCTGTAAAAATTAAGTTCAAATAATATATATTTGTTGACTTACATTATATACAATTTATATGACTAACCACTAACCAGCCATCTTGGAGACTCAGGAATGAAGAACAAACCAGTAACTTGTATCACACATGGAAATATACCTGGTTGGAAATGAACATTAGTTAGAACAGCTAATCTGGAGAAATGAAAAAAGTTGGAGAAGAATGAATCACCGAGTAAGGCTAGATTTCTCCATGACAAGTAATTTCCAAAGTAATATGCGGTTGCAATTCCACAGTTTTGCAACAACTGTTACAGTAAAGATTTATAAATTATATATATATTTTTAAACAAATAAATGATTATATCCAAAGTTCAAGTTTAAATTTGGAGTCACCTGATTGCTAAATGTAAAAGCGCCTCTAACGTGCTTCGGTGTTATTTCTGCAACGAAAACAGGCACCTACAACAAAAACAAAACAATTAAAGAAAATTATAAATGTTTATGGTTAGGCTTAGGGTTAATATTTTTCTTCAACCATCATTAAAGAAACACTTTACCACGTAGCTAATGAGACCATTTCCAATTCCCACAAAAAGTCTTCCCGTATCAAGCCAAATAATATTCTGTGCCAAATATAATAAATTTGAAAACATAAATATTTATAAAAAAAAGTTGCAAAGATAAGTAAGAATATCAGAAGATGTGTAATGATAGGAACCTTGGCTGATGCAATTGCAAGCCAACCAGCTATGCAGAATATATCAGCGAGCAACAACGTCTACGAAAATTGAGAATATAAAACCATAATGGGGTTAAGTATATACATTAAAGAGTTAGGGGCGTAAATAAAATATAAGAAAACGTAATTTTAGGAGTAACTAATAAATATTTTACCATTTTATTACCGAAGACAGCTGCAGCTTTGGCGCTAAATATTGCACCGATCATTCCTCCAAACGTGCTAAGCGAACCAAACAGCGAAAACTGCGACAATACGTTACACAAAAATTTATTTCATTTATTATATGATCTGAAACCACACAAAATTTTATTTCAATTATTACCGAAAATGGAATGGCAAGTACTTGCCAAAATCTATTTTAAAATTTATATATCTTCTTTTCCTAAGATAATGTTTTTTATTAAATAAAGATAGCGAAACATGGGCTTACTTGCGCGAGAGAAAGATCCAAGTCTGACATGATGGATGACATTGTATCTGCAGTATATGCCGCCTGTGTATACGTACCATATAATGATATTCATTAAGATAAGAACAATGGTGTCGACTGTAATTCACTAACTATCAATTATATCATAGTTATACAGGTCATAACTATGTACTGTCTCCTTTCCTACATGCCCTGAAAATATTCTGATGTCAGGCACATAGGAAAAGTAAATGAAGCCACCAGTTTGGGCCTCACATTTATAAGATAAGCTTTTCTATTCCTTTTAATTACAAAAAAGCATAAAAATTGTACATCCTTCTAATATCTTGAGCAGAGTTAGAAAAGGTGTTGGATCAAACATCGCTACCATACAACCATATATATACATAGAGAGACAGAGATTGATTGGAACGACAATAGTTTTTGGCAAAAACAAAAATCTAAAGAAAAGTAGTGTCGACTGCAACTTACGGAAATACTTAATACTTTTCTGTTTTAAATCACTTGTTACTTCTTTTTTTTTTTTGTTAAAGGGCCACTTGTTACTTGTTACTTCCTACTTCTGTACATGATCTATATTAAATTCACTAAAATATTTCTAAATCATAGTTATTCCTTTCCTACATGTCCTGAATCTTCTGGTGTCCGGCACAGAGCAAAAGTAAAAGAAGCCATCAATTTGTGCCTCAGATTTATAAGATTAAATTTTGGAATAAGCTTTTCTATTTCTTTTAATTACAAAAAAAAAAAAAAAAAAAACATAACAACTGTACATCCTTTTAATCGTGCGCAGAATTTTCAAAGATGTTGGCCCAGCATTGCTACCATTCAACCATATCTTATCCTCAACAGTTTTTTTTGTTTGTTAAAGCTTATCCTCTACATATCTTTAATTATTTACCGTCCTCTAACCACAGTAATACTTGATAAAAAAAAGTAAAAAATTTACACTGCCGCTGAAACTTTGGTTCTAAACTTGTAAGAGAAGCGTATACATATCTACTAATGAGAGTGCATATATACGTATATATATAGAGAGAGAGAGAGGAAAAGAGAGAGAGAGAGAGAGAGAGAGAGAGAGAGAGAGATTGGAACGTACGGCAACGCCAAAGGTGAAAGAGGCGGAAACAATGATGAAGGTTGAGAAGACAAGAAGTGGAGTTGTATTTGCAGATGCCTCTTCTCTATTCACCAACAATAATCCTTTTTCGACACTACTATCATCTCCCTCCATTTTGTTCATCCAGAACCCTTGGAACAGAGAGCAACAGAGATTTTTTTTTAACTGAAAACCTTTGTTCAAACAAAAAGAGAGAGAAATCCTTTAAGAGAGAGAGAGAGATTTTTTAAGAGAGAGAGAAATGTATTTCTTTCATTCTCTATTATGATATATAGACAATAGATAGCATTGATTAACAACAGAGTTGGAAACAGTATCATGCTACTGAGGTGTACCTAACTTATATTGAGTCTAGGTTCGTGCTCATTGTTTGCATCAACCAACAACCAATACGGTTTGTTAATTGTATGGTTCATGGGTCCGGTTTGTTTTGGGTAAAATATCCTCTATGTAAAGATCATTTTTGCTGATGTAATATGTCACATCTGAAATGTTTGATTTGGGTAACATATCATTAAAATATTAAAAGAGAAACATTGAACATCATTTTTTTGATGATTATACAAGGTTTAATTTGGATAACATATCCTTTATATATTAAAGATAAACACAATGACAACCATTTTTGCTATGTATCACATCTATAAGGTTTGTTTTGGATAACATATCCTCTATATATTAAAAGAGAAATATGGAAAACTATTTTTGCTGATGTATCACATTTATAATTTCTTCTCATCCTTTTTATTTTGCATTTTTTTAATTCCTTGCCAAACATATATATTTCAACAATACCTTTATAGATTACTCTAATTTCTATTCCCAAACACATTTAAGTATTCATAAATTTACCCAAAATAACAATTCAAAAATCTAGTATAAATCATATGCACGAATAAATCTCAAATTTCATATAATAATTCAAAACTTTATTTGACTTTTTTAACTAAAAATATATAGGACACATCGCAAATTTGACTTTAGTCCACCGTAAACGCATACATGTACTTTTTACTATATTAGCACAATTCATCAAATGAAAAATAGATTACTAAATACTCTCCGTTTCACAATAAGTGTTATTTAAGCAAAATGAAAATTTAATGTATTTGAATGTATTAAACTCAAAATAACACTTATTCTTGTCCAGATACATCCGATTATTGTCCAGATACATTTTTTCTAAATGACATTTATTATGAAACAGAAGTAGTAATATTTAACCGAACAATAACAAATACGCATAAATTTTATTAAGTCTAATTAAATTTTATTAAGTCTAATAATAAAAGATACATTGAGTGTATTAGCACGGGTATTATCCTAATCTTGTTTATTAATCTAAATATTTGAATAATGTCGCCCCATAATGCGATTGTACTCTGACTAGCAAATGAACTATTCAAATTTTTTTTGCATTTTTCAATTTTTTTCATTGAATGACTATTCATCTATTGTTATTGTATTTTCATGTAAATAGAGGCCAAAAGCTCTATGGAAAAATCGTGGTTCAATTTGATGTTTTCTAAGGGAGAATTGGAATACGGAGGCGAGCTAAGTAAAGCAATGGATAGTTTTGCTCCTATTCAAAAGACTACTATATATAAAGACCGGTTTATATATGAGATGGATAAACACTTTTATGGTTGGGGTGAGCGATAGAAACAAAGGCATCAAGTTGCCGTGTTCCTTGTTTTGAAGTTATGGGCTGTAAGACGATACACATCAACTTGAAAGACCGTAGATGTGGAATAAATCAAATGTTAAGAGTTTCGTGAAGAATAATATAAAGGAAGAGAGAAGAATACACAAGTCACTTAATCTTAACAAATTCAGATTCTCACGAAACTCTTGTGTGGCTCCATTAGAGTCTTATGCTGAATATAGCATTTATGACTTGCGTCGCTTTGTGTGGATAAAATACGAATGGAAATCAATCGTAGTGGTTGTACGTCAGTTAAAACTTGACCCCCATTTGTAGAAATGTCAAATTGTCAATGGCGTGATTCATTTAACAAATACGCAAAAAGAAAATGTCTAACCATGACCATGATTTAAGATTGGGACAAAGAGACGTAAATAGGAATTCCACCTAACTATCACATTCAACCATCGTTTTATATGATGTTGTTGCAAAGGCTTTAGAAGATTTTTTGGACCGGTTTGGCTAATAAAATAGATTTCGGTCCGGTGCAATGGTTATCAAGCAGAAAGAAAGAAGAAAAAAGTCCGAGACCCCATCGGATCCGATCCCACAAGATAGGGCCAAAGTTATTTGGAACAAATATAAACCGGTCACGAACGTAAAGCGACGTACGCGTTTACCTCGAATATATTTTCTCAATTTGGGAGTGCAATATTTTTATATTTTTAGCAAAATTCCATGTTAATTAACAATTCTCCTAGATCCGTCCTTGTTTATCTTCTCCCAAATAATAAAAGTCCACTGTTGGTCAGGATTTAAAGATGTGACGTACACTACTTTATGTGTACATAACATATGCATGTCGATATATTATATACTTATGGTTGACTTCTGAACAATATTCAAGTACACGGAAATAAAGGGATTAGGCACGTTGGTGAAAGAGAGAGAGAGGCGCATCAGTTAGTGGGTTTTGTCCTAAAACTAAAACAAGTTAATGGGTTTTGTCCTAAAACAAGTCGTAATAAGTCAGCTTTTAGGCTTCAGCTTTAAGTAACTCCAGCTCTTTAATTCTTCAAGGTGACACAAAATCCACACTTTTTCCCCCGCAGCTCTCGGATCTCTCATCTCAAATAGCGTTTTTTAACTTTGGTGTTGCTAAACAAACTCATGAATCTCTTCGACTTTTCCTGGAGAAACAAAACAGAGGAAACAGTTTCCATCACAACTTCAAGGAAAATCTCTTCTCATCTGGTAATAATGTTTTTTCTCTCCCACATTTACGTAGATATCTGGCCTTAGGCGCTCCGTGATTTTCTCTGTTTGGTTCCCGAGAGAATGTAGGAAAACGATGTAGCTAGTTAGAGCTAGAGAGATCTAAAGTGTGAACAAAAACGATTAACAGTTTCTCTCTGTTTTTTTTTATCAGGTCAAGATTAGAACCAATCACTGAAAGAAATAAGCTTTTTAGGGTTCAGAAGAAGAAATGGGAAGATCATGTTTGCCGAAATGGCGACTAGGAAGACTAATGGCGGGAGTACAAGTGATTTTAGGGTTACTAGTGATCACTGTGAGTCTCTCATGTCTCTACAGATTTCATTCAGCGGGATTCTTCTTGCACAACGAAGACACTTGCCGCAATATCTACACTATCAAACAAGTCAACAGTGAAGGATTCGACCTAAAGGCTCTGCACGATGGCGTCGATGAAGTCCTCCAAAAGATGGATAACTTGTACGAGACGCTAGAGAAGACTGTAAAAGAGTTGGAGAAGAGCAAAGACGGTAGCAAAAAGGAGATGAAGAAGTTTCTTGAAGATGAAGTAATGAAGCCATTTTACTCAGCTCATATCGGTCTAAGGCAAATCCGGTTACCAAAACCCGAAGGAATCAGAAGAAACTTGACGGAAAAGGAAGAGCCTTTGATCAATAAGTTTCTCGTTGAGGAGATAAGGAAGTACATTACCCCTAAGGAGAATAGGGTTGGGAAGATAAACATGTTTGGAACGGAGAGAGTTTACAACACTATAGGACATGCTTGTGTGTTGATGAAGATTGATCTAGAGAAGTATATGGATTACGATGTTGGAGCGTATTGCGACGATGATTGGAATCTGGCACAGAAGCTGATGCTCAACGGGTGTGACCCGTTACCTATAAGACGATGCTTGACAAGAGCATCAATGACTTACCAGAAACCATATCCGATCAACGAGTCATTGTGGAAACTTCCTGATGATAGAAATGTGAGATGGGGGAATTACCAATGCAGGAACTTCGCGTGCTTATCAAGCAAGAACCCTAAAAGGGGTTACACAAAATGCACTGGATGTTTTGAGATGGAGAAAGAGATTGAGAAATGGGTCAAGAACAGTAGTTTGTTGGTTGATTTCATGATTGATGATGTTCTGAGAGTGAAGCCAGGTGAGATCAGGATTGGATTGGACTATGGTGTTGGGACAGGAACATTTGCAGCAAGAATGAGAGAAAAGAATGTGACTATTGTCACAACTGCTTTGAATTTGGGAGCTCCTTTCAATGAGATGATCGCACTGAGAGGTTTGATCCCTTTGTACATCTCTGTGAACCAGAGGCTACCGTTCTTCGACAACACTATGGATATGATTCACACTTCTGGGTTGATGGATGGTTGGATCGATCTTCTTCTGATGGATTTCGTGCTATACGATTGGGATCGAGTGCTGAGACCGGGTGGGTTACTGTGGATTGATAGATTCTTCTGTAAAAAGAAGGATCTTGATGATTATATGTACATGTTCTTGCAGTTTAGGTACAAGAAACACAAGTGGGCTATTTCACCTAAATCAAAGGATGAGGTTTATCTCTCTGCGTTGCTTGAGAAACCTCCTCGTGCAATCTAAAGAAACACAATACAGAAGCTCAAGCTTGTATGTTTGTATTTGACATATTACTACTCATTTGATTGTCTAATCTTTGTTTTAATTTCTAAAAAAAATAGAGTTTTTCCAGCTCTGTTTCACTTTACTAGTTGATGATTTTCTTGCACGGTAGCTAATTCAAGACTTTATTTATACCTGACCTTGAAACTGCGCATTAAAACGACACTGATGGAGAATAATAATAAAAACCATAAACATCAGCTTAAGTTACAGAACCAATGGTTCACTCTACTAAAAGCTCCTGAATCAGCCAGAAGCTTGTTCAGTTACACTTAAATACCTCTGGTCAAGCTGTTATCTTGAAACCATGAGCTTCTAACATCATTTTCTCAGGTGAAGATGTCATTATCTACTCTAGTTAAAAAGAGACTGGACTTACCTAAAGGGGATTAAAAGAAAAAACTAACCCAAACGATTTGGTTTTTCAAGTTGGTACTAGAGCCAGGATTTGAGTCTTGATTCGTCCCATGCACGTTTGGATTTCTCTGTAGATGGGTAAGTTCTGGGGGCATCGAGGCTGCAAGCTCGTGACTGCTGTGTCTATAAGCTGTGCCACATCAGCTGGAGGGTAATGTCTCTCCGTGCACATCTGCAAGTAGAAAGCAAAGCTCAATGTGTTACTATGACGATGCAGTTTGATTCAGATTTAGGATGAATGATGATTCCAGTCCTGTCTAGGTTAGGTGGCTTATGGCACATGAGGATCTAAACAAAGATTACCTGAATCATGAGCCAAGTGGCAACACAGGAGGTGATTAGCTCTGAAGGCATTTGAGCCTCGTTTTTCTCTGAACCATCTTGTGAGATGGAATCGTTGTTAGCCATAGGCTCTGATGCGTCTGAGGGAGACGGGTTGTGATGATGCTCTGTTCGTCCATTTGCATGCTCGTGGTGTTTGGACATAGTAGACCGATGTAACGGCTGATGTTTGCCAATCAAGTCTAAGGCTTCTTGGATCATTTTGCTCGCATCTTCTCCTTCCTTCACAGATGATGCAGCCTAGAACCATAGAGTGACCACGACTTAGCAAAACATATGTATGTTGCAAGAGAATATAGGAAAGCGTCTAAATTGATACCTTAATAGCTGCATCCACCATTGCTTGCGCTCTTGTCTTTGAACCATTGACAATTTCTAGCATCTCTGGCTCCATTTCCTGTCACACAGCACAAATATAAGCCTATTCAAATCAATCCGACGCCAGAGTTTCCGTACCAATATGAACAACAAAACATCCGCAGTCCATTACCTTTTCATCTAAAGCATTCTGTAGCGCAAGTGCTCGTTGATACTCAACTTCTCTTGCTTTGCGATAGTTTACGATAAATGACTGATCAGTCTGATGTGGACTACTAGCGTTGCTCGATACTTTACCATGCAGAGCGGGAGCACTCATATCACCCTGTAGAGAATTGATGGACAGGCATAAAATTTACAGAACGTGTACGGGAAAATCTAAGAAGGTTAAAAGGCTCTGACAGAACTAGTCAAATCCAACCTTTGGTACCTGATTCAGAGGAGGATTCACGGCAAAGCCAACACCTTCAAGTCCGCATGGAGGGAATATAACAGACACACCAACGTTTGAATTCCCGCTTAGCTGTGGTTCTTTCTTTATGGACAAGCACTTATCAATTTGCCTCCTTAGACCCTCTGGCATGTATTCCAGTGGATTTGTAGGCATGCAATCAATGTCCTGTCGAAAAAGGGGACGATCAAAGGATGACGACCTTATTATTATCTATAAATCATAACAGAATGGACTGTGTGAATGGATATAGTATTCGAGTTACCATAACTAACTCAACGCCCAAGTCGTCAAACAGAACATTGCATTTGTTATGGTCAACAGTGAGAATTTTCCCATCATGAATCTCTCGTGTTTTGGGATGGATTGCAATAACTCTATTCCCAACTGATAATGGACGAGCCAAATCTGTAGGAAGCCCTTCCCTAACACCTGTTCGAAGATCTGTATAATGCTTTCTCACAGATTCACGGTACTGTTTGAGTTTCTCCCGCTCTTCCTGTAAGAATCTCTCAGAGAATCTTCGGGGTCTACCAAGGGAACTGCAGAAACAGAAAGAGCAACCTTTTTAAATCTACTATATCCTCTGAGAGCATTTTCAATAACTTGAACAAACCTTTTAATGACGCTCCATTCAAGACGAGTAAGTCTTGGAATGTGACCAAGTCCCACGTGATTTAGGTAATCGACAAACTCCATCTTCGCAAACCAGGGATGGTCGATAGCACTGTAAAACCATTCAAATATGCACCTTCGACGTGCCAAGGGATACGACAGAGAAGTAGAAAGCATATCCTGAAATTGGAAAGAAAACAATAAAATATATATTTGTATATATACCAGATTTTGAATGTGCATAGGAGAAGCGAAATTAGAAGCTCAACCTTGGATAACAACTCCTTCTCTGAAAGAGATCTGGAGCTACGCGAAGCTTTATGAGTGATTTCAGAAGATTTAGCCCTTTCTTGTAAACTTTTCTTCAGACTTATCTTACGCCTGTTTGGTGTTTTTGGCGGTAAACTGGCTGGACCCGAATCAGAAGCTTGTTTAGTTGACACTTCTACATCCATCACAGATCTTTTCTTATCGGAAATTGTAGAAGTTTCCTCCAACGCCTTAACAGTTTTCAACTGTTTTGACTGAGGGGGACCTTGACCAGCGCGTTTTGTTCTAATAAAAGACTTCATATTATGCTCTTCTTGAGCCAATTCCTGCAACACAATAAACCCAATTATATGAGGTAATGTTTTCTTCAGACGCACAAACTTGAATACGTGTTATGCATTTTTTTAGTAGAGATATTTGTCAAGGAACTAGAAGTCGCTTCAGAGGATAGTAATCACAGAGTCCAGCCAAGTTAATTTATTGTACAAATGAAGCAATATAGTAGTCAAGACGCTTTTGGATTAATTCAACATACATAGAGAATACCTTCTTGTTTATGGATTTGTTCTGACTAGAATCTGTTGGATCTTCATCACCTAGCACCTGGAAATTAAACTAAATTCATATACAGCTAAGAGATGCCAAGAAGAAAGTGCATAAAAAATTAAGAGAACTATCTAGCTAACCTTTGGTTTACGTTTTCTTCTTAAACTGCCACTAGTAGGCCCCGTGGGAACAGCATTACAATCAGTGGATGCATGTCTTGAAGGTTTTGGTTTTCTAGAGTAAGCTTTCTTAATTGCAGACATTGCCTGAAGCGGACCATCATCTGGTTCTGCATTTGCCTTTTCCCCATGACTGCTTGTGGATGTAGCTTCCGGTGAGCTAGATTTCTCGTCCATGTCGTTTTCTGTTCTTTCTTCCTTCAACTGAGCAGATGATTCTGTACACAACACAGTATAGTAAAAAATAAATAAATAAATACAGACATGTTTAGACAGCAAATAGCGAAAAGCTGTAGAATTTCAATGAGACATGTAATGACAGGATTTTCTTTTTAACACAATCTACATACTCAATGAGAAAATCGAGAAAAAAACATAAGTTTCAGGTACATTCAGGCCCCATGGTTTAACAAGCAAAACCACACAACGCTCACCTGATTCCATCATTGTTGCCGGAAGCAATGAAGCTGACAGCTCAGCCAGCGCTTGCAGAGCATCAAATTCATCTACACAGCAATAGACAAGAACTAAGTTTCAGATTCCCATATATTTTCAGCAGAGGATGAAGATACTTAGTTTGAATCGACACTGCAGAATAGATAAATAATCAAATCTAACAATATTAAAGCTTGTAAACGAAATATGTTAAAGCCTAATAAGAGTTGATGACTATTTCTAACTTTCCAGGCAGAAGATTAGTATTTTTACCTCCGGAGGTAAGTTTGTTATCTCTTTTCTTAGGGCTGCGCGGCGAATACTTCTCTCTTGAGGCTTCAACACCTGCCTTTCGTCTCTGTGATTTATTTCTGAGTCCCTCAGTAGCACTGCACGCTTCTCCATTGTCATCAGAATCTGCTTCTTCGACTTTCACTCTTTTCTTGTAGACCCTTTTCCCCTTCCGCGGGACTTCCATTTCTCCAACCCCCTCCATATCCATCAGCAACGCAGCATCTCTATCCGATTCAAGCTTCCTCTCTCGGCTACTTCCCACCAGCTCCTCATACATGGAGCTGTCACGGTACTTCGGATGAACTTTTCTCGTTCGCGACTGGTCAAAGCACAAAGTTGAAGAGTGTTTCTAAGTAAATCAAGCTTACCCAGGAAATAGATAAAAAAAGATGGACGCATAAAAATTTTAGAGCTTAAGAGTTACTATTTTCCCCCAGCCCTTTATTGGTGAGCTGTCGCTGAGTTCTGTTCTTCGACTTGGTGATTCAGCAACTTTTGAAGACCCTCCCCTCCTCGATGCGTCTGTTAATGCTAAAGCTAAAAAATGTGCAACATCATCATTCGCATTGAGTTGCTTTCTGGCTCTTTTATTTGGTGGAGTAGAGCCATCTCTTTCATCCCTCATGTGTGAAGTTTGTACAGGAAACCGAGGTGTACGCTTGCCAGTGGCATGTCGCTGTGTTCCTACATTAAGTAAGAATCATGTTTACACATTCTTGAACGAATTGGTTTATCGATACTATATAAAAACACAATAACAAATGCAAAACAAGCAAAGAACTCCCTCACTCGCTTAAATGATATAATGAGTGGGAAAATCATATAAAACTCTTTGATGTATCTTCTTCAGACGAGGATAAAATTTAGGAGAATATGAGCTAATGCAATGTAGACACTTTACCATTCGCCCGTGCTTGTTTCAAAAACGTGAGACATCCATCTGTTGACGCAATTGAATGTTGCATATCAGCTTCCTCTCGAGAATCACTAAGCTGAGGTTTGGCACGTTTGCGCTTCTGCTGTTTTCTAGGTACTTCTGAAGCATCATGGCCTTCTCCTTCACTGCCACTCCCTTCCTGGAAAAAATACCGTAAGAATGGGATAGAAACCGGTCCACATAACTTTATCAAATATAAAAAAACTCGAAATTTTATAATGTAGCCGGATTCACTGTCTAAATAATTAAGAGTATTTTTAACCAAGTAGCAGTTCACTTCAGATAATGGCAGCCGTAGTAAAATATATTTCTCACCATGACACTGTAATGATCTGTCATCATGGCAATAAGGCCAGCTACAGAGGCAGTTCCCTCGGGGAGAGATAAATATGCCTGGAAGAAGAAGAAGCAGATTATATGAAATGCAAACATTTGTAGGTTTTTACAAGATTACAAAAGATGTCTAATTTCATACCCGATTCATATTAAAAAGGGCTTCCACCATGTCAACAGACCTGCTATGCCGAATTGCAGCAGCCACCTATACAAAAGCAAAAATCTTATGAACTGTGATGCCATAGAAACTCAGATAGACAAATGTGAGTGAAACGAATAATCTACCTTTCTCCAGTCATGCCCGTACTTGCGGTAAGCGTCATAGAAACGCTCAAGCTCTTCTCTGCTCCACTGAGGTCCAAGCTTGTCAGCCAATTTCTTCTTCTACAATGACCAAAACATTGTTAATAGACTAAAATCTCACACTCAACTTTCAAGAAATGAAGACTCGGTTACTTACACGCTGCTTATTTTTCCTCGACTTCCCAGCATCTTTTCCTGGGGAATCTTCATGGGTGAAACGCTTGTTCACACTCCTTGACTTCCTCACCGGTGGCATTTTCAAGTTTCTCTGCCAAAGTATTTCAAACAGTTAGAATAAAAAAAAAAAAAAAAAGAAGACGAAACTAAATTGATAAAGCAATTCCTCTAAGACATGGACAAACTACGAATTACAATTTGGTCATTGAATGGAGTTCGAAATTCAAAAATTAACGCTTTACTCAAAAACAATTATAACCCATTATTCTTGGATCAAACAAATAGCTCTGTTGGGGAAGACAAATTATCTGCAGTATCGAGGAGGGGAAAATAACGAAATTTCGGAATCAGATTTTAAATTTGGGTATTCAAAATCCTAAAAGGACACCAATTAACAATCCAAATTCAGGAATCGATATTCACTGTTACTAAATACGAAAATCATTCACGAAGGAACAAAAGTCAGGAGCTCGATTCCAAAATTTCGGGGAAATGTGTTGAGAAATTGTTTAAATTTTTGATAGAAACACAAAAACCGAATCCGAAACTCCCATCGCCTAATCTGAAAACATCAATAAAACGCAGACTCCACAAATCTGAAACCGATTCCCCCAAAAAAAATTTGAAAAAATCTTCAATTGAGTTGAGCTTTAAAAACAAAAATCACAGTTGCGAAGAATGAAAACGAACGAAGAACTAAAACAGAAGTGTAGAGAATTCAAAAAATGTTCCTGGGAAAACTTCACAGCTGAAGGAAGAAAATTCAAACGGAGAAAGGAAAACCCTTTAAAAACCCTAATTGAAACAGATCCACAGACGATTCACTTACCAATTACGTGGCTAGAAGAGGAGGGAGTAGGCGCCGAGCCTCAGAGAAAGCAAAACGCAGGTTTGGGGGTCGGAGGGGAGAGAGAAAGCACGAGCCTTTTCTTTCAAAAAGAGAGATCGAGGAGAAAATTTGAATAAGGGTTTTAGAGAGAGAAGGCAATTGAAAAGAAATGAAAAAAAAAAAAGATAAGAGAGGAGAGAGAGAGATAGAATTAGGGAAATGAAATGGGAAGAGGTGTTGCCGCGAAACTTGAATACAAGGACGACTTTAGCCAATCAGCGTTCCCGATTCGTCATTTTTTACAATTTTTCATTTAAATTCTTCCTTTATTCTGTTTCACTCTGTTGGTGCATGTGTGATCGTGAACGTCCACGTGTCTTATAAGATGTATACGCCGTTTGATGTGGTTAGGTTCACCTGTTGGAATTGTGGGTTTGGTACCAGAGGATCATATTTAAAAATACGGGAATTTTAAAAAGGAAAAATAAACAAGTATATGATGGTGAACAAAATATAAATTCTTGAAGATATCATAACTTGGTTGATTAACGTGTCGTTTTAGAATATATTTGGTCCGGTTTGATCTTATGATTGTAACTAATATTCCAATGCGTTGTTCAAACCTTGTCGGACGTATTTTTGTTTTGAAGACTGTAAAATTTATTTAGCGGTACAGTCCACCATCACAGAGAATATTTCCTCATAAATTTCAACTAGATAACAAGGACTTCCAAATTTCACAATAAGCTTCTACCATTTCCGATTTCACAGTAAGCTTTTTAGTTTTAGATTATATATTCACTGAAAAGGGTTTAGTTTGCTTTTACTATATACATTTCGAGAGCTAAAATGTGTTTTTTTTTTGCTGATAATCTACTACGTAGTCAATGCAATTAAAGATCAAATTCAGTATCACTTGGTTGTGGTGGCTTGACATACAACTGTTTCTTATGCAGTGTTGGAAAACATATTTGCGAACACAAAAAAACGGCAGCGCATTGTATAGGCTTTTCTTACGGGCTGATAAGATTACATCTCGATTCTTCTTGGCCCACGAACAAAGCCCAAATCATAGTCCCATGACCAAGAGACCCATATACGACCAGATTTTCCGACCAGGATAAAGAATGAGGTGGACAAGTATATCAGCAAGGTCAACTTTAGAGCTCTATAAATTTAATTCAATGGTGGAAGTTTAGTTGAATTTTGAAACTAGCTCAGAGACGCCCGAGTTTTAATCAATCCCATCATCTCTCACATTTTCTTTTAATGAACTCGGGAAGCGAGTACTCGGAGTCTCGGATAGTTTTGTGCCTTGCAGTAAATTTGTTAAAAAAAAGAAGAAACTGGGGAAATAAGTAATGGTAATTCTGGAAAAGCAAGGAAAGACTTTGAGTCAAGCTTTGTGGAAAAGTAATGTTTATAAGTATCAAGTAATAAATACTCCTTACTAGCGCCTTGACTTTGCTTGATTTTGAACTGAGGAGGTCCATCCGTGTGAACACTAAAACCTCTATGAACCTGATATGCCAAGATAAGTTTATGCGTGGCAGGATAAAAATGCTCTGTCGTTGGCTCGTGAACAGAAGTGAAAAGAGGGTCTCCACTTATTACTTATTAGTTTCTTGAGTATAGAAACGTTTGTTGTTCTTCATTCTTAGGCAATTTCTGGAAATAGTTAGTAAGTTTCAGTACTTGAGAATTCCGGAGATCCCCATCTTGAGAGTTTCACTTGATTAATTATTTGTATTAATCTTGTTGTTAAGTGAAGGGCTTCTTTCATAAACAGAACTTCAAAAGCGGAATGGGTCAATATTGTACTATGTGGAGAAGTTAGGCAAGTGGGGCACACATTATTGATGATAGAGAGGATTACGGAAGACTTGACAAATCAGACACATATCCGACAAGTTGACTCAAGACTTGGCCGAGTCAAGACCATTGTGTTCTTTCAGGTTTTTCTTCCTTTTAAAAAAGAGCCGGAGAAGCCATTATCATCATAACCTATCACTTACCACACAAAAGTCATAAGCAAAAAGAGGGTACAAATGATGATCCCAAGCCAATCTTATAGCTTTTCGTGTATTGTTACCTTGTATTTGTTCTTCATGGTTTCCCTCGTTTTACACACTCTCGCTTTTCCAACACTCCACTATTGCCGCCATGACCAGAGAGATGCTCTTCTGGAGTTCAAGGACGAGTTTCCTGTAAACGAATCCAGCCCAATTCCTAACGATGCGCCGTTAAGCTCATGGAACACAAGCAGTGACTGCTGTTTTTGGAAGGGTGTCACGTGCGATGCTAAATCTGGCGAGGTGATTTCACTTAACCTTAGTAACGTTTCACTCAACAACTCTTTGAAACAAAATAGTGGTCTTTTCAAGCTCCAACATCTTCGTAATCTTACCCTTAGGAACTCCAGTCTCAACGGAGAGATTCCTTCTTCTTTAGGTTACCTTTCTCGTCTCACAAAGCTTAACCTTCTCTATAATAACCTAGTAGGTCAAATTCCAGCTTCAATCGGAAACCTAACCCGACTAAGGTACCTCGACCTAAGCCAAAACAAGTTGACTGGCAAAATTCCGATTTCCCTCGCCAACTTAACGAACCTGTACCTCTTCTACATCCACGACAATTTCTTGGAATCCACGCTACCACCTAACATGAGTGGATTCCAAAACTTGAAGTATTTTGGCGTGGGTGGAAACTCCTTCTCCGGTTCTTTTCCTAGATCCTTGTTCACAATCCCTTCTTTGCTATACTTAGGGATATTAGTAGAAACCAATTCAAAGGATCTATAGAGTTTGGGAATACATTTTCATCATCCTTTATGCTCAAGTATGTCAACATTGGTTATAACAACTTTGATGGCCCAATCCCTGAATCTCTATCTGAATTCCCCACCCTCGGAGAGATTGATCTTGGTTACAATAACTTATCCGGCTCAATCCCTAGATCTATGTCAAAGCTAGTCAACCTCTATTACCTTGATCTCTCCGGAAACAAATTGGAAGGTGAGATACCAAGTTGGCTATGGAGATTGACGGTGGTGAAGCTTTCTTACAACTCTTTCAGCAGTTTTGCCAAGTCATCATCACAAGTTCCCGATGAAACACAAATCATAGGGTTGGGTCTTAATTCGAACTCATTCAGAGGACCGTTTCCCAAATGGATCTGCGAGCTTAGATCGTTACACATCTTAGATCTGTCCGACAATAGGTTTAGTGGCTTAATCCCTCAGTGTTTTGGGAATTCCACCATCACTCTCCAAGAGCTCTTCTTGCGTGACAACAACTTCACTGGAATCCATCCGGACGTGTTTGTCAACGCTACCAATCTAAGAGCACTTGACATCAGCTACAACAAGTTGGAGGGGAAACTTGTTAGGTCCTTGATCAACTGCAGAGATCTGAGGTTTCTCAATCTGAAAAGCAACAGAATCAACGACGAGTTTCCATTCTGGTTGGGTTCTCTTCCGTCGCTAAACATCCTTCTCCTCCAATCAAACCGGTTCCACGGACCGTTATACCACCGCCACTTTTCCGGTGGGTTTCGGAATCTGAGAGTCATCGACGTCTCGCGTAATGACTTAAGTGGAACTTTCCCGGCTTTCTATTTCTCGGATTGGCGTGAGATGAGGACGCTAAACGCAGAGTATGACGACACGTACATGAAAGATTCGGTGTTTGATCTCGCTGTTTATCATTCCATGAAAATGGTGAACAAAGGAGTGGATACAGAATATGACAAGATCCGAACCGACTTCATAGCCATTGACTTTTCGGAGAACAGATTACGTGGAAGCATCCCTGAATCCATCGAAATGTTGCGAGAGTTGCATCTTCTCAACTTGTCAGGTAACGCATTCACAGGCCATATACCTCTATCACTGGCGAATTTGACAAAGCTCGAGGCGTTAGATCTGTCTCGGAATCATCTGTCAGGTCAGATTCCTCCAGGTCTTGGAAGCCTCTCCTTTCTGTCGACAATGAACTTCTCCCACAACTACCTCGAAGGTCCCATACCACGAGGCACACAGTTTCAAAGCCAAAATTGTTCTTCGTTCATGGACAACCACAAACTCTACGGTCTCGAAGATATCTGTGGTGAAACTCTTGTCCCGAATCCAACACCAGAAGAATCGGAGGATTTCCAGAAGCACAAGAACATGTGTTTAACTGGATAGCAGCAGTAATAGCCTATGGACCTGGTGTGTTCTGCGGATTGGTGATCGGACATATCTTCGCTCCACACATACATGAGTGGTTTATGGAAAGGTTCGGTCGAAACAAGTACAGAGTAGCTATCAAAGCTACTCATTAAGTCCATTCTCTCACAGTTTCTTTAAGTGTTTGTGAAGCATATCTGTCGGTAATAAAGTTTCTTCAAAACTTGTTTGTAATTATGTCTCTGTGTCTCTTTCATGGAAACCCTCTTGCTTCTCGAACACGTCACTCATGATGCCCTTTGCCTTTAACGAGTACTAAAATAGTGTGGGGTTGTTCTGTGATTATCAATTATTTTTCCACGTTATATAAAATTGTAATAACTGAGGGGCTAATTGTGAAATTTCCACTAGTTTTAGATCTATCCGTATCACTCACTCTTTCTAGAAACTTGCTCCATTTCTCGTCTCCTGCTATATCGCCGGCGATGTTGCCTCTAACCGTTTCGTCGCCGTCTCTAAATCGGCTCGTTTTATTCACCTCTCGTTCTTCTTTGTTAACCTCTTCTTATATGTATTCCTGTGAGGATGAGTCACTGCAACAAAGACTTTTGCCAAAGTCTTATTACAACTTGACACTTGTCCATTAGACCATTACATAAAAACCGAACCAAAGACTTTTACCCAAGTCAAGATGAGATTAAAACAAGCTAAAAGAGCAATAAAACATACAACAAGGCCAGTAGGCAACGCCGAGGCATGCATGCAGATTAACTGCTTGACTTCCGCAGCTCCTTCAACAATGCTTCAGTCTCCTCTAGTTCCCGCTCCTGTTTCTCCCAATCCTGAAACACTAACATATGGTCAGAGAGACTTGCAGTGATACATCATTTCAGGAGAGGCAGGCCAGTGCTTTTTGCTTTACCTCTTTGATTACCCAACCCCTTGTATTTTTGGGGCCAGCGCACACACGAGCTAAACCAACTCCAAAACCCAGTCCGACACCGTGGGAGTAAATACTATTCATCACAGACACAATGGCATCTGCAGACGTTTTTTTTATCATCCCAAATCCATTAAAGTATATAATTATCCATTTACATAGAAATATAGAATTGAGAAGAGAGATAGAGTCATACCCTTGTAATGCTCTCGCCTCCGATTAAACTGCATTTGATTTCATTTTCTTTCTTTATAATCGCTCGAATACAAAAAAAAAAAAAAAAAAATCAAATCAAATGATTAACAGTCAAATTTCTCTTTACCTGCGCAACGATGGACCGCATGATCGGAAATTTAGGGTTCCTTCGCTCTTCGCTCTAAATTTAGGTGTGTTTCCTTTTTCCCATAACCCTAACATCTGTATTATGGGCCTGTCTTGTTGGGCTTTTGTACCTTTTTATAATTATGTCAACAACATCAGTTTTAAGTTTAACTACTACAAACATTAAAATTTAAGAATACTTATTAATTTAATTAGATATTTAAAAAATATATAAAGAGAAATTCTCCCAAAATTGACCATTTTTATCGATTTTGCCTGGTGAGATGGGAGCTTGACATGTGGAAGCAAACTTAACGAATCACTGTTTTTTTAGTTGGATTTTTACAAGGGAGAAGTGCCAGTAAGGGAATAACAGAGTTTTATAAAAGAAATCTTGTTTTATGACAAGGATGATGGAACAGTAACATTTTGATAGTATATGACAAAGTTTTCCATCAAAATCCCAAAAGAAGCGCAAACCAACATAGTATGATAGGTAGCAAGGCAGAGATTACTCTAATAATAAAGAGAAATGGCATAGCCAACATAAACTTGTGCATACAACAAGCCCACTTGCCAAACAAGTTGAGTTTCACCTCCGTTTATTAGTTCCAAGCTTCAGAGAGCAGCCTGGCTATCTGTAACATGAGGAAATACAGCGAGTGGTGATGATACGATACAATTAGGGTTTGTTCACTAAAGCACAAATCATAATGATTCAAAAACAAAAAAAAAATGAAACTTTTGTAATCTCAATACCTCCTCACGTCTTTCACGAATAAGCTGCTTCCTGCGCCCGTATTCTTCGCTCCTCTTGTCCATTACCCTCAACTCAACAAGTCCTGAGGTAATCAACCCATTCACAATCAGTTGCAAGAAGAAAAACATTGATCAAATCCAAAAAAACCAAATACACATTACGCCAAGCAAGGAAGCCAAAACATCCGAAAAAGGCTAATAGGCCAGGTCCACTAGGGCCGAGCTTGACCTGGCCGTGGCCATGACTCTGCAATTTTCGGTACAGATCGATCAGAAACACACAATTAAACCCAAAAAAAGAAAGTGGAAGAATTCATGCGAAGAGCTGTCTCTATTTACCTGAGGTATCCGATTAGACATTTCTTCTCTGTCTTGTACTCTTGTGTTTGCCTCTTCGCTCTCCCCGATCCTGAATCAGGGTTTGTCCTTTATATTTTCGTTTCTAAATTTCGAACTGGATCTACTATTTTGATTACGGGGCCTAAACCCTAAACCCAAACTAAGAAGTCGTCGGCGGCAATCCATACATTGACCTACGGACTGTTAATGACTTAATGTCTCCGTTAACGTCAATTTACAATATTGCACTACACTCTTGCTTCTCGAACACGTCACTAGTATATAAGATTTAAAACACTTTGGGGGTTGTTTTCGGAATATCACCAATTTGTTTCACGTTATATAAAATTTGTAATAACTGAGGGGGTTATTTTGCAATTTTCACTAGTTATACACATTTATCCGTAATAATCACTCACTCGTTCTAGAAACTTTCTCCATTTCTCGTCTCCTGCTATATCGCCGGCGATGTTTCCTCTAACCGTTTCGTCGCCGTCTCTAAATCGGCTCGTTTTATTCACCTCTCGTTACTCTCACTCTCCATTTCTCCGCAATTTCAAATCGCTCTCTTTAATTCACCGGAAATCACCGTACAACTATCTCGCCGGCGTAAAGTGCCATGCTAGTAGCAGCAGCAGTTCCTCCTCCTTCACCGCAAAGCCTTCCAAAGAGATTCGGAAGGCTCGAACCGAAGTAGTTCCAGATGAGAAGCTTAGCGCGCTCCGGCAACAGTTTTCCGAGCCGGGTGTTGGGATCGATGCTTATATCATACCTTCAGAGGATGCCCATCAGGTTTTCCTTTGTTAACCTCTTCTTATATGTATTGCTGTAAAATTAGAGTTGTGTTGAATACGAATTGAATGGTAGAAACTGGTGAAATTCGAAATTAAGTTTCTAGCTGCTTCTGCGAAGTCTTGTAGTTTGCGTCTTCCAATAATTGTTTCTAATTGATAAGACTAAAGTGTTGTTCTTCTGCTGTGGTGGCCGAAAGTCTGTTTTTTTATTTGAGAGCTGAAGATCTTCTTCATATAACTTATGTTTCCTGGAATATTGTTCTGTGCCATTTGAAAAGATTACAAATTTAGTATATTCTGATTTTTCTTCATATTGGTACTAGAGCGAGTTCATCGCTGAGTGCTATGCGAGGAGGGCTTTTATATCAGGATTTACTGGGAGTGCTGGTACTGCTGTTGTCACCAAGGATAAGGCAGCTCTGTGGACAGATGGCCGCTATTTTCTTCAGGTTTTGATCATTTTCATCCTTTCCAAACGTTTTCATTGCCACCTTATACATACATACATTTGAAAGGAAACTGTTGGTTTCTTATCTACATTCGCTACAATTTTTGTGTCATAGGCCGAGAAGCAATTAAACTCTAGTTGGAATCTCATGCGTGCCGGTAATCCAGGAGTCCCCACTGCAAGCGAATGGGTTGCTGATGTTTTGGCTCCTGGTGGAAGAGTTGGTATTGACCCTGTAAGCTACTATCGAACCTTCGAAATTGTGTCTCCTTTTGTCCTCTTAAGTATTTCATATGGTCTTCAATCGTAGATAGTTTCAATAGCCGCATTTGGGAAAAGGCACATTTTTCTTTATGTTCATCATTCTTGTCTGGTGCACTTGCATAGATCGTTTGAAAGTATTGCATCATTCTTGTTATTTGAAATTTGTATTTACAATACTTTGGGACTTCATGAAGGGAGCAGTTCCTTTTTTCCGCCGATGCTGCTGAGGAGTTGGAGGAGGCTATAGCGAAGAAGAATCATAAGTTGGTTTACTTGTACAGAACAAATCTTGTGGATGAAATATGGAAGGGCTCAAGGCCAAAGCCTCCTAGCAAACCAATAAGGGTACATGACTTGAAATATGCTGGTTTAGATGTGGCATCAAAATTGGCCTCTCTGAGAAATGAAATCATGGATGCCGGTGCATCTTCCATTGTGATATCCATGCTTGATGAGATTGCATGGGTGCTTAATCTGGTAAGTACTCCGGATCAACATCTTACCATTGTTTATCTGATTTTGTGCCACCCCTCTCATCGTATTCTTCCATTTTAAGGTCCCAATGCATTGATGTTTTAATGCGTATTTATCTGATTGCAGAGAGGGAGTGATGTTCCACATTCACCTGTTATGTACGCATATTTGATTGTAGAAGTGGACCAAGCCAAACTTTTTGTGGACAGTTCTAAAGTCACCGCGGAGGTGAAAGATCATTTGACAAATGCAGGGATCGAACTCAGACCTTATGATTCTATTCTTTCAGAAATAGATAGGTACTAGCTAGATTATTAGTTCCGGAAAAAGAACTAGATTGTTACATCCTGCTCTGCTCATTATTATACTCTATCTCACTCTGAGTTTTCTCAGTTTGGCATCACGAGGAGCCCAGCTCTTGATGGATCCATCCACCCTCAACGTGGCTATCATTAGCACCTACAAATCTGCATGTGAGAGATATTCAAGGAAGTCTGAAAACCAAGACAAAGCTACGACAAAGTTAAGTGTTGGCTCTAGTGGGTATGCGACAAAACCCTCTGGGATTTACAGGCCATCTCCTATTTCGTGGGCAAAGGCCATCAAAAACGACGCCGAGTTACAGGGGATGAAGAATTCTCACTTGAGGTAAGAAATTCCACTGCAGTCTCATCTTCTCCTTATTGAACAGCCTGTAGAGGATACACGTTCCTATCTGGAAAGTTTGGTTTCTTTTTGATTAATGTCTTCAGTTGACCACATATATTTTTATGCAGAGATGCAGCTGCTCTAGCTCATTTCTGGTCTTGGTTGGAAGAGGAAGTGCACAAGAATGTGAACCTAACAGAGGTAGATGTGGCTGACAAGCTCCTTGAGTTCCGTTCAGTGCAAGATGGTTTTATGGATACAAGCTTCGATACTATAAGTGGTATGGTTATTTCCACCCTTGCTGCTGCAGCATAATTCTCGATTGTAATATACCATACCTGCGTAATACAGAATCAATATACATTCAGTGAGTGATATAAAGTCCATTCCTCTCAAATTACTCATGCAGGTTCCGGTGCAAATGGTGCTATTATACATTATAAACCAGAGCCAGAGAGCTGCAGTCGTGTAGACCCTCAAAAACTTTTCCTGCTCGATAGTGGAGCTCAATATGTTGATGGAACAACAGATATCACTAGAACAGTCCACTTTACCGAACCTTCTGCTCGAGAAAAAGAATGTTTTACCCGAGTTTTGCAGGTGGGGATTTGGCTTTTCTTTTTTACATAATTCTTGATTACATATCTTGAACAAACCTAGCTGTGTAGAATGCCTTAGTCTGATAGGATTTTTTTGGGATGCAGGGTCATATAGCTCTTGATCAAGCCGTGTTCCCAGAAGGTACTCCTGGTTTTGTGTTGGATGGGTTTGCACGCTCTTCTCTTTGGAAAATCGGACTTGATTATCGCCATGGTACTCTTTTCTACCATTTGGCCTTTCTTCACAAGAAAACAAAAAAAAAATCTTCAAGGAACTCATGTTGATCTGATTTTTTGTTGTCTGCCTAACAGGGACAGGGCACGGCGTAGGGGCTGCACTCAATGTACATGAAGGTCCTCAAAGTATTAGCTTTCGGTATGGAAACATGACCCCTCTTCAGAATGGCATGATAGTAAGCAATGAACCTGGATACTATGAAGACCATGCTTTTGGAATCAGAATTGAGGTGCGACTTGGTCACTAGTCCATGCTAGTCATTACAAGATTATATCAGATTAGGTAACAATGATATGGCTCGCTTTTGCAGAACCTCCTTCATGTGAGAGATGCTGAAACACCGAACCGCTTTGGTGGTGCTACATACCTTGGATTTGAGAAGCTTACATTTTTCCCCATTCAGGTACGGAGGGACTTATCCGGTTTTAAATCACTGTCCCTGATCCGGTTTTCTTGTAGCTTCTCGCTTTTCTTTTCATTTTGATCTCACACACTTGTGGCTCACCAAATCATGCAGGCAAAAATGGTTGATGTTTCTTTGCTATCTGATGCTGAGATTGACTGGCTTAATAATTACCACACTGAAGTCTGGGAAAAGGTTAGTCCACAAAAGTACTTAAAATTTCCAAAAGCTAAGTAGATAATGAGTCTAAGCCACAAGGTCTGCATGTTCCCTGAAAGCAAGCGAGATCAGATCAACACAGCTTTGCTTTTCCTCTTAGTGCATATACAGCTTTGTTGTTTGAACCGATTGATGTTTCCTTGGCAGGTCTCGCCATTGTTAGAAGCTCCTACTCAGCAGTGGCTCTGGAACAACACTCGCCCGTTAGCCAAATCATGATCGAATCCACCAAGTGCAAGCTTAGACTTGATCCTTAAGGATTAGACACCATAATCTGCTCCTTTTATTTGATCATTTGTGTAAATTACAAAAGTGTAATACTTTTACAAAAAAGTCCTCGCTTTTACTAATGTTGTTGAAATGAACTCATAACTTCATAAGTATCTATTCCAAAGGCTTAAATTCAAATCCAGACCTCTCTTGAGCTACATTGCACAAAATCTTAAATTTGACTGTCGTCGAGTACTCGACTCTGCTCGTAGTCAAATTCATTTCCTCTGTGGAACAGCAAAACAGAGCAATTCCTGTAACTCTGTTTCGTCGTGGAGAGAGAGGAAACAAATTCTATTGCAAATTGCAAATTTTGGTGAATGAATTCGAGATGGGTGATTCAGAAAGTGAGCTCTCACCTTCCTTCTTGCTTGTCCACCATTTTGTGCCCTTCGAAAATTCTAATCCGGCAGAGCCCAAGTTACCAAGTCTCGACTTTTCTCCTCAACCATGTCGATATGAGCCTTCTCTTATCCATCTGCGGAAGAGAAGGCTGGTTTCCTCATCTGGGTCCTTCTCTCCACGCCTCCATTGTCAAGAATCCCGAGTTTTTCGAGCCTGTGGATGCTGACATCCATCGAAACGCTCTTGTTGTTTGGAACTCTTTGCTCGCTTTGTATGTCAGACGCGGGAAATTATCTGATGCGCTCAAGTTGTTCGACGAAATGCCTATGACAGATAACATTTCGCAGAATACAGTGTTTAATGGGTTTCTGAAGAACAGAGAGATCGAGTCTGGCTTTGTATTGCTTAAACGAATGGTTAGGTCAGGTGGGTTTGATCAAGCAACCTTGACGATTGTTTTATCAGTGTGTGATGTACCAGAGTTCTCTTTGGTGACCAAGATGATCCACGGTTTAGCAGTTTTAAGCGGTTATGAGAAGGAAATTTCCGTGGGGAACACATTGGTCACATCCTACTTCAAATGTGGATGTTCAGTTTCCGGGAGACGGGTTTTTGATGAGATGGTGCAGAGAAATGTCATCACTTGGACGGCTGTGATTTCGGGACTGATACAGAATGAGTTACATGAAGATGGTCTAAGATTGTTTAGTTTGATGCGTAGCGGATTAGTCCATCCAAACTCAGTAACTTATTTGAGTGCTCTAGCTGCTTGTTCAGGCTCACAGAGGATAATGGAAGGCCAACAGATTCATGCTCTTTTGTGGAAACTTGGGATTGATTCAGAACTGTGCATCGAGAGTGTGCTGATGGATATGTACTCGAAATGTGGAGGCATTGAAGAAGCGTGGAAGATTTTTGAGTCCACAGAAGAGATTGATGAAGTTTCAATGACTGTCATGTTAGTTGGTTTAGCACAAAATGGGTACGAGGAAGAAGCTATACAGTTCTTCATTAGAATGCTTGAAGCTGGTGTGGAGATTGATGCAAATGTAGTCTCAGCTGTTCTTGGAGTTTCGTTTGTGGATAACTCTTTGAGTCTAGGCAAGCAACTGCATTCTCTGGTTATCAAACGAAGATTCTCCGGCAACACCTTTGTTAACAATGGACTCATCAACATGTACTCGAAATGCGGAGACCTGACTGATTCACTCAGCGTCTTTAGACGGATGTCAAAAAGGAACTACGTCTCGTGGAACTCGATGATTGCAGCATTTGCCCGCCATGGTCACGGATTAGCTGCCCTGGAACTATACGAGGAAATGATAACGCTAGACGTGAAGCCCACAGATGTTACCTTTTTGTCACTGCTCCATGCTTGTAGCCATGTAGGGTTGATCGATAAAGGCAGAGAGCTCTTAAACATGATGCAAGATGTCCATGTAATTGAACCTAGGGCAGAGCATTATGCCTGTATTGTTGACATGTTGGGTCGAGCTGGTCGTCTACAAGAAGCCATGGGCTTTATAGACTCATTGCCAACGAAACCTGACTGTCTAATTTGGCAAGCGCTGCTTGGTGCTTGTAGTTTCCATGGTGATACAGAAGTAGGGAGGTATGCAGCTGAACAACTGTTTCAGATTGCACCTGATAGCTCAGCAGCTCATATTCTCATGGCCAACATTTACTCATCCAGAGGAAACTGGAAAGAGAGGGCAAAGATGATCAAGAGAATGAAAGCAATGGGAGTGGCTAAGGAAACAGGCGTAAGTTGGATTGAAATAGAGAATAAAACACATAGCTTCGTTGTTGAGGACAAATTGCATCCACAAGCAGAGGCTATATATGATGTTCTGTCTGAATTGTTTCCTGTTATGGTAGATGAAGGTTTCAGATCTGAGAAGCGACACTTTCTCCATTATACAGAGGAAGGCAAAAAGGGCACAGCTCTCTCATTTAGTTAAGTGAAGAATCCAATGATTCCATGGGGTCTGTGAGGTTTGATTTTGGTAGATGAAAGACCCTCTAGCTGAAACAGAGACTTTATTGTCTTCTTTCTTTGTCTTAATATCTGGACATTTGTCTGGTCATCAGTTAACGCTTCAGAATGACAAACTTTGGGGAGTAAGAGAATAAGAGATACAATGGAATGTCTTCGTGTGTTTGCTTCGGTACCTAAAATCTCATTCTTCTCAAATCCGAGAAACTTAACTTCCTCGCGATTCATCCCATGTTGCAGAGAGAGAAGTAGAGTGGATCCACTCTCCAGCTCTTCACCGTACTCTATACTCGGCGTTGATCCAAGCTGCTCATCTTCCGAGCTGAAGGCAGCTTTTCGTGCCAAAGTATGAATCCACGAATCAAAGTTCTTTACTTTTCTTTCTGCAAAGCATCTCCCTTTTGATTGTATTCGAAAATTGGTTCTGAGTCGTTTATTTCTTCACTCGGCTAAATTTGATTTTTTTTTTTTTCTGTATTTTCATATTTAATGACTACTTTGTGCTTTGTAAAGGTGAAACAATACCATCCTGATGTGAACAGAGAGGGAAGCAGTTCTGATATAATGATCCGTCGCATAATCCAAGCATATGAGGTACTACTAAACCTTTGTTCTACATTTGTGAAAAAGATTTGGTCATCACTTAAAGTATCTCAATAGTACTTTCGTTTGCAGATGTTAACAAGCTATAGCCGATCAGAGATAATTGAAGGGTATACATATAACTCTTTTCATCAAATTCTCCTAATACAAAATAGTAATTGTTTTGGAATGAGAAGTTAGAACAATCCAATTAATGTTTTCTCTGTGAATCGTCTCGGCAGAGAATGCTTGGACCCTTTTGACCATCCAGAATGCGAGGCACTTGATGTGTTTGTGAATGAGGTCCTCTGTGTTGGAAAAAGTACAAAACTTTCTCCCTCTTCCTCCTTGGACTTTGCTCTTTTAGTTGATCCATTTCTTCTTCAACATCTTCTTGTTTCTCTCTAACTGCAGGATGTTCGTACCCATGTTTTAAAACAGCTCCTCAAGTCTTTTCATGTGCTTCAACTGGAACAGCTCGAGCAATGTCTCAAGGTCTGTATGGTTTCCTTACTCCATGTCCGCCTTCTACATAGCTCTGTTTCTTCTACTAATATCTCGTGTGTATGTATATATTGACCAGGGAATGACGAAGATTACCGTGTACAAACTGCAGTAAACCAGTGCCCGAGAAACTGCATACATTACGTCACACCTTCACAGAGAATTATTCTAGAAGAGTTACTAGACAGGTATCTGATTCTTCTCTACCCCTCTTGAGATATTTTTCTCTGTACCTGTGAATTCTCACTCACTATATCACATATTGTTCATAAAAATTGCAGTGTTTTGGACAAACCTTATGATTGTTCCGCGGAGGCAGAGTTGCTGTATGCTCTTATTGTCAAAGCTCAGTTTGAGAACAACCGGTACCAGAAGCCAAAGAAGAAACAACCTGAATCCTCAACCAAACATGTAGACTGGCTCTGAAGTTGAAGTTGTTTCCTATTTTGTCAGAGCCAGCTACAGTTTATAAATTTCAGTAAAATGCATTCTCGACCTGAATCTGTGACTAGCCCAAAGATAAAGGTCCATTTTAGTAACCCGAGAAATCTAAGCCCTGGCCCAATGTTTAAATATCAGTTGATTACACTCATCTCTAACCCTTTTCAAATGCTGAATACACAGATTAGAACAAATAAAAATGGAATTTTCAAAATATAGATGGTTTGATAATTTGAATGTAAACATTTTCGATCTAAATTGAAGAAAAATTACTAATTTTAAACACATTTGCGGCGAAATTAAACAGACTCTATAACGGCTGGTGGTGTAGCTATAGCTAGGCCCACACGCCACTAAATTCCCCTCAATTTTTAGTTTGAAGATGAAAAAGCAGAATTGGCACACAAATAAAAGGTAGCCGTTATGTGTAGTGTAAATAGACCGTTGGGACCAAAGAAAAAATTAAATTAAATAAAAAATAATAACGAAAGATCCGTTACGAAAAGAAACCTCTTTATGCGCTCTCATTCTCTCATTTCTCGTGCCTCATTGACTTTTCGTTCAGACATTCACCAATTCGGACAAAGCTGAGAGAGTATTCATCTTCTTTCGCGTTTATGTTCGTGTCTGTAAGTTAAAAAGTCAAGAGAGAGAGAGAGAGATCTGGATTCTGGAAGGTGTTGTGAGGATCTCATCTCATGGGTTTTATTTCAGAGGTTTGAGCGTTTATCTTCAAAGCCCAGTTTTTTTATTGTGAAGCTAAAGAGAGAAAATTCGGGTAATTTTGGTGAGATTTGAAAAGAATTTATATAGAAGAGATGGTTGCAAGAACCCCACAAAAGCAGAGGAAAGTGACGACAGTGGCGCCTCCTCTCAACTCAGATCTTCTCAGGGAGACGATCAATAAGGTATTTAGTCCAATTAAATTACACTATTTATCATAAAGTTTACAACTTTTTTTCTTAATGCTTTTTCTTACCAGAATTTTGCAAACGCTCCAATTCTCAGGCTCCTTCCCATTATGTTTAACAACTTTACTTAATTAGTACTAAAATTGAACCCACTGCAAATAAAATTGTCTATTTTCTGGCCCCAATGTTAAAAAAGGTCTTTCTTTTCTTCCTTGATTATATAAGTAAAGGGTTTTCAATTCAATTGATGAGATCTTTGTTGATACCTAGAGGAACATAATACAGTTGCTATGAAACAATTTAGTAGGTCCATTTAAGCTATAAATTAGGTTTTTCGGAATCTAGCATTGTTGGGCGTTTTTAGCTGATGTTTGTCAATTTTGGTATATGATATGTGAAGGTTGACAAATGTATGGAAAGACTGCAAGAGCTGCAATACACAATAGCAGGAGGAACAAAAGTTGTCTCTGGTGTAAACCTAAGCCCAAGAAGCACTAGAACTTATTTGAAGACTAGTCTTAGATGCAAGCAAGAAACTCTAAGGTAACACCAGAAGAAACATCGGTGTTGATCTAAATTCAGAAACTTCCTTCTCTTGTTTTAATATCTCCCCTGTTATTCATTGTTGTAGGATCAAGAATGCTACTAATAAGAAATCTCCAGTTGGAAAGTTTCCAGCTTCCTCACCAGGTGATTCTCTCTCCCTCTCTCTTTCTCTCTCTCACACACACACAAGCATTAGGCATAAGAGGTCACACCACAGGCTATAAAGGATAATCAATCAATGTTTCTTGGATCTCAAGTTTCTGTCTTTCACCAAGGTTGTCCTAGTTTCCGCAGATTGTGACATGTTTCTTTGTGTAATGCAGGGGATTGGAGGAAAATGTCACTCCCAGCAATGCTACTAGGAGAGACAGTAAATGAAATCTTACAAGCCTCACAGGTCACAAGAGACATTGTAGATGCCCTTGCAACAAAGAAGAGTAGAAAATCAAGGAGATCAATAATGCCAGAAGTCGACGATGGCCCTAAAACACCTGAGATTCAACAGAAATTCCGGGAACCGAACCCTGGAACTGTTAGCAGCAATATCAAAGCGAGAAGGAAGAAAGAGAAGCAGAACAAACGATCAGAATCAGATTCTCCTCCGTCTATACAAAGAGCTCGTTCAAGAATTGTGTTCAAAATCGTCTCTCCGCAGGCAGAGAAGGCTCAGGCAAAGGGAAATGGTGAGAACAGTTTCCGGCATTTGGCTAACAGGGTTTCGCCAAAGCACAAACCATGGGTTAAGAAGGCTGTTCTTTTTCCCAATCCTCTGTTTATTTCCGGTTCCTCCACACAACAAGCTACGTTCAGTAGAACAATGTCTCCGGTCATAGCCAGAAATGAGACAACCAGCAGCAAGAACAAGAAAGAGACGCCACACAAGTTCTTGATCAAATCTCCTCCGAGATCAGCATCGAAGTTTCAGGTCAAGATCAAGAGCCCACCTAAAGTCTCGGTTTCCCCTACCAGAAATGGAGGTAACTTGGCTCGGAAGTCACCTAGAGGCTCCAATTCTCCGACAAGAAGCGTTGCCTTGGGAAAGAAGTCTCCTGCAGCTTCTTCTCCTATTAGAAAGTCTCCAAAGCTATCAACCGCTGCGAAGTTCAGAAGATCATTTACTCCTACGAGAAATGGAAGTAACTCGACTCGTAAACCGTCCATTTCACCGAAAAGAGTCACGCTTCAAGCATTTCTTTCTCCGGCAAGAAATGGTAACTTGGGAAAGAAGTCACCTAAACATTCGGTTTCTCCGACTAGAAAGACGCAGAAGCTATCAACTGCAGCAAAGCTCAGGAGGTCATTTTCGCCATCAAGACTAGCGATGAGGCTCGCGTCTCCACTGAAGAGCCGGAAAAGTGTTGGGAAGTTTGACGATGATGATGAGATGGTGAGTGGACTGAAACAGCGTCCGGTTTTTGTTCCCAAGAGATTCTCGATGGTGAGAATCTAAGACATAAGAGAGAGTTTGTTATGAAATAATATTCTTGTTTAAGTTGAAAACAATTCTTTTATCTATAGATTAAATAGACCAAACTGTGATTAACAGTAGGAAACAAAACAATCGATCGGGTCCCACAAAAACACCACACACAATTATTGAGCAATATACGACACGTAACTTTCCCTCAAAGCAAAGAATCTAAAGTTGGAAAACTTTAACAAAAAGCTTCAACTTTGCTTCTCCACTTCCATTTACAGTTCTTGTGCTACCTCAAGCCAAAAACAACCAAAGATATTATTAGAGGTCACTCAGATTTGCTTCAACACAAAGATGGAAACTTCTAGAAACTCCACCAACTCATCGCTCTTCCAATGGTTAGGTCTAATAGAAGATTCTGATCAGCCTTCTAGTTCTACGCCTCCTCGAGTCATCGCCCTTCTGGCTTCAGTTCTTGAGAAGATGATTCAAAAGAACGAAAAGCCATTCCGCAAAAGACACAACAAGTTTCGTTTGTCAATATGTATAAAATTATTAGATATTTCCTCTATCCTCGGATCTCATGTTTGAATAATCTCCTGGCGATGGACAGGGACGAAGAGATCACTATGTTCCATGGCTCAAAAGCACCATCGATGACGATTCATCGTTACACAGAGAGAGTCTACAGGTACGCTAGGTGTAGCCCTGCGTGCTTCGTTGCAGCCTTTGCTTACGTCCTGAGGTATCTGGAAAGACCAGTGGCTACAAGCATGACTCGTCGTCTCACATCACTCAACGTTCATCGCCTTTTCATCACCAGTCTCTTGGTCGCAGCCAAATTCTTGGACCGCAAGTTAGTATCTTCTTAATTAGACCTAAAATCTTTCCTACTCTAGATTGATTGTAACCAAATTAGTTTGTTGTATTTTAGGTGTTATAACAATGCGTATTATGCAAAAATTGGAGGAGTGAGCACGGAAGAGATGAATAGGCTGGAGAGAACGTTCTTGTTCGATATTGATTTCAGACTAAATATTACAGTAGAGATGTTTGAGAAATACTGTCTCATGTTGCAGAGAGAAACGGTACCGTGTGATTCAAGAAAACTTAGATCAGTCCTTGGAGAGATAGCTTGTGGTTGCCAAGCGATTTAAACCCATGAAAAGAAAAAGAAAAAACATCATTGCCCTTAGATCTTCTTTTCTTGATTATGTTTTCAACTAACGTGTTTTCTCAAGATTATATGAAGAAATGAATCAATTAAAAAGAAAGGAACAAGACCTTAAGTTTGAAATCAAAACATTCTTTTCTTATTGAACGTGTCAACTCCTCACAGCAACTTACAAAAAATCTCTTCATTAAAATTTACAAAAATACAATGAACTTATACTAACATGTTACATAGCGATGTCGGATCAAGTTTGCTTCGCCATTGATTGAGCCACCACAATACACTTTTGGCTTTTCGATGTCGGAAAATGTCACAAAATATTCGGCATTTTGTCAGGTTGTAATACAGTTAATGGTAGCTAAGAGTTTAGATCACATGAAAGGATAAAACTCATCGAGAAATCTTTCAGTTACATGCGGTCATCAAAGTAAACAGAAATCAAATGACTCCATCTACAGTAAAACCTCTATAAAGTTATAACAATGGAATTCTAATATTTTATTACTTTATCGAGATTATTAATTTATCGAGAGATAATTAGACCAAAAACTTAATTTGGGACTCGAAAATTCTATTCATTTATCGAGGTATTACTTTATCGAGTATTACTTTATAGAGGTTTTACTGTACATTTCCGGTGACATCAGCTACTATCCCAGGCCAAACCTTGAAAGCCCAAAAATATTGGGCCTTAGGAATTGCAAGTGACAACAAATTTACATATGTGGATTTTTGTTGCTGAAGTGGCTTCCACGGTGTTGCTCTTGTGTTGGAACCTTTTGACAGATACAGAGGTGCGATTACGCGTATAAGAAAGGTGGTAGGTTGGTTATGCTATTATACTAACACAACTATATGCTTATTAAAAAAACCATTTAAAAACCATACATGTTTTCTTAATCCAAACAAAATTCTTACTTTCCGTTATTTCTCGTAAGACTTTATAAGCTTTTATACTACTTACAATCTGATAGTTTATTCAATTACTTATGACTAACCACCTTCAAAATTGGGTCCCAAATCTCACACCGCTCCTATCAGACGAGGGTCACAAGTTACACAACCTGTTAATCAACTATTATACTACTATATGTTGGTGGGTTGTATAGTTTGGCTTTTTGAGTTTCATGGTTGGTTGTTCCATGTTGCAAAACATTAATGAAAAGTGAGATATTCTTCTTCTTTTTGTCAATAATACTGAGAGAATGGAGATATTCTTTCTGCCAACCATTTTTTTTTTAAATACTTGCATGTTGTTATTTTATTTTTTGTCAACACTTGCATGGTATTCAACTCTCTCTTTTTTTCTTCTTCTTTTAGCTGCACATGGTATTTAGCTCATTTGGTGGCCAATATAATTCTAAAAATCATTAGACATTAAATGCAAAATGAAAGATAAGTTGGAAAACAGTCTCTTTTGACTTTCGACATTCTTAATACCAAATGGCTTATTTTGTTGACTTATAATAAAATGTCTTAACGAGTAATGACAATTGCTTTTGGGAGAAAAATAGCAATTTGGCTACCACGATGTCTCGTGTTTGCGGCATATGGTGGTAATCAGCTACCGTGTAAGTCCATGTGCTCTTGAATTAATAAAAATTATAATCATTTAATAACTTTCAGAAGCTTCTATATGTTGTGAACTTGTGATTTGTTTACATTTAATCTGATAATTTACTTGTGAATGGTTAACTTCTATGTATATCAAAATATATAGACCGTCATGATTCTTAATTGTGGATCTAGTGTTGAGATCTAGTTCTTGACATTCATACTTAGTTTAGTTGACATGACACTATACTGAAAAAGGTTGGTTACGTTGTGAAGTCAATAAAGAAACGAATATAGCGCCTTGTTCGAGGTCATTAATTATCAATAGGGAATTTTCTTTGGTGGTCGAAAAAGAGAAAAAAATCCCTTGATGACGTTTTCAGTATAAAGACGTTACAAACTGCATAATTAGACTGAACGCGTGAACTTAAAAAATTATTCATTTCACCAAACTCTTACCAGATTATCGAAATATTCAATTTTAAATCTTTACCTATCTTTTATTTTATTCACAAGATTTCTCTTTTAACTTTTTTTCCCTTTTTGCACTTTTCTCCGTGATTTTGTTCTGGTTTCAACTTTCAAGAAGCTTCCACATCCGGCATTTATCTCAATACTTTCAATTTGCAAATTATTTTATTAATTTTCCATCTCTCGAAACCTCAATTCGCATATTCTTGTGGGTTCTTAGTTGTCAGTGATTACGATGGGCTCGATTCTATTTTCCTGAGATATTTTTTTTTGGGTTCTTTTTGGTCTCTCTTTGCTTTGCTTTAAAGCGTTCTCCAAAATAAATAAAAATTTCATAATCCGTGATTCGAGCGTTTTGATCGTCAATTTTCCTTTTTTCCCTATTTCTGGGTTTATGGGTACTCATTTGTCTCTTCTTCAGGATTTTGCCAGATTAGGGAAAACAAAATCAGAAACTAATTAAAGGTACCGCAAAATTTTACCTTGTAATTTGGCATTCTCTGGGTTCTTTTTTTGTTTGTTTTCGTTCCGAAAATTTCCTCTTTTGGGCTTTATTCGTTTCTGATTTTCTCCTGCAACGTCGACCTAAAAAAGATCCGATTTTGATTAAAACTCCGATCGATAAAAGAGATTCGAATTTCTTACCATCTGGGTTTTTTCCTTCTTCTTCTTCCGGGTTCTTATTTCTCTCTCCTGCAACCGATTTTGCATGTCATGTTCTACGATTGGCAAATCTCTCACCTCCGACCCAGATTTTGAATAAA
The DNA here is from genome assembly GCA_902728155.2 of Microthlaspi erraticum. Classification (NCBI taxonomy): domain Eukaryota; kingdom Viridiplantae; phylum Streptophyta; class Magnoliopsida; order Brassicales; family Brassicaceae; genus Microthlaspi; species Microthlaspi erraticum. The sequence goes on along the minus strand of CACVBM020000210.1, from coordinate 23,730 downwards.
GTTTCGATTTTTTTTGTTCTAAGCTCTGCAACTGCATGCATGTTACTTCTGGGGTCTGATTACTGTGTTTTAAAGCTCTGATTTTTTCGATTCATGCAGGTTTCTGACTTTCTCGACTCGACCTAGATTCTGCTTCTCTCTCTCTCGGATGAATTCTCCGTTGAGCTGTAAGAATCTGAGGCTGTTTTCAAAATCCGTTGCATGCAAATGTCTTGCTCTTGTCGCTATTGCTCTGTTCTACAGAGCTCTGCTTCTCTCTTACGCCCCCGGAAACGCCGCTCTTGACAAAATCACCTCCTTGATTCGAGCCCCTTACATCTCAGATTCCGGTAGAATCCGAACCGATAAGTTTCTCGAGGTTCCTCAGATCGTATGGGGACTGAACAATCAGAAGATCGCTTTCGCAAGAGCCTGCTTAACGGCGAGGCTGATGAACAGGACGCTTCTCCTCCCTAGCCTAAGCTCTTCCTTGTTCTACAAGGAAATCGATAAGCTCCGTCCGATTCCGTTCGATAAAGTGTTTCAGTTCGAAAGATTCAACTCTCTCTGCTCCGGGTTTGTGAGGCTCGCTCAGTTCTCAGATGTTAGAAACAGAGCACAAAGGTTTGATCTTGAGAAAGGTAGTGGAAGAAGATGGACAGTGGAGAGAGACTTGGAACAGCTCAAGCAATCCTCTCGCAATGGATCCATCGATGAGTTTGAAGTGATCCGTGTCATTGGTAAAAACCCTTTCTTGTGGCATGATCATTGGCCGGTGAAGGAGTACGCTAAGGTCTTTGAGTGTATGGTGGTGGTTGATGAGATCTCAAGAGAAGCAGATAAAGTTGTGATGAAGATCAGAGAAGCAGGGGCAAAAGCAAAACTTGAACCGGAATCGAAAACTGGGATTGAGAGTCCGGTTCCTTTTGTTGCGGTTCACATGAGGATAGAGATAGATTGGATGATACATTGCAAGAAGCTAGAGCAGAGGAAGAAAGTGTCAGAGATTTGCAGTAGTAAAAGAGAGATTTTGGAGAGAGTAGGGAACATTTCCGGTTTAAAGACTCCGACTTTGCTTTACCTCGCGGTGGCGGATAGTCTCTTGGAAGAGAAAGAAGAAGATTCATCGGTTTTGAGTGGTTGGAGAGATGGATTGATTCCGTTTGAGAAGAAGAAGTTAGGTGTTAAAGAGGAGATTTACGGAAAGTATTCGTATTTGATTCAGTCGGCGATAGATTACGAGGTGTGTTTAAGAGCTGATGTGTTTGTTGGTAATAGCTTCTCGACTTTCTCTAGTCTCATTGTTCTCGAGAGGACGCAGAAGGCGAGGAGGTTAGGGTTTGTGAGTTCTTGTGAAGATGGTGGTGGTGAGAACGAGTGGAGATCTTATGCTTATAATCTTGCTGGAGAGTCAAAGAGAGTTCCAAGGAGATGGATGACGAATATGACTGATTCGAGCTTGCAAGCTATTAGCTATGGCTCTAATTCTGTTTCTTGTTCAAGTGAATGATGATTATTCACATTTTAGGTTTAGTTTTTTTTGTCTCTTTTTATAATACAATTCGTTTATTTGTGGAGGTAAATGTTAGATTTCACAGGTTAAAAAGCAATGAATATATCTTCTTTTCTTCTTCAAATTAATTGGGAGAATGAGAGCAAGAATTTGAGAAATATATAGAAAAACAGTTCCTTACTTATTCAACAAGGCATCTTAAGTCTTAAAACACAATCATTTGAATAGAGTTGAAGAAAACAATTTTTTTTTTTTTTTCTGGTTTGGATCTTTACTTCAGCTGCTCTGGTTTCTGGCGGAGTAGAGACGGAATGAAGCTGTGCCGGCGACGAAAGCGGCTGTGCCGACTGGTAAAAACACATTTGAGGAGAATCCATAAATCATGATCATGAGATACAGAAGCATTTGACCAAACAGTTTGGAATCCAAGAAGTGAACATACTTGAAACCGCCGTTAGAGATCTTTTGATTAGCTTGCGGCTCCTTCTCCTCTTAGACTCAATCTTTGGAATACACAGATGAGGATTCTCAGCTGCGGTTAAGATCTTCTGGAATAAGTAATCAAAATCTCCAAGTTTTGAGCTGGTTGGTATTGGAGCCTCAATCCCTATATCTTGTGTAACCTGCAAAAGCCAAAATACAAAACATATTAATCAAAAACTTAATTTTTCAATCTTTACTATAATCAAGAAGAGAAAACACTATTACTCTAATGGATTCTTGAATTGCCATTGGGAATGAATCAAGATCGGTTTTTGATGCAACCATCAAGCAAGGAAACTCGAAACCGGCGTCTTTACTAGTGGTTGCAACATCAGCAAGCAAATCAATGGCTCTCTTCCACGAAGACTCATCAGAAGAATCATAGAGGAAGATGGCTACATCACAAGCAGCCAATGCTTCATTTGATAACAAGAATCCATCTTCTTCTTGAAATCGAATTTCCTTCATCACCAGTGTTTTCTTCTTTGTCTTTGCAGTGATGATCACTCCGGATTTTTCAACCATATTAACAGCATAACGTTCCTCAGTTGATCCGTTGTTCTTGTCATCATCGTATGACCTAAATTAAGATTCATACAATCAGACAAAGACATATATTATTATAATTTCTTGAGCTGAGTTAAGAAACAGACAAACCTTCCAATGAACCGATTGAGCAATGCAGATTTTCCAGAACTGTTAGGTCCAAACACAAAACACTGAACAACTTCTCTTTCAGATTTCTGCTCCTTGCGATCTATAGATCTCTCCCTAGTTACGCGAATCGCTGAAGATGGATCATGTGGGAATATAGCGTAAACCAAATACTCCAAACTCTTCGCTGGATCTATTAGTGCCATCATTTGCCACTGCAGAGAAAAAGATGTAAGCTTATGAAAATGGGTTCCCTCTAAAAACCGTTAAAAGACTTGTTTTGTTTTTTGATTACCAGTGAGAGGAAGGCTTCAAGAGATAATTCTCCATCCTTAGTTTCCTCTACAGCATTCTTATAAGGAGCTTCATTCCAAGGACTGTCATTAATGGATTCAAAACAATGGAGATTACACAGAAAAAAAATTAAAGAACAAAACATTTTATAATCACAAATTGTTTACCTTTCAGGTGCAGCTTGAAAGAGATATCCCATCTCATAAGGTCCCAAGTTATTATTCTGAGAAATTAAAATCTGATTTTTAAGAATTATAAACTCTCACAAGTAGGGTTACAATTAATATAAACTCTCATAAACTTAAAAAATAAGACTTTACACTGTCAAGGTCGTAAACCTCAAAGGCATTCTTTAAGAAGCTAATAGCTTTATTAGTCAGCTCAACACTCTGCACCAATGCCAAATCAGAAACAGTAGCAAAATTAAATTATCGTATCATCAAAATTAATGAAGCCAAGATAAATGAGTTATATATACATTTCTGCAAGATTGTTACCTGATCAGGCTTGCGTTTGAATGATGAATAAGGAATGATGGTATCATCAACGAGTCTCATATCATTGTTATACCCGAATTTCCTAAGTATAGTCCATACTGTTCTGATTCTTCCGTGTTCCACAAGAAATGTGCTTAGAAACAAGAAACCCTCAATTGTGATTCCTTTTCTATTAATATTAACTCCTTGTGGACACCGTACTTGCACAAATTTTCTTAATTCTTCACTTTGAGAAGGCGTCAGTTCTTGATTGAAGCATTTAACCTAAAATTTATTCATTTTTCATTAACTTTAACTGCTTCATAGAAGCACTCAATATGAAAACATAAGATGTAATAAGAGGAGACCTCAATATCATTTAAATGTGAGTCACTGAGAAGAGAATCCCTGTTATGGATAGAGACTGTAGCAAATATTCGTTTTAAGGCAGCCACACAGCGAGGCTTCAGTGAATTGGTTTCTTGGTCATATATTGGACCTAGAGGGTGAATAACCGCTTGTTGCGCATGATGAAAACCTCTCTAGCCTACAGAAGAAAGCTTTTTAAATTGATCAAAATGGTCATTTTTCAGATGTGATGTGAATGTTCTTGAAATTTATATAGTCTAAGGTCTCACGCACAAGCCAAGGGACGTAAATGATCTCATGAGAAGACCACATAATAGATGTCTCGACCTCTCGATATTCTTGCATTATAGGAGACATGATTTCATCAATGTTGATTTCATTGTTATAATCAACTTTATAACCTGCCGCTATGATAGGAACTCTCACCTGTTGAATCAAAGAGTCACACGACAAATTTATTTACAAAATAATATAAAATTGACTGATAAAAACGAAGAAAAAATCAAAGCAAATTAAACCTCTAATTCTCGAAACAGAGGAAGCCAATATTCACTCAGACGATCAAGAGTCTCCGGTCTGTCGAATGCTAATGTCAAAACAATTGCATCTGCTTCCTTAACTTCTTTAAGTATCTCTCTCTTATCTTCCGGTCTGTACATTTTATTAGCATAACCATTTCCATTTTCCAAACGTTAAATTCAAATTTATACAATCATAAGAAAAATTGTTACCTTGAAGAAGTGTCGATAATGATGGCAGGAACAGGGTCAGGGAATAATTCAGCAGGTAAATTGGTGTAAGGGAACAGAGGAGGGACGTTTGGATGCAAAGAACCAGTTGTTGCAGCCATAATCAAACTTGATTTTCCTGTGCCTTTTTCACCAACCACAACGATTCTTATCGGTTTTGGAGAGTTGCGTGAATCTCTTACACCAATCCTCATCATCTGACATTGCAAACAACTGATCAGAATCAACATATACTATTGATCATGTAAAGACATTTGAGAAGATCTGAAACAGAGGAGACTCAACAATGGCCAAAAATCAAATTACTTAGCATGATCCAGATAATTTAGAGGCTCAAGAATCAGAATTCAGGTATTGTAAGTTGAAAAGGAGAAGACTTTTACACCACAAACGATATGGAATTACAGAAACAGAGGCAAAAACAGAGAGAGAAGAGAGATGATAAAGGTTAAAGGTACATACTTTTTAGAATCTTACAGATTTTTTCAGAAACAGTTTAGTAGATAAAGTTAAGAGATCAAAATGCAGAGAAAGGCGTTAACTAAGAAGCTTGTGAAGGATGAGAGAATTCAAAAGAAGAAAAGAGAGCTTCTTCTTCTTCTTTGTTTATTTTCCTTTTGGTTTCATCTCTATTTATTTACTGGCTTAAAAGAGCAGTAGCAAAAATGCACAATCTAGTAAATGAGACAAGTGTCTTCTCCATTGAATAGATTTGGCTTTAACGGTGAAATTAGCGTTTGTGTGAGGGGATCGGACGGACGAGATTGAGGATCTTGACGTGGATACAACTGGTTTTTTTGGTTCTGTTCCTTTTTTACCTTTTTCGTGTTCAAAGCTTTTAATTACATGCATTAATTTGAAAATCTTTATTTTGAATAAAATATGTATATCCTTCTTTCTTAATATTTTCAATTTATACAAATACTTTTACGTATAAGTTACAATGAAACAACAACAATATGGGATCAAATCTGCATAGAACAATATAACACCGTACTTAGTATAGTTCTAGATTGAAAATTATTTAAACTATGTGTTAGGTTCAAATGTAACATGCTACTCTTATGAATGCAAGTTAGTTACAATTCTAAACCTTAAAACTTAAATAGTAGGTTATATATTATGTAACGGAAACTAAAAAATGGCGGGATGATAAATTATAAATATGACATAATTGTGTTAAAGCCCATCAAACTAAAAATATTAATGCTAATTAGTATGTATGTAGTTTTGCACATAAAGCGCCGCAATGCTAATAGTCGTATAAATAAATATTTTATTTTCTTAAATCCGTTTGTAATCTTGTTGTCCGCCGTAAAGATGAAATATATTTTTGGTATTTCATTAACCGATTAAATATATTACCGTAAAAAACTAATCTACATTTGTTTTCCTAATTACTCATATACCTAAACAATTTCTGATAAATCCAAGCTATTATTTCTGTACAAAATTAAGAGGTTTCCTCTTTTGTGGAGTTTGACTATTTTTAGTTATAAATACTTATTAGTTTTCTATGTTCAATTTATACTTTATTTTCATTTTTGACTTTTTGTTATAGGCTATTTTTGGTGATGTGTTTAATGGATTTTAAAAGAATTTCAGAGCTATATGTAATTATTATTTTAATCTGAAAGAAATACATTAAATTTATATCATGGTAAATTAATGAATTGGGCAAAAAATAGCACTTGAGATGTGGTAGTGGAAAAGGATGAATGGTACATTTATTATTGGATTTTATTTCTAGTAGAAAATCAATGAAATTGTAATAGGAAAACAAATTATTTCAAAATGTAATAAGTTTAGGTATTTTTAACAAAAATCATCAGCAGAGACAAAATTAGTGGGATGATGATGCCCTCCAAATGACAAAGAGGTTACCACTCCGTCAAAACCCATTGGGCTGGAGTAGTTCAGTTCGAGGGCCCACTCCTTCTATCAGAGAGCTTCTTTCATCAGAGAAGCTGCGACACGGACGAGGCGATCGGAGAAGATGTCCGGCAAATACACGATCATAGACGGCCAGAACGTCTCTGAATCTGTACCTGTAAGCTCATCGGTTCTATATTTTATTGGATGATTATGTACGTGTGTGCTTGTCAATTTTTCATTATTCTGATCTAGTTTCGATCTGCTGTTTTGTTTCTGTCTTTCTGATGGTCGTAGTCTGTTCCAGATCCAGGCCTTACCACCGTCGAATTCACTGGTAACATTGTCGTTGGTTGTGATAAGTTCTGTTGCGTAGATGAATTGACAGTTAAAATTTGGGAAGGAACGATTTGATTTAGATTTTGATTATGTTTATTTAGCTAATACGACTGTAAATTGGTATGGACTTTTGTTTGAATTCTGAGTCCAGATTCTTTCTCAAGCTTATTAATCGTTGACTTTTCCAACCGCTGTTTATATTTCTACATTCTTTAGTTACTTAACTTGTTTCCTTTGTTCGTCGTGGATCTGATCAGCTGCAAATGATAGGGACCTAAGACTGTTAACACAAGCTGTTGAAGAAGCATATAAAGGAGTAGAGTGTGGTGATGGACGACCGTTTGGAGCGGTTATTGTCCATAAGAACCGAATCCTTGTGAGCTGCCATAATATGGTTTTGAAATACAAAGATCCAACTGCACATGCTGAAATCGTAGCCATTAGAGAGGTATTAACAAAACAATAAGTGTATCTTTCAGTTCACGTTGCTGTGGAATGTTACTCATAATGCTTAAAACACACAGGCATGTAAGAAACTGAAGGAAATCAAGCTATCGGAATGCGAGATATACGCATCGTGCGAGCCTTGTCCGATGTGTTTTGGAGCCATCCATCTTTCAAGAATCAAGAGATTGGTGTATGGTGCCAAAGCCGAAGCAGCTGTAGCCATCGGGTTTAACAGCTGCATAGCCAACGGTTCGAAGGGCACTAAGCTCTACAACAAGTCTAACCTAGAGATCATAAAACTCGATGTGAGTTTCGCCGAGCAAGTTTTCCACAATACAAAGGGAAAGTTCAGTTTATAGTAAGCTCTTCGAATATTTTGTTCGTTTACATAATTACATTTTTGTGAAAAAAAAAAGAAACAAATAAATTTGGAAAATGTTTGTTAATATGTACTTTCTTCTATCACTTATAGCTTTAACGTTAACAACGAACTACCACAATTTCGCGTTTTTGGAACGTTTTTTAGCTGCAATTTTGAGACGCGATTTTTTTTTTTTTTCATTTGAAACATTACTTCCCCTTTCAATACTAACGGTAAACATTACTTTAAACTCCCGAGGCAAAGTCATAGTATATACTTTCTGCTTTACCGTTCTCTTAACGGTTTAACGTGGACGAACTACCACAAAATCGCGTTTTTGCAACGTTGTTCAGCTGCAATTCTGAGACGCGAAATTTTGGGTTTTTTCATTTGAAACATTACATCACTTGCGAATATAACGGCGATGTTAACGCCGTTAATTACTAACAGTTGTTTAAACTCCCGAGGCAAAATCATATGATCGCTGCTTACGCACTCTCTCTACCTACCCAATCTGTTGTTTACTCGCAGTAGCCGATCGGAGAGATGGGTGTTGATTTGGAGTCGGTGTCGGAGGCGACCTCCGGCGCCGTGGGGTCGCTTCTGAGTACAACGATCTTATACCCACTCGATACATGTAAATCAAAGTTCCAGGCGGAGATTCGAGCTCGTGGCCAGCAGAAATACAGGTTTCCCTCGAATCGTTCCAATTCGAAAAATTTGCGTTGTTCGTCTCAATTTAGTATATGATGATGGTGATGATGATTGATAAGTCCCCTCTCGTTTAATCCAATGGATTTTTGGTATGTGCAGATATCTCTCAGATGTCCTGTGGGAAGCGATTTCTAAAAAACAGGTTCTCTCGCTGTATCAAGGCCTAGGAACGAAGAATTTCCAGTCCTTCGTTTCGCAATTCATCTACTTTTACAGCTACAGCTATTTCAAGAGGCTGCATAGTGAAAGAACAGGTTCGAAATCGATCGGAACGAAGGCAAACTTGCTCATTGCTGCTGCTGCTGGGGCTTGTACTTCCCTTTTAACTCAGGCATGTTACGTTTTTGGACAATTGAATTCTTTATTTTGGTCAAAGCTGAGAGAATTTGAAGTCTTGGTGTTGGAAATTGGAATGGAAAAATGAAGCCTTTGAGTGTGTTGTATTTGTGTAGCCTCTAGATACAGCTTCATCAAGGATGCAAACGAGCGAGTTTGGAGAATCAAAAGGGTTGTGGAAGACGTTGACAGAGGGTGCTTGGGGAGATGCTTTTGATGGCCTTGGGATCTCTCTTTTACTGACTTCGAATCCAGCAATTCAGGTATATCCTCATTTGGTAGCTCACTTGGATCTTGACAACATGACTTGTTGAATAAAGTTGCTGCTCTTTGCAGTATACAGTGTTCGATCAGCTGAAGCAGCACCTTCTTAAGCAGAAAACTGCAAAAGCCGAGAATAGTTCTTCTCCGGTAGTGCTCTCCGCGTTTATGGCGTTTGTGTTAGGTGCGGTTTCCAAAAGTGTTGCCACTGTCATCACATATCCAGCAATCAGGTATTAACCTTAGACAAGATCACTTGAAATCTTGGTTATCTTAGTGAATATATTGTGTATATTTGGGTTGATGTTCTGTATGTTCCTGAGTTTTGCAGGTGCAAAGTGATGATTCAAGCTGCTGATGACTCGAAGGAAAACGAGACGAAGAAGCCGAGAAGAAGGGCAAGAAAAACGATTCCAGGGGTTGTGTATGCGATATGGAGAAAAGAAGGGATGTTAGGGTTCTTTAAAGGCTTGCAGGCTCAGATCTTGAAGACAGTTCTGAGCTCAGCGTTGCTACTGATGATAAAGGAGAAAATCACTGCAACGACATGGATTCTCATTCTAGCTATCCGTAGATCTCTGTTTCTCACAAAGAGCAAGTTGAAAAGTCCTTAGTCTCTCGCATACATACAAAAACGTTCAAAGCAAGGCAAAGATGGGGATTGCAGTGTGCTCACGTTCTGCTCTCTAATCCTCTATGTATGAATGATACTCATGGTAAAGATCTTCGGTTTGAGTATATGTACCGGAAACTATTGTAATACAAGCTTTGTAATAAAGTTTTTAAGCAACTCAAAGTCTAGATTGATATGGTATAAGTTATTGAGCTCACTTAGTCTATGATCATTGTGAGATGCATAACGAGCAACTCTTGGTGGACTCTTCGATACTCAAAAGATTCATAAAGAGCCAACATTTGTATAAAGTGATGAATTTTTGTTGAAAAGTCTGTATCTTTTTGATAACGTTGTTGAATAAAGGAAAATAATTATATAATCCCATCTAGTGGGACGAAGCTTCTGAGTGAGAGAGAGTGTTAGGCTCAAGTTCCCGTAAAATCCAATTGGACCGGAGAAGTATAGTTTTCAAGGCCAATTTCGTTTCTTAGAGAGAGAACCACGAGACGGACGGAAGATCTCGGAGAGGAGGAGGAGAGCAAGATGATGACCGGCGGGAACTACTCGACAATCGACAGCCAGAAAGTTTCTGGATCGGTACCTGTAAGTTCTCCCATTTTACACTTCCTCGATCTCGATTGTTTAACATGAGTAATCTCTACGTGTGTGCTCGTCCATACACTGATTTGATTCTTCCGATCTGATCTAGTTTCCATTTGTTTTTTTTCTGTTGTCGATCGTAGTCTGTTCCAGATCCAGGCCATACCACCGTCAAATTCCAAGGTAACATTGACGGAATTTCTGAAATTCCCGGTTGCTGATAGAGCATTTAGATAAGGACGATTTTGATTGGAATTTAATGCCTTTTTTGCTCTCGAACGGAAAAGTGTGTTGATTTTAGCTAAGAAAGGAAATTTCACTGCAATTTTCAAGGAATTGCTTTTAAAATTTGAAAGAATCTCTAGCTTATAGCAGATAAGGGTTCAGTGGATAGAAGAAACGTATTTCATTCACTTTTTTGAAGTTTTGATTGATATGGCTATGTTCATGTTAAGTTTTGATCAAGGGATGCATTGTTTTGCAGAATCAAATCTACAAACTTTTCCTCCATCTGCTACTCAGGGCAAGATCTCTGGTGGTAGTAATCCCCCTCGAGATGCTGACGGTATGATGCTAATATTAGTCGATTGAGGAATTTAGGATTGTTGAAATGTGTTCATTGGCTTGTTGCTAGTCTTTATAATATGGTATGTGTTATGGATTGTAGTATAAAAATTTGAAAACTCTGGTGCAGATTCATTTTCTGGGAATGGTAATGGTAGTACTAGAGATGAAACTCAGTCTGGTGGCTGGCTCCATAAATTCACTGTTGGTGCTTACAAGCCGTTCTTCGATGTTGACACTTCGGATGTTGTTGAAAGACTCAAAGAATCTCTCTTCCCATTCCGTGGAACGTTTACAGAGAAGACCGCTGATAAGCCTGACTTGTAAGACTTGTCTCTTTTCTGATCTTTTTCAACTTGGTCTCTCAAACTTCTCAAATGCGATAATTGAGATGTATTTGCAGGTATGGTCCGTTCTGGATATGCACCACTTTGATATTCGTGGCAGCATCAATCGGCACATTTGTGACATACATAGCACACAAATGGAAGAAACAAGAATGGAACTACGACATTAATCTGGTGACTTGGTCCGCAGGAGTGTTCTATGGCTACGTCACGATTGTTCCTCTCGCACTATACGTTGTTCTCAAATACTTCTCTGCACCATCAGGCTTAGTCCAACTCTTCTGTCTCTACGGCTATTCCCTCTTCGTCTTCATCCCTGCATTGGTACCAAATCTCTCCTCTTAAAAGAAATGTGATCATGTAGAAACATCTGAATATGATGAGACTAAGACACGTTTTCTCTGTTTCCGACTCTGCAGTGCCTCTCGGTCGTGCCGGTGGAGATCTTCAGATGGGTTATCGCAGGTGTAGCCGGGTTCATGTCTGCAACATTTGTGGCTTTGAACCTGAAAGCGCATATCAATTCCGCTGGAGAGAGGTCGATCTTGATTATTGCAAGCATCTTTCTTTTGCAGCTCGGGCTTGCGGTTGTGCTCAAGCTCTATCTGTTCACTGTCACCGTATGATTCATGAAAAGTTTATAGTCTTATCCGTTCTTTATAAACTAAGAGTTAATGTTTTTCTTTCTGATATATGTAGATCTATAAACGTCTCTCCTCAGATTTATCCAAATTTTTGTACTGTATGGAAACTTAACACAATTTAATTACCTTCCATGATTTACTTTGTAGAAATTAGTGTTAGTAATAAATTCTTTTGTTGCTCTTGTGTTGTTCTGTATATCACAACTGTTTGAAAAGAACCAAGTGAACTGACCCAAAAAAGTGTAAAAACCTGCAACAACTCCTTCACACGAAGAAAACATGTTTAACCAATTAAAAGCTAATTTGAGCCCACCAAAGAAAAACAAGAGAAGATAATTTATGATTTTTTTTTGTTTTTGAAGAAATGAAGAAAAAATGAAAAGAAATGAAAACGCTGATTTGTACGGATACGGCGGTCTACTCAGTGGAATTTCTGAAAACACTGACAATTTTGTAAATATTCTTCTACATTTTGTCAATAAGCTCTATTCGAATCACCTTCGATTTTCTCTTATTTGTTTTTTTTTTATAAAAGTTTTGAGACTTGTCTTTCTTTCGCCACTATTCTTCTGTCTTGTAAAATCTTTGTTGTTTTTCAGTGTTTGGCTGTAATAGTTAATGGCGAATTTCTCCACGGATAATTCTAAAATGAAAAATGAAAATAATAACAAGTATTTAGCATCTTGGCGTTTTTCAATATTTCTTTCCACATTATTATCTATCATGTGGGTCTCAATCATCGAGACTTCCACTTTTGATTTTCTTTTTTTCTCTTCCTTCTTAAAAAAAAAAAAAAACTTAATCTGATCTTTTCTGAACATGGCCGTTGAATTTGATAGCCAGATTCACACTAATCTTCTTCCTTCAATTATTTCTTCTTCATCTTCTCTTGGCGTGAGATTTGAGATACGTGTTAGGTACCTTGTTACGAGTCTCAGTTTGTTCATCTTTTACATCGCAAGCAATCCAAATCACTTGACGCTTTCTCCAATAACAAAATCAGACATTTGGAGAGAGAGAGAGTTTCTTGTTGGCGGAAATTGATTTTGTCAGAGAGTGAATTGTAAGTGAGATCAAACAAATTTGCCCCCTTTTTAACGCTTTCCAATAAAAATATATATTTTGAGGTCGCGATCAAATTGGAGAGGTTAAAGCTGCGTTTTTTTTGCAGATGAATTGGGTTTGAATGTTTGGTGGGTTCGTAAATGGACCGGAGGAGTTGGCTTTGGCGGAGGAAGTCATCGGAGAAAAGTCCCGGCGAAACAGAGAGTACCGGCTCCCTATCCTCTCATTCTGAAAGATTCTCAGACGATCAGGTCACATTCTTCTTTCTGAATCGGAAAAAAAAAAAAAATCCGACTTTATAGCTTAAAACTTGATTCCATGTATCAATGGAGATAACTGTGAAAGTTCAAAGCTTTTGTGGGGCACTTTATAGCACATTGCTGCTAAAACCTTGTTTAGTGTATGATTCTAATTTGTGTGTAATGTGTGTGAAAATTCAGAGATCTCAATCACCGGAATTAATCTCAAAACCTGTGACAAGAGAAGAAGAGGCAACGGCGGATATCAAGATTCTAACGGAGAGGCTCTCTGCTGCTCTTTTAAACGTCAGTTTAAAAGAAGACCTTGCAAAGCAACATGCTAAAGTTGCAGAGGAAGCTGTTGCAGGTTAGTTTGTTGTGTTGTTTTGTTTTCACACAGAAATCAAATTTAGTACTTCTCGGTGATTGAACGAATGTGCATGATTGATTGATCTTTAGGTTGGGAAAAGGCAGAGAACGAAGCTGAGGTTCTGAAGCAACAGCTTGATGCTTCTGCAAGCAAAGTTTCAGCTCTTGAGGATCGAAACAGTCATCTTGATAGTGCGCTCAAGGAATGTGTGAGGCAGCTCTGGCAAGGAAGAGAAGAGCAGAACCAGAAGATCGAAGAAGCTATAAACAAGAAATCCGCAGAGTGGGAAGCTGAAAAATCGAAACTTGGAGCCCAAATCGAGGAGCTTCAAGCTAGACTTCGACCAGGAAAAGAAGAGGTTGTTGTTGCTAATGAAGATCTTTACCTAAAGCTTGAGTCTTTAGAGAAAGAGAACTCAGGTTTGAAGCTGAAACTAGTTTCGAAAACAGAGGAGGCAGAGATTAGAACCATTGAGAGGGACTTGAGCACTCAAGCTGCTGAGTCTGCTAGTAAACAACAGTTGGAAGGGATTAAAAAGTTGACTAGACTTGAAGCTGAATGCAGGAAACTGAGAGTCATGGCTCGGCGATCAAATGATAACCAATCAAACAGCTGTGAGAGAGTTTCTTTTAGTGACAATGAGATGCAGAGTCCTTCCTCTGTAAAGGTCATTGGGAAAACGTCAATGGCTCCTTCAATAAACATTGGTTTGATGGATGATTTTCTCGAGATGGAGAAGCTCGCTGCACAGCCGCATTCAGAGAGTAACAAGGGATTAGAGAAACCTTCAAGCCAACAAAAACGTGAACTTGAAACCTCACTTCACAGGATTTCTGAATTAGAGGAAAAGGTAGAGATGGTAGAGGTAGAGAAACTGCAGTTGGAGATGGCTTTGAATGGATCCAGAGAGGAAATTGAGGTGTTGCAGAGTCGATTAATGGAGACAGAGGAGAAGTTATCCGAGGTGAAGAAACTGGAACCTAAAGCTCAAGATCTAGAGTTGTCTTTGGGTGAATCAGGAAAGCAAATTCAGGATCTTCAAAGACAGCTAAAGAAAGCACAAGCGAATCTCTCAGAGCTAGAGACTGCAAGAGCAGAGAACCAGGATCTAGAGAAGTTGCTGGATGAATCAGGAAAGCAGATTCATGATCTTCAAAGACAGCTAAACAAAGCACAAGTGAATCAGTCAGAGCTAGAGACTGTAAGAGCAGAGAAGCTGGAACTGACCATATGTTTAAACGGGACAAAGAAGCAGCTTGAGACATCGCAAAGTCGGCTAAAGGAAACAGAGAGAAAGCTAACAGAGCTTCAGACTCTGCTGCGTCTAACAAAGGATGCAAAAGAAGCGGCTGAGGATGGTTTGAGAGCTGCAAGCGAGAAAGCAGAAGCGGTTGAGTCAAGACTCAGAGATGTCGAAGCAGAAGCGGAATCTTTGATCTTGAAGATCGAATCTTTGGAAGAGAGTAGAGAGAAGGAACGTGGTTTATCAGCAAAGCACATTTCAAAGTGCCAAGAGCTGCAAGATGAAATCTCAAACCTGAAACACGAACTTGAACATCGTCAAGAAGCAGAGCATGAGACTAACCATGTGATTGCTTTTGATGAAGATTATAAGCTGAAGCAGGTAAGACTCTTTTCTCGTCTATGTGCAATATTACATAATACTGCATAGAAGGCAATAAAGCTCGTTTCTTTTGTTCTAAAACTTAAAATGTGGCAATGTCAGGAGAAGGAATTAGCAGTGGCTGCCTCAAAATTTGCAGAGTGCCAGAGAACTATTGCTTCGCTGGGTCAGAGATTACAGTCACTTGCTACACTTGAAGATTTCTTGATTGAATCTT
Organism: Microthlaspi erraticum; assembly: GCA_902728155.2. NCBI lineage: Eukaryota > Viridiplantae > Streptophyta > Magnoliopsida > Brassicales > Brassicaceae > Microthlaspi > Microthlaspi erraticum. The sequence goes on along the minus strand of CACVBM020000210.1, from coordinate 8,597 downwards.
GAGGAGCTCTCTGATCAAAATCAGTAGATATGAAAACAGGGTTGAGACTTATATTTGTCAATAGAAACAACGGAAATGGATATAGTTTTTGTTTCCTTTTATAAATTTATATCCATTTAATTTCTATTGTTTAAGATCAAATCAATTATCAACAGAACTTTGTGCAAATACAAATAAAATATAGTGATCTGTGGAAAAGTATTCCTCTTTCTTTTGTATGTATCTATCTCATCCTTGAATCCACATACTTTACTTTCTTTTTTTTCTTGTGAATCAAAACCCCAAAACCAAAATTGATTCGAGAATATTTTGTGTTATTTTAAACAAGAAAAATCAAATAATAATGGAGCAATCTATTAGAACATGCATTCTATTCATAAAAGTACGTGAAATCGTATAAATCTCTGTGTGAATACGAATTGGTGTATCCAAAGTTTGTTCTTTTTTATTTATTTCACATAATATAGACTCTTCTATTTTAAATTTAATAAAAGTGCCTTATACCTTATACAAAGTAACAATGCATTATGCAGAATTCTCCATTGAGATCATTTTTAACATACCGAATAATTTATATTTAGTAGACTAGTAAAAGCTGACTGAGAATTCTCCATTTTTTTTTGATCGGTTTATTCAAATGTTGATAAAAAAAATGTGAATTAAGCCATAAACGGTTTTGTTACAAATCACAAGAAGAATCTTTCAAAAAAAATTAGTTTTGGGTTTTTTTGGTTAATTATGATAGGGTTTACAACAAATTTAGTTTGGCTTGTTTTGTTTACGACATATTTACCACTAAACTCAGATAATACCCAAAAAGTGTACAAACTTGTTCTAAATTTGCATATGTTATCCAAAAATAATATACTATAACTGATAATGTATTCAAGAAGGCTATGAACATACATCAACCGAGTGGAGTGCGATATCAGTTGAGTCAACTAATTAGTCGTTGAATTAGTCGTTGAATGAGAGATTCTGGTTTTCTTCTGATCATGAAAAGGAAATTGAAGAGTGTCATATATAATATACACCACTTTTATGTAATACACCACATTGTGTTTTAGAATTTTCTTTTATTAAGATAGGTCATAAGACGATTTGTCTACGGTGGAGTTGATTGTCTAATGAAAACATAGACTTATTTCGTAAGGTTAGTTGTAGACTACTAGAAAGAATCACTTTTATCAAAAGACATTGAAATCTGAATGATGAGAAGTTGAATCTCTAATAAAGGAACTTGGAATCACATCCATGAATACAAGGACACGACGTGAACAACATGGACAGAGTCTCTATATACATGAAGGGCTAAATCAAAAGAGGGTTGGGACTAGAGTCTATAGATATTTGTCAATAAAAATAAGGGAAAGAAAATGGATGTAGTTTTTCTTTAGTTTTATAAATTTATCCATTCAATTTATATTGTTTAACATCAAATCAAATTATCAACAGAACTATGTGAAAATACAAGCTCAATATGTCAAAAGGAAAATATAGTGAGCTGTGGAAAGTATTTCTCTTTCTTTTGCATCATTGCATGTATCCTACTCTTTCAATCCACCTTCGATCAAAACCCAAAATTGATTCCAGAATATTTTGTGTAATTTTAAACCATAAAACAACTCAATGCAACAAATTTAATTAAAAATAATCTTTTAAATTAGGCTATACTCTTTTCTTTTCAGAAAAGCGTTCCAGCACAAACTGTACAGCATTTTGATTGGATAAGACAGTACAAGCTAATAGATTAAGGTGTGCAGGTTGCTCGATTTGCACTGAGCTAGGAACATAAGAGCTCACAAGGGGAAAACAACAATACTGTTTAGATTCGCCAAGATCAACTTGTTTGAAGTAGCCATTATCTCCAACGATGCAAGCCGTGTTGCGAGTTGTTGGGCCAGGACTACCTCTGTCTTTATGAAGAACCACCGCGAGCTTCTCCTCCTCGTCAACAAAGAAACTCGCAGCGTAATTGTTAAACCGAACACCAATGAGTGGTCTCATATCAACAGCTAAGAACAAGCTGCTCCACGACACTGCATTCGGCTCAATCTTACTACTAATCCATATCTCGACCGTGTATACAGGTGCACCGAATTTCTGAAACAGCACCGCGAGCTGCTCTTCTCTAACACTTGAAAGAGTCACCGTGTCTCCAACGAGACCGTGGAAAGGCAGAGGCAGGCGCGGTCCAAACCTCTCCGTTTCGAAATCAAAACAGATTAGGAAATCAGCGACATCTATCCTACTTGATGCCAACTTGTCACGAGCATACCAGTAAGTGTTGCCCTTTAGAGACAAGCCACGGATACAACACAGCCAGTCCGGGACCGACATCAACAAGCTTCCATGAGTTCAGAGTCTAAACTGTAGATTTCAAACTCAGAAACTCGGTGCTTGACTCTCGGGTCGTAATCATTCACAAATCTCAAGACTTTGTGCTTCTTCTTATTATCGTATCCGAGAGCGTAACTGTCGAATCTGTGGTAAGAAGTTCTGGGTTCGATCCACCTTGTTTGTCCCAGATAAGGGTTCAACACAACACCCTAGAGGAGCCTTTCCTCTTCAGTGATGCATAAGAACAAACCGTCGCAGTGAATGATTTTAGATATGTCGACTCCATCTGCGTTGATATTACCTATAGGCTCTATAGATGGATAGAGGAGATTGACGCTCATCAAAGACACTCTCTTTTCCAGCAACATCACCACCTTGATTTCAATTCCCTTCCTTTGCTTCTGCTTCTTCTTTGATGCTCCTTCTGCTGATTCACCCATGTGCCTCTTCAAAAAGCTATGACCTTTCGTTATGCTGTTCCACTTTTTGCAGGTCGATCGTACTTCTCCCAGAGATGTCACCGGAAGCTTCGACAGCACCTCCTCCTCCATCTCCCTCGGAAGATCGGACATCTTCGGACCGGATCTGTAATGGAAAATCAGTTAGGATCAAACCTCCCAATGCTCTGTTTCGTTGTCTCCGATTTATTCCTGTCTCGTATTTCAATCCCATCTCTTCACTTTCCTAATCGTCATTGGTTGATAAGTTGACTTTTTGAAATTGGCCTTAAAGTAATGGCCCAAGTCCTTACTAATAACATTTTATGCCTTACTAATCAGTTCCGCATCATAGTCAAAAAACTCAAAACAGAGGCCTATACCTTACTAATAAGTACTACAATAACATATTACAATCGTTTCAGTAATTACTTTTCGTGCCAAAGACATACTGTATCTACCAACTTTATACAGAGAATATTTTTAGACTTGGACGGCACACAGACCCAAGTCCCTCCAACAACATTTCCTTCAATGTTGGTAATTTTAAGTGCTACGCCCAAAATTAAATGGAAACTAAATTAAAAAAAAGGATACGACGCGTATTTGAGCGTTACAGGCGTCCGCGTTTAAGTGCCACGTGGCAGAAGATGATTGGCTCTTCCTTAATGAGAAGAAACAAAACGCATTTTTTCTGCTTCATTTTTCTCTGTCGGTTCTCTCTCCTCCCTCTCTCTACTCCGTTGATCTTCCATGGCGATCTGGCGATTTGATGTTGATTGTAAGCAATCATCGATTTCTGGTGAGAAATCGGTCCGTTTCTCATGCCTCCGGTCCTCGACTCTTCCTCTCTACATCGATCTCGTTCGCTCGTCCGAATCGTCTCATCTCCATCATCTCATCTCCATCGTTCATCTACTTCGTTCTCAGTCACCATGTACCGTGTCGCTTCTAATCTCGCCTCCAAGGCAAGGTACGAACTCATTTTCTTTGTATTGGTAATTCGGTTTTCTATTAGGTTTACTTAAAAATTGAAGGAAATGGGGAAATCAATTGATATGGGTTTTGGTCTCGTCTCCTTCATTGGCTCTTCAGATCTGCTTCCTTTTATCCCGATTTCTTCGATTGATTTGGTTTCTCGTTTTCTCTCTGTTCTCAGGATTGCTAGCAACACTCGAGAGGTTTCCAGTACAATGAGCTGGAGCAGAAACTATGCAGCGAAAGAGATTAAGTTTGGGGTTGAAGCTGGTGGCTTGATGCTTAGAGGTGTGGAAGTTTGGTAGCGAGATGGGAACTTTTCATTCTGCTAAAGATGCGGTGAAGCTCTTCAACACTGGTTTCTCTGGAGGAGGTTGTGATTGCAATTTGCAGGGAGTGTTGGCGGAGGAGACAAATATCTGTTTCTGGGAAAAAGAGGTGGACAAGTTGAAGGAGAAGGTGCATAATGCTGAGACGGCCAAGATTGAGGCTTTGTTAGAGCTTGAAGAAGCCAAGGAAACAGTTGAACATGAGAATTGGTGACAAAAGTTTAGATTTGAGCAGTAATGTTAGAACTGTGATTTCGGAGCTAGGCCTTGCTAAGGAATTGCTTGAAAGAGTAGCCGAAGAAGAGAGTGAATCGGGAATTTGGCAGAATATGAGAAATGCTGACAAGGGTTTATATTTGAGTAGTAATGAGAGAGTTGTGACTTCTGAGCTAGGCGTTGCTAAGGAATCGCTTCACAGAGTAGCTGAAGACTGAAGAGGAGACTGAATTGTGTGTATTGATGGAGTCTTTTAGGCTCGAGCTTCAAAACGTGAAGAGAGAGCATTCACGGCTTAAAGAGAATGAGCAGAGACAGAGGGATCAAAGCCGTTGAGGAGCTGAACAAGGAAACCGATAATGCAAAGAAGGAGCTCTTACCGCTCGAAGACTTGGGCTTGAGGCCCATAAAGAAACAGTCGATATAAATCCACCTGACTTAAGGCCCAATACTTCTTGGTTTACCTTTTCTTCTTTTTTTTTCTTTTTCATTTTTTTTAAAATCCCTTATTGGTTTATCAGTAACAGAAGTTGTTACAGTCTGCAACTTGCAGAGAATCACAACACCGCGCGCGAGAGAGAAAAGCTTGAAGAGGGATAAAGAGACGAACACAGTGAAGCTGAGAGGGAGAGAGATCAAAATCCATCATCGAGAGATTGAGAAGTTGAAATGCCTCCTCCTGCTGCGAATTGCTTGTGATCCTCTTCATTTTCCTCATTGTTCTTCGCGAAACCTGCAACAACAATCGTAACTCGTAAGCGTGATTGAGAACTTGAAGTCTTTGCAGAGAATCACAATCTGAGAGGGAGAGAGATCAAATGCGTCCTCCTGCTGCGAATTTCTTGTGATCATCTTCTTCGCGAAACCTGCAACAACAATCGTAACTCGTAAGCGTGATCGAGAACTTGAAGTCTTCGTAAGCGTCTTCTTCCTCATAATTTCTTGTGATCTCTTTATTTGCTCATCATCCTTGTTCTTCCGGAATCCACGAATTTTGAGATTCGAATCATATCTGATCGCTAAGGTCTTGGTGCTGATTTTATTTTCTAGGTCTTTGTGCCATGGCGGTCAACTTGCAGCACCAGGATTACACAGGTACGGAAGATTTTTCTCCGTCTTCGATTTGTATTATTTAGGAATTGAAACCGCCTCCATTAGAAAGATAACTATAGTTTTTTTCTTTCTTTAGATGAAAATCTAGCAAACATCATAGAGAGCTCTTGGAATGAATGGTTTTCTTACGACGATGTCAAGACCCTATTTGAATCTGGTGATCAACTCCAAATTTCAACTGAACCGATCAAGACATCTCCAGAAGGATTGTACCTCTATGGAAGTGATGGCAATATAGATGAATTAGAATGGGATGAAGAAGATGCCGTTGTTGCTTGGGAGGACAACGAAGTGGTCAGAGAAGTAGTCATCTTGTGCAGAGCTTCGTACAATGTCTTTGAAACTCTTCCAGTGAAGAGGACTCTTGAAAGAAGGAGGTATGCGTCGGCAAACTTTCAGAATCACTGCCTAGTTCACTATCGGGTAATACACGAGGAAGTCAATGCTCAAGATGTTGAAGAAGAAGTTGAAGACCCTGATGAAGACGACGATGATTACTATGACGGAGAGGACGATGATGATGACGGGAGTGGTGGAGACGACGATGATGGAGACGGGGGTAGTGGAGACGAATTTGAAGAAGCTGCCGAAGATGGTGATGACTATCCTCCTGATATTGCTGCTCCTGTCGCTGCAGCTGCTTGGGCCATGGATCTTGCAGTTGACCACCCTGCTACCGATATTGCTCCTGCGGCTGCCGCTTCTCTAAGTAGTTTACATTCTGATCTACGTGATGATGCCTTGGAAAAAGTATGTGGCGGTCTTGACATTCTCCAAGAGGTAATGGGATTCTAGTGTGATCTCTCTGAGTCAGCGAGTATCAAAGTTTTCTTATGTCTTCTACTGTTTAATGGTCATAGGCTGAAGATGAAGTGAAAACACTGAATCCGAATCCCCTGAAGTCCAGCGAAATGAAGTCCAGCGAAGGATGTGGCGGTCTTGACATTCTCCAAGAGGTAATGGGATTCTATTGTGATCTCTCTGAGTCAGCGAGTATCAAAGTTTTCTTATGTCTTCTACTGTTTAATGGTCATAGGCTGAAGTTGAAGTGAAGACATTGAATCCCCTGAAGTCCAGCGAAGGATGTGACGGTCTTGACATTCTCCAAGAGGTAATGAGATTCTAGTGTAATCTCTCTGAGTCAGCGAGTATCAAAGTATTCTTATGTCTTCTACTGTATAATGGTCATAGGCTGAAGTTGAAGTGAAGACACTGAATCCCCTGAAGTCCAGCGAAATGAAGAAACGGAAACGGGTGTTTAAGAAGAACGAAGAAAGAAGGATTGATGACTGTGAAAAGGTGACTACACTTTCTGCTTTAAGATCATAGAAACTATTAGAGAGTATCTGAATTTATATGTTTCCTACAGTTGTTTGTATGACGGAAAATCGTTTTCTTTTTTTTTGTGTTTTGCTCGCTTAACAGGAGGGAAATCGTTTCAGTGCTGTTAGAGGAGCGCACAAAAAAATAAAACGCGCAGAGAAAGCTGAGAGCAAAATTCCTGGTGAGTTTTTATAGTTTTACACATGCTTTGGAATAGTTTTCAGTAATCTACTTTTCTCCAAGATTCTTACTTTAGCATGCCTAGTTTTTAGAAGTTTGCCCCAATGTGCTTTTCCTGGTTTAGCTCCAATTAACATTCATTTTGAGAAGCCATCATTCATCTGGTGTTTAGTGACAAATTTTCCTTTTGCAGGTGATATTGCTCAGTCTGATATTCTTGCTAGCAGAGATGGTGAAGTCGACAAGGCTAAAGAGGAAGGTTTAAGCGGGCAGGATATTCTGGACAAAACTGATTGATGGTATGACCACCAAAGTGAAGGCCTTGGAAAAAGATAAGCGTAGTTACCTTCTTACCTGACAAGGTAATTGATCTCTCTATACACTTATGCAATTTTCTTTCAAAGATTGATTCAGCTTATGTGATTTATCCCTTTCTGATCCAGCTACCCATTGTTACAAACACTTGAAGAAAGCATGGATTCCGAGTATGTGTATCAGAACAAAAACACAGATTGTAGTCAATTGTTTTGTTTTTGAACATGTTAACACAGATATGTAGTCAATTGTTTAGTTTTTGAACATGTTGTGAGATGAGACTTGTGAATGTGTCTTTCTTTTTAGTTCCTTTGCTTATGACGTTTACATACTTTAGCAAATAGGAATGAATTTGTGAATATGTCTTTCTTTTTAGTTCCTTTGCTTATGACAGTTTACATACTTTAGTAAATAGGAATGAATATATTTCTATCACTAGCAAGTTATTGATCTCTAACCAAAGTTTACACGAGGTTAAGTGATGGTTAAACATTTCTCACCTCCTCAAACTCTGTAATTACAATAGCCACGTTCTCAATCTTCCGCACGACCAATAAAGCAATGAGTCATAACAACACTAATACCAAGTATGTGCAAACGGATTCATGACTCAATGCCTCTTCCTCGCTAATTATAGCTTTTGAGATCCTTTTTGTTATCAACGCAAATCTCAGTTACCACCACCACAAAGGAGAAGTAAGAATTTAATGGAGGAAAACTGACAACGACAGCATGCTTGTTGTCAAGCCAGTCGCATTTTCCACTACTGATGAAGAGGTGCAATGCAAAGAGACTCAAAAGACTCAAAACAGAAGGCACCGAACAGCTCACTGCTTGCATTGTATACATTTTGTTTACAGTTTGTCTCAATTCACAGGTGGAGGCCCATTACAATGAAACTGAAATTACCAGAAAAGACAAAAACGACACTAATCTACATATTATCCTCTAATCAAATTATTGAAAACAGCATCACTAATCACGTAGGAAGGATGTTCCACTTCCACTTCTACATAAATATGAAAAGCAAATGTTCTTACTCAATGCATAAATAGCTCTAATGTTGTTTCAAATTTTGGTGGTTATTACTTATTAGCATGGTCTGCCACAACCATCTGATCATAACCAACCTGTTTTCCAAGGGAACCAACTAAAGGCCAGAATGAGTACACTGGTTCATTAGCTTCAAACTTTAGCTTAAACAATCGTTTCAGTAATTACCAAAGACATATCTAACAACTTTATACAGAGAATACTTGGAGTGGAGAAATACAGTAGGAGTCCTTTGGAGTTCCTGCATTCTGCCACTACAGCAAAGCAACAACAGATTTGGACGGCACACAGACCCAAGTCCCTCCAACAACAT